>MNCI01029099.1:0-44128 GCA_015680685.1 Gnetum montanum | reverse complement strand
ACAATTGGGATACCTTAACTCTTGAGGGTAGTTACACTTGGATAAGTTGTGATTATGGTTGATTTAATTAACTTAATTATTATTTTTATTTATGATAATGATCTTACCTTTAGTAATTGTAGGATCAAAAAATGGAGTGATTTGGATAAATAGTTTGAAAGTTATGGACTTTCGAAGGTTTTGGGCTTTGAAAAATTGCAAAATTTTCCCGTGTATTATGAGCAAATGAAAAAAATTTCCTAAGTGTCTAATGGTATATATAATATTTTTGTATTGTGTCAACAAGGCCTCAATGATGGGGCCTCATTGACAAGGTCAGCTACGTCAACAAGGCCTCGACAATGCAGTTGTTGGCCACTGTTGATTTTTGTTAACTTTGGTCAAACTTTTAAAATACAAGGAATATTTCAATGAAATTGGGATCAGATGAAAGCTTAGAAGACCAAGAATAGTATCAAAGTATCAGAAGAGGCATTGAGGTTCATAAATTTGGAAAAATGAAGAAAAATTGATTTAATGGATGAATGCAATGAAAGATTAAGGAGTACCAAGTGATTTACACAATGGAAAATAAAAAACATAAGATTGTAATGATGTCAAAGGTAAGGAATGTTAACTAATCAAGAAAAAAGCTATGCAAGTGGGTCTTCCCCATATCAGGCTGATTCCCTTTTTACCCTTGCATAACCTCAACTAAGGAGTCTATGGTTCCCATAGTCTATTTAATGATCATGATAAGTTCAGGACCAATCCAAAATAATCCACTCAAGAATCCCAATACATTAGACTAATAGATAGGGCATAACATAGAACCTGATAGTGAGGTGCGTTATGGTATCATGGATGGATGATAGAGAAGGTCAAATGAAGTTCCAAATTAAGGTCATAAGAAGTCCCTTGTAGAATTATGGTTAAAATGACTCGAGAAGTTTCATCCCTAGTCTAGACCAAAACCATTTTCTTTCAATGACTTTGCCTTAACACTTTATGATTGATCCACCCACTTGAGACATAAGAGTATCCTTGCAAGACAAGCACCATTCTACAAAAAGGAGAGAGAAGTAGGAAGTGAGAGAGAGAGGGCCTTAGTTAGAGGAGACCTTCAAGCACAGGTGTATGTCTTTTGAGTCCCATAACTAGTGCTTTTAGCCCTTCTATTTGTCCAAGGGATGTGCTTTGAATTCTTATTGTTTTTTTTATTTCTTTTTTTTTGAATGATGGGAACGACACCATGTGAGGACTTATTCATGTTGAAGGGGTGTGCTTTGAATTTCCATCATTTTTTTGAATGATGCGAACAACACCATGCAAGAACATTATTTGTCTTCCTATCATTAGTGGTATGGAATGGTAAGAAGTTTGCAAAAAGCACTCAAGAACTCAACCAAGAAGAAGAGTACAAAGCATATTGAGTCCTTTTCAAGTCACACCCTTTACAAACGTTTGGATCCTTCCCAATTCTAGAAGTACCAAGGTCACTGATTGATTAAAAGTTTCTTTCATGAAAAAGGGATCTCAAATTTCCAAAACAAGGAAAACCGTAGAGTGCTTTGGATGGATGGATGACATAGACTCACTACCTGTCCTATGAAAAATAAACCATGTCAAAGTCATCATACATTAGAATTCAAAAATTGAAACTAGACATCGACAATCACACATTAAGCATAAACCATCATTTGTAAAAAACAATAGTAGCATTGTGTCTTGTGACAATAAAGAAAATTTATTAGAAAAAATAAGAAATATCACACTTAATCAAAAGAAACACAAGAAAAAAATAAAGTAAAATATATAAGAAAGTGTAAAATAATGAAGAAAATTTAAATGTACTAAAAATGGTATAAAATTAGAAAAATTTAAAAATAAAATATATGTAAAATTAAAAATGTGAAAAACAAAAAGGGTAGAAAAACTGAGAGGCCATGGTAATGGTCAACACAAATGGCCATCTCCTCCATGATTGAGTTGGAAGGAGGAGATCTAAAAGATAGAATGTGGGTGTTCATTAGATGAGGCAATATTTACACTAGCCAATCTTGGTTATAGGAAAGGTCTAATTTGTTGGATATTGATCAACTACTTTTTATTTGGGCTATTAGGTTTGTAAATTATCATGGCCCTAGAGGAAAAGATTTGATCAATTATATAAGGTCCCTCCCACAATGTTTGAAAATTTTCCTTTTGAGGTACATGTGTGGGGTTCTAGTAGAAGACCTTATCTCCTGGTTGAAACCTTACTTTCTTAATTATAAGGTCATGGAATTGCTTGTTAAATTCCTTGTTCACCTCATTCAAAGATAGGGCTACTAAGTGATTTCCCTCTAGCATGTTCAGATTGATCAATCTCTCCTTTTGTGCTAAACTTAGGTCAAGGTTTAGTTCATAGGCTATTGAGAGTGTACGGAGCTCAAATTGAATTGGGAGCATTGGCAGTTTTCTGTACACTAACTCATAGGGAGAATATCGAATAGGAAGTTTCCACGTTAATTGGTAAGCCTAGAGAGCATCATTAAGTTTTGTGCTCCAATCCTTCCCATATTTGTTAATGGTTCATGTTAATATTTTTGTAATCTCCTGGTTGTTTACCTTTGCTTGATTGTTGGTTTGGGGATGGTAAAGTGTTGTTAGTTTATGTTCTACCCCCAAGCATTGCATTAATTTTCTAAATGTGGCACCTGTGAAATGAGTCCCATTATAAGAAATTAGTGAATGTGACACCCCAAACCTATTTACAATATTTTGTTGTATGAATCTAGTAACCGTGGATGATGTGAAATCTATAATAGCTGTTGCTTTAGCCCATTTTGTACAACAGTCAACTACTACTATAATATATGCTTTCCTATTAGACATAGGTGTGATGGGACCTATGAAATCAATGTCCCATATGTCGAAAGATTCTAGTGGTTGAATCCACTATTGAGGACCTTCCATACAAGTGGTCCCTCGTCACATTAACAACATTCACAAGACTTGATAAACTAGTGGACATCCCTAATGATTGTGGGCCAATAGTACCCTACCATCAGTATTTTTATGGCTGTGCATCTCCCTTCATAGTGGCCTCCACAAGGTCCTTCAAGAGCATCCTAGAGAATGTGTAGTTGATCTTCGTCAGGGACACACCAACAAATCGGGCCATTAGTACACACTTGGTAAAGGTGTCTATTAATTTCCATGAAGTATTTGACCCGATAAAGAAATTGTTGCTTTTTCTTAAAATCCAAGTCTTATGACATCTCTTAAGTGAGAAGATATGTGAGGATGCCATTATACCATATTACTTTTTTAGGCATGTGTTCATTTATTACTCCAGTAAAGAGAAGTTCATCTAGAAATTTATCAAAGAGTGGGCTCTCCTCCTCTTTGTTATTCCATCTTAAGTGAGAAACATGGTCAATAGTCACATTCTCAATCCATTTTGAATCTATCATAGTAAGAATGAATTCTTGCAAGATGACAATCCACTGTATAACACGAGGGCTCACCGTCAGCTTATTCATAAGGAAGCGAATTGCACTATGGTCCATATGTACAAATATTTTCTAATCTAGAACATAATTTCTAAACTTTTCTAGTGCATACACCATTGTNAACCTAGAACATAATGTCTAAACTTTTCTAGTGCATACACCATTGTAATTAATTCTTTCTTTGTGGTGGTTTAATTTAATTGTGCTCCCACAATGCTTTGACTTACATAGTGGGTATAACATGGACATCTCTTATCATCCATCTACGTGAGTACTACTCCCAAAGCATAGTTAGATGCATTCATCATGATATGGAATGGTTTGGACCAATATGGTGCTCATAAGATTGGTGTTTCTACAAGTTTATCTTTAATTTTTGCAATGTGTTTTCACATTCCTTGGTCCAAATGAATGGTGCATCTTTCTTTGTAAGTTCTACCAATGGTTTTGCAATCCTAGAGAAATTCTCAATAAGTGTCGGTAGTAACCAGTGTGTCCAAGGAATGATCAAATATCTTTGATGATCTTTGGTTGATGTGTTATTCCTTGGATGACCCTTATTTTTTTGGGTCTACCTCAATCCCTTTCTACAAAATTTGGCACCCTAGCACAATGCCTTCTTAGACCATGAGATAGCTCTTTTGCCAATTGAGCTGTAGGTTTGTCTTAACACATCTCTTTAGTAATTTCTCAAGTCAGTCCAAGGCTTGCTCAAATGCAACTCTATAGGTGGAGAAGTCATCTATGAAAACTTCAGCATCACTATCAATTTGTTGTTGAAAGATAGTAAGGACCAAGTGTTGAAATGTTGCAAGGGCATTGCATAGGTCAAATGGCAGTCCCATAGGGACTTGTGAATGCTATTTTGGCTTGGTATTTTTGTGCAATTTGGATTTGGTTGTAGCCACTATAACCATCCAAGAAACTATAATAACAATGCCTAGATATGGTGTCTAATACTTGATCCACAAATGGCAAAGGAAAGTGATCCTTAAATGTTGCTGTACTGACCTAAATCGTTGGCATGAGGCTGGAAGGAAAAAAAACACCAAGAGATAATCAGGTAGACACAGCTGACCCTGCCTTCACCTTGAGGGCAAGCTGGAAAAGTAAATGAAGGTAGAGTGCCTTGGATGGTTTGCATGCAAATCAACCAAGGACTTCCCTGAGCATAAACTATGGCTTGCGCTAGGGTTATCGTTACTGATGTTTTGAAACATAAATAATGCTGGTATTGTAAATAGAACGTAAACTAAATATAAAATAGAGTAAGCAAAAAATAATGGCTGGAAAAATGAGTTGTATTGTATTGCATAGAAAAGATGTGCATCGGTCAAAGCGTAGCTGTAGATGGCAAGTCAAGCACCAAGCCCTAGGATGATGTGATGTGATGTGTTTCAGAAGTGCTTGGATGCTAGGAGTCAAGTGTGCTGAGCACCCAAGGATTACTGGTCTCAGTTTCCTAAGCCATTTTAACTCAAAAATTGCCAACCCCATTTATGTGAATTGATAGGATATTTATAGGATTGATCCAGGCTCAAGCATGGGATTCATGAATGGAATCAATGGCTGGGAGATGAGAAGAAAGTGGATCTCATGACATGTGTCCAATGGACAGCCGTGTGTGAGTTGGACGTGTGTGACCAAACTACATTCTGGACCAAGTGCATTAAATCTTACAATGTGTGGCTTACTCAATCCCATGGAAATACATACAATTTAGACTGTGAGGACCTGACAAGCCTACAAATGAAGATTTACAATGAAATGATTAATTTACAACAAAAGAAATTGGTTCTAGCTCGCTTGAGACTTCTGGATCTTTGATTTGATTACTTTGACCACTGTAGGATACTGATTCAGGTGTTTCTATGGCTTTTGAGGCATGTCTACTTACACTCATGCTGGGTGTCCAGTAGACACTCACGCTAGGCAATCATGCTGGGAGTGTCCTTTGTGTGACCTCAGCTGGAGTGAAATAAAATGAGACACTTGACACCAAATTTTGATTTCTGAAGTCTATTCCTTGAATGCAACTATTTCCCTAAATGTGTCTAACCCTAAGAGTGTTCTGAAATTTGGAATTTGAACCTAAATGTACCCTATTCGGAGCCACTTTTGGTAGGTCACGCTGGACTCACACTACAGTGTGACCTCAAAAACTTACAATTTTGAGCTAAAATCTGGAATTTTTGAAGGCTGGGACCCATAGTTGTCAATAGTGGATCCTAAGGATGACTTGCACCCTTGAAATTAAGTCATTTTTACTCAGTTTTGAGGCTCCAAAGGTTGCTCACGCTGGAGTTACATGGCAATGTGACCTACAGCATGACTCTCGAAAACCACTTAGAAATGATCATTTTAAACCCAGTTTTGATGTTGTGTGAGGTTGGTCACGCTAAGGGTTGGCAAGTTGCCTTGGGAAAGTTAGGTGTGAGCTCCATTCTTTAGCCAAATTTTGCCTCCCAAAACTTCGAAAGGGCTTGAATGTGCTAGGCCAAAATTAGTGGTGTTTCATTGGCCCCTCTTTGTTGACGTCTGGAGGAATCCACCTGAGTAGTGTCGACAAAGAAGCACAAAACACCATGAACAATAAAGCATCAAGCATTAACTGTCAACCCTTGGCTGGGTGTCATCCCACCATTTTCAAAAGTACATGGGATCAAGGGAATGTGGTTCAAGATGTAAGGGATTGATTGTAATTGGGGAAAATGAGGAGTTAGTCAAGGATTATAATTATTGCCAGAATTGTGGGAGAGAAATGCTCTCACGTGAATGAGGTATATCTTTGGTCCTTGTCAATAGCTAGTGTTCAGTAGACTCAGAGCCAAGACATAGGAGGTGCATTCTTTGGAGAAACGAGACTCTTATAGAGTGTTTATGGGGCCTGTTGTAAACAACCAAAGCCACACGATGATTTGCAACATGATCTCTTTGAAACATGAGTGTAACTATTTTTCAAGACAATTGCCTTATTGCTTGGGGCTTGTATGCGAATAGCCAATAGTCTTTTGCTTATGATGTCAATAGGGTCATGAAGACCTTTTCCATGCATTTTGTTCTTTGACCCTTTTCTTTTCTTTTCTTCTTTTCTTGTTTGTTTCTTCTTTTCTTTTCTTTTTGCTTTATTTTGTCTTTATTTTTCTTTTTCTCTTTGGTTTTTTTTGAAAGAGCTTACTTTTAGTGTTGTGCTTGTGTTTGAGCGCTTGCATTTTGCATCATGTATTATGTACTATGTTTTGCATTGTAACTGCTTAGGGAGTCACAGTGTGCAATAGTGTATCAAGAGTTTTAAGGTGAGTAGGAGACAATGTATCTAGGGGATGTAGTCGAATAGGATAAAAGGGGCATGATGGGGGATAGGGAATGTATCGGAAGTCGAGAATGTACTTATTAACAGTTTGATTAACCCAGTTAGGGCGTTAGGAAAAATGTGATACGTTGTTGTCATGACGAAGTGCATCTATGCACGAATGCCTCCAATGTGTCATCCTGCAAACACAACTCTAAGAAGACAAGAAAAACACAAATGAATCAGTTAACTAAGCACTTTAAATAAGGAGATGGAGCCACCATGTGCAATTCTTCAAAGTAGATAGGATCATGAACAACATCAACTTCATTAGGATTCATGAGACAAATTATGTAGCAAGTCTTTTGTGGAACATGAACATGAATAGCCAATCGCAGCAACACATCTTTTCAAGTTTTGCCTGGTCATTGATGATGTCATCAGTTTATAGTCTTAGTAGACTGTTGTGGGTTAGTTTCATGTCGTAACCCCTTAGACGACGCTAGTTTGGCATCATAGTGGATAGTGCATTACTAGTTTATAGTCATAGTGGACTATGAAGAGGCAAACCAGTTTATAGTCTTAGTGGACTTTGGATGCTAGTTTTATGTCATGGCGGACAGATATGACAGTTTAGCGTCATATCAGACAGAGCTCTATGGTATCAATTTTATGTCATGATGCCAGGATTGTTCTGTGGTATTAGTTTTAAGTCATGATGCTAGGGCTATTTTGTGGTATCAGTTTTAAGTCATGATGCCAGGACTATTCTATGGTATTAGTTTTAAGTCATGATGCCAGGACTATTCTGTGGTATCAGTTTTAAGTCATGATGCCAGGACTGTTCTATGGTATTAGTTTTAAGTCATGATGCCAGGACTATTCTGTGGTATCAGTTTTAAGTCATGATGCCAGGACCATTTTGTGGTATCAGTTTTACGTCATGATGTCAGGATTGTTCTGTGGTATCAGTTTTAAGTCATGATGCCAAGACTTTTATGTGGTATCAGTTTTAAGTCATGATGCCAGGACTGTTCTATGGTATTAGTTTTAAGTCATGATGCCAGGACCGTTCTGTGGTATAAGTTTTAAGTCATGATGTCAGGATTGTTCTGTGGTATCAGTTTTAAGTCATGATGCCAAGACTTTTATGTGGTATCAGTTTTAAGTCATGATGCCAGGACCATTTTGTGGTATCAGTTTTACGTCATGATGTCAGGATTGTTCTGTGGTATCAGTTTTAAGTCATGATGCCAGGACCGTTCTGTGGTATCAGTTTTAAGTCATGATGTTAGGACTGTTCTGTGGTATCAGTTTTAAGTCATGATGCCAAGACTTTTA
The DNA here is from genome assembly GCA_015680685.1 of Gnetum montanum. Taxonomy (NCBI): domain Eukaryota; kingdom Viridiplantae; phylum Streptophyta; class Gnetopsida; order Gnetales; family Gnetaceae; genus Gnetum; species Gnetum montanum. Next base: position 36,019 of record MNCI01029099.1, on the reverse strand, counting down.
TGTGGTATCAGTTTTAAGTCATGATGCCAGGACTATTCTATGGTATTAGTTTTAAGTCATGATGCCAGGACTATTCTATGGTATTAGTTTTAAGTCATGATGCCAGGACTATTCTATGGTATTAGTTTTAAGTCATGATGCCACGACGATTCTATGGTATCAGTTTTAAGTCATGATGCTAGGACTGCTCTGTGGTATCAGTTTTAAGTCATAATGCCAAGACTAGTCTGTGGTATCAGTTTTAAGTCATGATGCCAGGACTATTTTGTGGTATTAGTTTTAAGTCACGATGTTAGGACTATTCTGTGGTATTAGTTTTAAGTCATGATGCCAGAACTGTTCTATGGTATCAGTTTTAAGTCATGATGCCAAGACTTTCACGTACCTCAATTTTATCAGACATAGTACCATTTCAGGTACAAATGATTTGTAGGGTTAGCAAACTCATTCCCATCTATGTCAGCAAGTTTGAATGCTCCATTATTGTATGCCTTGGTGACTAAGTAAGGCCCTTCCCAGTTGGCTAAGAATTTATCTGGATGTTCACGGGTGGCCTTATGAACTAGATCTCCTTCTTTGATTGGGTGTTTATGAAGATCATGCTTGTGCCTTTGCCTCTATTGTTTTTGGTACCATTCTATTTGATCAAGCGTTCGCACACACTCTTCTTCTATTGAATAAAGGTTAGCAATGCATAGTTCATTATTTTGACTTTCATCGAGGAGGCCTGAGAGAACTATCCGCAATGAGGGAATATATAATTCTAAAGGTAAAATAGCTTCAGATCCATATACAAGACTATATGGAGTTTTACCTATAGATGTTCGATGTGTCGTTCTGTATGGCCACAGTGCATAGACCAATTGTTCATGCCAGTGTTTCTTGCTCTGATTTAGCATCTTTTTTAGTATCATGATGATAGTTTTTTTTGTAGCCTCCGCTTGACCATTTCTCTGTGGGTAGTAAGGTTATGAAAATGCATGTTTAATACCCAGGCTTTCACAAAATCTTTTAGTATATGCATTGCTGAACTGTGGCCCATTATTAGTAATGATGCTCATTGGAATACCAAAACAAGTCATGATATTTTCTATTATGAAAGTGTAAATGTGTTTTGATGTGGTCTTCCTAATGGGAATAGCTTCCACCCACTTTGTGAAATATTTAGTTGTGGCGATAATGAAGCTATGTCCTACAGAGGATGATGGTGTTATTGGTCCAATCAAGTCTAATCCCCATTTTTGGAATGGCCATGTGATTCGCATTGTATGCAGTTCGTTAGGTGGAACATGTATTAGATTACCATGCTTTTGGCTAATTTCACACGTTCTTACCTTGGAGATGCAATCGTACTCCTTATGTGGCCAGTAGTAGCCTAAGCACCTAATCTTTGTTGCCATTGCTTTAGGTGCAATGTGCCCTCCACAAAGTCCCTTGTGGACTTGTTCTACAATTTTTTGACCATTGGTGCTACTAACACACATTAGCAAAATGCCTTCATAGGATTTGCGACACAAGGTGTCTCCTATTAACGCATATTGCCGAGAACGTTTTTGCACAGCATCCTTTTGAGTGTTTGTCAAGTGTTGTGGAGGTTTGCCTCTTAGAAGGTATCATTTTATGTCATTGTACCATTCTATTGCATGTGTTGTGCTAATGGATGCTATAGGCATTTCGTCATAGGTGTTAATTATAGGTTCGGCACAATTTGTGATAGAGTTAGGCAATGCATGGAACATTTCGAATGTCATGTTTAAGGCTAATGTGGTAAGTGCATTAGCAATGGTTTTTTCACTTCTAGGGACATGTTGTATATTCATTTCTACTAGTTGTCTTAGTAGATGTTTGGTCAAATCATAGTACAGTTGCAAATGGGGAGCCTTACATGCGTAAACCTTAGTGACTTGATTAATGACTAATTGTGAATCTCCTCAAACTATAAGATGTGAAATTCTCAAAGTCAACATTGCTTGAAGGCCTCTAAGAAGACCTTCATATTCTGCCACGTTATTGGTACAAGGAAAGGCTAATCGATAGGCAAAGGGTTGGATTTCTCTAGAGGGATATGCTAAAATGGCCGCTGCACTTCCTCCTCGGGAGGTTGAAACTCCATCAAAGTAGAGGATTGCCTCGTAGTTTTCAGGTACAGTGTCTATACTATTGACATTCTCATCAAGGAATTCAGGGTTGACTATTGCTTGATCATGTGTTGGCGAGACGACTAATTGTGTGACTATTGTTTGACCTTTTGTGGAAGATTGAGCAACATAGTATAGGTCAAACTCTACAATCATCACTTTCCACCTAGCTATCCTACTCGATTTGTAGATGTTGTTAGTGATGGCGCAGAGTACATTATCCTTGCAAATGATGTAAACTTGATTATGGAAGAGATAATGTCATCATTTCTTCAAGGAAAAAACCAAGGTAAGGCATGACTTCTCTATGTCATTGTATCATTGTTCATAGGCAACTAAAGCATGGCTTAGATAATATACAGGGATCTTGGCTCCATCTTAACGTTTTTGATAAAGCATTGACACAATGGAAGAATCGAAAGTTGCAAGGTAGATGTAGAAAGGTTTATCACCTTGAGGGGGATACATGGTTGGTAGTTGAGCCAGTTCTTGCTTTATGTTCTCGAATGCTTCTTGACATTGTTGGGTCCATTGGAAATGCACATTTTTTAGTAATAGGTGCTGCATAGGTCTCAACTTGTCTGTCAACCTTTCGATAAAGTGTCTAATGAATTGTAGCCTTCCTTGAAGACCACGTAATTCTATAAGGTTTTTTGGTGGTTGCATATTAGTTATTACCTTAACCTTATCAGGGTCTACCCATATTCCTGCTCCAGAGACTACAAAATCAAGCATTTTACCTATTTTAACACCAAAGACATACTTCTTTGGATTGAGTCTAAGGTCATATTTGAGACAACATTTAAGCACTAAGTCTAGATCTTTTGCATGCTGTTATGTTATTTTAGATTTGACCACGATATCGTCAACATAATCATTGAGCAAATTGAGCATGTAATCACTAAATATGTATGTCATTGCTCGTTGATATGTAGCTCCTGTGTTTTTAAGGCCAAATGACATCATTGAATAACAAAATGTACCCTAAGGTGTCATGAAAGCTGTTCTGAGTTGATGTTCTGGGTTGATTCTTATTTGGTTGTATCCTGAAAATCCATCCATAAAGGATAATAGTGCATGCCCAGAAGTTGTGTCAATAAGTTGATCAATGCTAGGTAATGGGAAGTCATCCTTTATAGTGGCTATGTTGAGATCATGGAAGTCAATGCATATGCGTATACTACCATTCTTCTTGGGGACTACAACAATGTTTGATACCCAATCAAAATACTCAATAGTCTGGATGAAATCCGCTTGATAGAGTTTTGTGATTTCAGCACGGACGGCCAATGCAACCTTGGGTCTAACTTTTCGTGCTTTTTGTTTCACCGATTTAATTTTTTCATCAAGAATAATGTTGTGTTGGATGATCTAGGGGTCTAGTCCTAGCATGTCTGTATATGACCATGTGAACGTTTTTATGTTGTATTTTAATACTTGAGTGATGTCACTTACGAGTTGAGAGCCTAGTAAGGCACTTAATTTCAATGTTCTGGTTTCGCCATTGATCGTGGTAATGGGTATTTCAAATAGAGGATCTTTAGTGATGTTATTAGCTTCTAGATCTAGAATTTTAGTCACGTTTTTAGGCCAATCTGACGTTTCTCGAGTGGAGGCTATTAAGTTGGTATAGGTGGATGGATTTAAATCCAAGGATTCTAGGTTGATTTCCCTTTCTACCTCCCTATATGGTCCATCGAGAGACAATGTTGAGAGGATATTCTTGCTGGCCATGTGCTTGTTCCTGCCAACTTAAAATGGGAGCAGAGTAAGAGACACCCTCTTGGTGAAGGAGTTACTAAATATAAGTGAACTATGCACTGAAAAAAATTCGAAGATGCAGTGGTAGCCATGGCAATTTAAGGCAGTACTGGGCCACATGGCAGTTTAAGGCCATACAAGGCCACATGGCAGTTTAAGGCCGTATCGGGCCACATGTTGACTTCTCACTTGGATTGAATATATGCACTATTTTTTTAAATTTTAAAACTTTTAAATTTTAAATTTTTGACCTTTAAGTTCTACATTTTTAAATTTCAAATTTTTGAGTGAACAATAAGGTCGTGGGGATTTCAAAGCTTTTTGAATTTAACGTCATTTCCATATGTTTATATATATATATTTATTTATCATCGTTGATTTTCTATATTTTTCTCTTCTTCTTCATAAAAATTTCTTGGACCTCATCTTGGGGGATTGGAATAACAAGGAAAATTAGGCAAGCATAAGGCAAAGATGGCTTCAAAAACAACATGTAACCAAAGTAAAGTGAAATTAAAATAAGAAGAGGAACTAAAATAAAAGGCCAAAAATTAAATAAATTAAATTAAATTACTAGGGGGATAGAAAAGAAAATTTTTGAAATAGAAGGCCTCATTTCTATTAACATGAGTTGCTGGAACTTGGAAGGACAACATGACCTACCTAGAGTGCAGTGAGCCAAGGTGTTAGTGTCAGCGTCAACGTGACCATGAAAGAAAAGGGCAAGGGAAAGGCATGCAGGGGCAAGGGAAGGAAGTAGGCAGCCCTGGCGTTCGTGGAGGAGAGTGAGGAGCTCCTCCTACATCTTCCCCAAGCTAGGATTCTGATGTGGAAGAAGGCCTTGCACAGGTAAATTATTTGCCCCCAATGTTTCTCTAGTATTTTTGCAAGCAGCGTTACCTAGGGTGAGATTTTGTGCTGTGATTTGGGGTTTGGGATTTTTTGAATTGTGGCATGGTTTTTGTAGGGTTTGTGGGTGTAACGTGAGTGTGGGAAGGAAGGCTTTTCTTTCGAGTCACAGCGTGAGCTACTTTTATGAGCTTGGGGTTTACAACGTGAGCCCCCTACCCTTCTTAACAACATGATTGTCTTACCCTTTGTGGCATCTTTGGCAGCGTGACTGTGAATTTCAGGGAATGAACAGTGTGACTTTGGATTTTTGGGGTAGGGCATGAATAGCGTGACTTTGGATTTTTGGGGCAAGGCATGAACAACGTGACTTTGGATTTTTGGGGTAGGGCATGAACAACGTGACTTTGGATTTTTGGATTTCAGTCCTTGGGTAGCGTGACTTGCAATTTTTGGATTTCAGTCCCTAGGCAGTGTGACTTGTAATTTTTTGATTTTAGTCCCTGGGCAACAGGACTTGCAATTTTTGAGTTTTTCCCTAGGGCAGTGTGACCTGCAAATTTTTGAGTTTTTTTGGGTTTTTTTGCCTAGGGTGGCATGACCTACAAATTTTTGAGTTTTTTTGGGTTTTTTGCCCAGGGTGGTGTGACTGTGAATTTTTCATGCCCAGGGCAGCAAGGTTTTTAGCCTTCTTAGCAACGTGAATGTGGGCAATGGAAGAAGTAAAACCAGTGTGGATTGAGAGGGTTTTTGTTGGGAAAGGCATCATGGGTGCCAAAGAGAGGCATCGTGAGCAGTTGGGCAGGGCTTGGCGTGAGTTGGGAAGGCTTGTTCTCCTTAGCAATATGGTAGGTAGTGTGAACGGAGGGCGAGAGCTCCAGGGGAAGTTGCAGGTTCCAGCATGACCTATAATGTGGGATGCTAGAATGAGTGTTGGGGATGAAGACCTATGTGAGCTGCTAGTGAGGAGGCCTAGCGTGACTTGTTGATGGTAAGGCCTAACGTGACTTCTTGATGGTAAGGCCTAATGTGAATTGTTTGCAAGGAAAGTCCAATGTGACTTGGTTGTAGGGAAGGACCAATGTGACTTGGTTGTAGGGAAAGTCCAATGTGACTTGGCTATAGGGAAGGACCAACGTGAGTCGTGCATTGCTACTGGATACCCATTATTTGCCAATTTCACATTTATATCATTTATTTATTTTCCTGAGTGTTTATGTTTTGCATTTTTATGTGGGTTTATCGTGGCATCAATTCCAATGTACCCCAGTGAGCGTTAGATACACTAAATAGATATTGGTGCTCTTGTCTCATGGGGTATAGCTAGAGATTCAAAGTATCTATTTATATGATTTTTGGTTNGCCCACCATCATCATCATGCAACGGGGCCTACATGGAAAAATAAAATTTGCATGATGACATAAAATTTAAAACAGAGTCACAAAATAAAATATAAGGGAGCATACCTATCCACTCTACATACTGTCCCAGGGGGATTCTGGAATAGAGTGTGCACACAGAGAGCTAGGAAAAGTGTGTTGCTACTATTGTAGTGACTACACATTGGCAGCTCCCACACACAAGTCAAGGGATGTGTATATCTAGGACCTTCAGCAGGGCCTCCTGCAACCTTGAAAAGTCCCTTGTCAATATTAGTAACAAAGGCAAGCATGCCTTGTGTGGACCCAGGAAACGCTGTCTCAATGATATCATGAGCCAATTTTTANATTTTATTTTTCCATGTAGGCCCCGTTGCATGATGATGATGGTGGGCTTGCCTTAATGCGGACAGCACTAGAGACATTTATGGTGGATCCCGTTCTTCGTGCTGCAGTGTTAGAATAGACAAAGATGGCTCTCATTGACTACCATAGGTAGTTTTCAAGAGTTTTTGAGCTTTGCTAGTCTCGAGGTTGGTTACATGAGGAATGGTCTTCCAATGGGCCAATATTTCCTCAAAGAATTGATCCTGCACCTACCTTGCCTATGTTACTTAATGATGATAAATGGTCATACGCTAGACTTCATTTTCTCTTCCTTTTAGTTACATTATCATTTACAATGTTTTTAACCTTTTTTGCTCTATGTTTCCTCTTTACAGTAACCATTCTTCCCAAAGAAATCACTGTTATAATGGGGTGCACTAAGGCCACCCTTTTCATGAAATTTGGGGAGGTGGAGCAATCACAAAAGTGGTTGCAAAGGGGAGCTTCTAAGTTGACCATCAGTCGCCTTACCCGGGTGGGTTTGATGGACTTGTTTTCGGCTTTGACTCCTAGCATCCCAACTACTGAGATGATCACCATTATTGATTCCTTCAATGGTGATGCTTCCTATTTTAACACGTGGGTCCAAGGGGTCAAGGTATCTTTCCACTTGACCACTGAATTCATGTTTGACCTTTTTGGCATGCCCATCGATGGTGCCACGGTGGCCATAGATAAAGCAACCAAGGAGGACTAGGTTATAAAAGAACTGGAGGAATGGTTAGGTATGTCTCGGGGTCGTAAAGGTTTTGCTATGCAAAACGACACTTGATCAGTGGAGGTGAACTTTCTATATCCTCTCTTCTGGGTAAGGGCGTTCCCTAAATATCTTTCTCAAGGGAGAAATCTTGGATCGAGTCTGCATGTGTCATACGTGCAATCTTAGAGACAGGTTGATGCTACAATTGGGCATAGTTCCTTTTATTTGGTTTTCGTGGGGAGATTTTCAGGTTACATTTGAACATCGATGCTAAATCCCATTTCACCTTTGCCTTCTATGCAGGGTATTTATGTAGGTTCACTGAGTTCTTAGTCATTTACGATGATACCCACCATGTTTTAAGGGATCATTCACAATTGTCCCATCCATGGGTTCACCACCTATTTAGAATCACTAGATCCTAGGGTCCATTAGAAGAAATTGAGGAATCCGCATTAGTTACCACTGGAGGTGTGGTTACCCATTCCCATCATTCCCATGATATCTTTGGATTGGAACCACCTAGGCTGTGCATGTCTATGAAAAGGGCTGAACATTTAATTGGCAAGACCATTGGAAAGTCCAAGATGAAGGTGAAGAGGAAAGAACGTCCAAGGGAGCTTACCCCAGATGTGATACCACCAAGAGTAAAGAAAATTCGTTTTGTATTGCCAATGGAAAGTAAGTATTTTGTTTTATTGTTATAAATTATTTGTTATTTATTGTTTTTGATCTATATGTTATATATATTATGTTATGCTAACTCTAAGATTTTGGAATCATTAGAGGAAAGTGTTGAGAGAGAGAGAGAGAGACTTTGGCCCTGATGGCTGATCCTGAAGTGATTGTCACAGGGCTAGAAGAACAAGTGAAGGAAAGAGAAGAAGCAATTGAAGAACATCCCATCTCGCAAGAGGAAGATGTGACAGACATCATGGGGACAAAGCTTGTAGAGGCTATGGATGCACTTAGGAAACCTAGTGGTGAAAGGGATGTCCTTGATGGCTTCTTTAATGGATCTTTGCAGCTTGGTAATCCACCCCAGCCAAACGGAAAAGGGCTTTTTGGTATGTTCCTTTCAGCATGATCTATGTTTTTGTACCTTTTAATTTTCATGCATTGTTCTTAATTATTTTGATTGTTTCTGGCATCAAAGGTAAATGCTGAGACTTCTGAGGCATACGCATCTCGGGCAGAGATATCAAGGACACAGGTTCCAATCAATGTGAACTCCCCTACTTGTCCTACATCAACCAACCAGCTAAGACCATGGCCTGAGATGCCCAGTAAGATAGACTTTGTTAAAGGCATCATTGATGATGTTGTTTCCTGCCTGCAAGAAGTTCATCTAGAAGTAGGTATGTGTATGTCATGCATTGCACTTAGTATCTAGGTTCATTGCATTTCTTTGCGTTCATTGTTGATTATAGGTGATTCATATGTGTGGTACTTATACCTATAGGTGCCAAGCTTCAGTGGGATCCCTCTAAAGCTACTCACATTGATGCTCTCCCCAAATTGCCAGGGAATTTTGAGCAAATACCAAGGAATGTGTACGATGCGGTCTCTGGTTGCATCATACAGAATGCCAAGTCACTTTGGACTTGTAGGCATTCAGTTAAGTACTTAAGGGATGAAGTGCATTCATTGAAAGAAGCACTAGCAAAGGAGAGAGAGAAGAACAGGGATCTCTAGTCCCACTACAATTTTGCTACTACTAGACTATCTGGTGATAGCACTTGGCATACTTCTAAAATCACCTATGCACGCTACTGGATAGTTTTGAATAGGAAGGTGCAAGCTACATGGGATTTGGCTAAGCAAAAGGCATAGATAGATTTTCTAAATAGGAAGTGTCATGATTGAAAGTCCTTTGCGGCTAAAGTACAAAAGTGGGGCCAATACCAAAAGGACCACAAGCATCAATATAAGAAATGGTTGAAGGAAGAGTCAGTTGAACATCACTGGATGGAGATGTTCATTAATGGGTTAGGCTTGCGGTTTTCTTATGATAGGTTCACTGAGTGCACTGAGGTGGAAGGATCTCCTAAGAGAACAATCGCCACCACCTCTGGGGAGGCTTCTACAGGCATGTTCTCTCTTGAGCATCCCACCTGGACCTCAATGGACAAGGGTAAAACCTTAGTTGGCATTGATCTTGGCTTGGAGGAGGATTGGGCAAATGTGCCCGAGGTGGAGATTCTACGATGTTTGGAGGCCAACTTAGGGCCCTCCTCACTTGTGAGTGTTACTATTTTCCTAATTTTTGTGTTTATGATTTGCTTTACTACTCTTACCTTGTTTATTTTGTTTTCTATTTTCTACTATAGGGACATATTAATGATGAAGTTGACCCCAGTGGAGCAAAGGTAGATGGAGAAGAAGATCTTGGGGAGCAACCCCCTCCCTGAGTTTATTGTTGATTAGACTTTGACTATTAGATGTATTTTGATTTTTTTGAATGTTTGATGGAAATGTATGGTTGAAAAATGTGATAACATGGACCTAGTTATGGCTTAATATGTTGAAATTTTTCTACCATATTGATGTATCATTTTTTTATTTTTTTTTCTCTTTTTATTTTCTTTTTTCAATATTATCATGAACATATGCGTGTAACTAAATGTAAGATTGTGGAAACAAACGTAAATCAATTCTTGCAAAAGAAGAAAGAAACGATAAGGCATAAATCGAGACTGCAAATTGTATCATTTAAATTTGACGTAATGTGATGAATGTTTGTAAGCCGTGTGATGTATTGAATCCTAGTTTAAAGCCATTTCAGGCTATTTAGATTAGTTTAAAGTCATGGTAGACTATTGCACCTTTTGCTAAGGAAAGAAAGGTTACCATTTTTATGTCATAGTGGGCCAAAAGCAATAACGGTTTTAGGAAACTTTTAAAAGGAACCGGTCATTTTTGACTGTGGTTAGTTTAACATCATTACGGACATATGGTAGTTTAACTTCATTTTGGACATGTGGTAGTTTAATGTCATTTCAGACATATGGTAGTTTAACGTCATTTCAGACATGTGTTGATTTCATTCTAGTTGTTGAGTTGCCTCTTGATATTTTATAGCTTAACTTGTGGGGTTGCGCATATGGGTATGATTTTATACTCATCTTCCTCTTCATCGATGCTATCAAAGGCTAGTTTCAACCAGGAGACATCAGTAGGGATGGCTCCTATGTTTTCATCTTCTTGTATTTCTTCAATCCTAGTAGTGTTGTGAGTTAACGTTGGGTTCATATCTTGATGTATGTTTACAGTTTCTTGATTAGGCTCAATGAACTCAATTTCTGACTCTTGACTTACCTTGGGGTATGAGGACGTGATTGGTACAGTCATATCTCCATGTATGATGATCTCACCACCCTTGTAAGGTAGGTGGATCTCTTGATGGATTGGTGAGGATATCACTTTAAGTTGGGCTAGCCAGGGACGTCCTAGAATAAGATTAAACCTTGGCATTTCGTCAACGACTATGAATTCAGTTGATGTGGGGAATTGGTCCCTGGCTATGAAATCTAAGGTAACCATACCTTTTACCCCAACACGGGAACCATTGAAGGATTTTAGGAAATAAGTTGTCGTGGGTTGTATTTTTTCAGTAAGTCCCAGATTTTTGATGACAGGAAAAGGTATTACATTTGTGGCCACACTGTCATCAACATGCACCCTATGTATCTTGAAATGATTAACCTGTATCGTTATGAACATAGGACCTGTGGTGACTTCTCCTATTTTCTCATCTAACTTAATGTCTTTAGCATGGAACTCTAGGGATGTGGCCTTTGATACCTGAAGTTGCGGGGACAATACTACATAAATAGATGGTTCATCTACAGGAAGGTCCTCACTAATAGGGATCGAGGTCAGCATCAGTACAAGAGCTTCCCGATGTACTAATGAAGTCATTATTAGGTCATATAAACTTAAAGAAGAATTTTTTTGTTTCAAGGCCTGTGTGACTTGGGTTAACGTGCTTGCTAGGTCTTTACTGTTTGAGACACTCTTGTCAATGGAAACTTGGTCCATTTGTCCCAGCATTCGTATTTCTTGTGGAGGAATTTTTGCATTAGTGACTAAGGCTACTAGGTTTGGGACACAACCCATGACATTATTCTTATTTTGATGGCTCGTACTAGGCTAATTGACAAACGGACCCATAGGAACATCGTTTAGTGGTGTAGGCATTGGTGGTCCTAATTTGTGCTAACTATTCTCTATTTCCAGACGTTCTCTCGTTAACTTATCAGTAAGACATTCTCGTAGAGGTCACAAGGGAGTAGAGGTGGGTTATGTGCCAGGGTGTTTTGGCACCAGGATCACAAAAGGAATGGGTTAGTTTTTGGACGGTATGGTCATCGTGGCAATGGAAGGAGGTACACGAATAACGAATGGTTTATGTGATGTGTGAGATGAGTGTACGGTGAAGAGGGTTTGAGGATATGTTTGGGTAGGTGTGTTTTCTGAAGGTCTGTGAATCACAAATTTTTTTTGTGGGATGTCTTATTTATTCCCCACATGGATAGTATTAATCACATATTGTGCTTCACTAGCATTGTGAGGATCCTTGTAGACCCCCATGGGCTAGTTCTAAGGTCTTACTAGGTTTGCCTTATCGAAAACTACTTCACCGCTATCAATCATGTGCTGTATATCCTATTTCAAGGTAAAATCGTAATCAGTTCCATGACCGGGTCATTGATGGTACTTGCAAAACCTATCCAACCTAAAACCTCTTGGGATGGGTGGTTCATTAGCTGTTGCTAAGGATGGGTTTTTGGCTAGCTCAGAGAACCTATCATGTATTTGAAATGTTGAAGGAGACATTTGTTTATGTTTAATTATCCTGGCCTTCAGAAGTTGATTGAGCAATTGTGAAGGTTTCATGGGCAAGGGTGTGTATTGGGCAGGGTCTTTTCTTTCGAATGTACTGGTGTGAATCATGTTGGTATTCCTATTTAAGGAAGTTTTAGCTGTAGGCATAGGTGTATTTCTTTCATACCCATTCGAGACAACAGGTTTTTTTTCTTTTTGTCCTAGATGGCTAGGTCAGGTTGACTTAGCCACTGCTGCTACCCTCATCTTGGATTTATCTTTCTTGGTATGTTGGCTACTAAAGGTCGAGTAGGCTAGGTCATTGCTTATTTTTGCAGCCTCTTCTATGTCTTTAATTTGCACAAATTATTGGCTCAAGGTATGGGGTTTTAAATAGTAAATTTTTGATTTAATAAAGTCATTTGTGGCTACCTTAATGATGGTAAGCAGATATGTCTCAGGTATGGGCTCGTGAAGTTCATTCAGGACCATACTCCACCTTTGGATAAATTTCTGTGCTGGCTCTAATGGTGCTTGTTTAATTTGAGTTAGGCTATCTAACGTGGCTTTAGGTTTCAGATTGTATTTGAAATGGGTGACAAATTGATGCAACAAGTCTTCTAGAGAAGATATGGAGCTACGGGGTAAAGCTCAGTACCAGTCTAGGGCTTTCTTGGTTAATGACATAGCAAACACATGTAGAATTACATGAGGCCATGCTTGAAGCAATAGAAATTCTATTTGGAATGTTACTAGGTGAGTGTTCAGGTCTCCCTCTCCATTGTACTTAGTTAGCTGAGGTAACGATCTTCCTTTGGCAAGGTTAGCAATGGAATTGAGGGGTCAATTGGATCATCTTGGTAGAAGTATACTACCTTGAATTCCTTAGTGTTCACAGTTTTTAGATGTTTTAATTCTTCTACAAATGTGTGCATCATTTTCTTTATATCTGCCCATTCTTGAGCGATGGGCAGACCGATGGCTTGAGTTTATGGTAATTGATAATGACTCGATTGTGGCATCATTTGTGGAAAGAGAGATTGTTGGACTACTATTTTTTGTGGTGGGATGATGTTCGGGGCTGAGACAATGGAGTGTGGTATGCTGTAATGAGTAGACAAGTTTTGCTGAACAACTGGTGGGACCCACTACCCAATCATGGGTTGTGAAGTAGTCAGTGGTGTTTGTTGGATTTCCACCTGAGGTATGTAATGGGTAGATGTGGAAGATGGTATGAATAATGGCATCCCAATCACTTAGGTCGAAAGGTCGATCCTGCATTAGTTTGAGGAGGAGGCTATTGGGATTGTATTTGTAGAGGTATGATGAAAGTGGATGTGTTAGATTGAATGTTGGAATGGGAGAAGATGGGAATGGGAATGGCTACTTCCTGTAGAGAAGCTGGTGGTGGAAATGTTGTCTCTTCCAAAAAAGTTTGAAACAATGGGTTTGTATGGGCATGGGGGCTAACAGTATGGTATGAATCCCCATGTTCGTATCAGGCTGCGAAGTCGTCTTCCTCATCTTCACCCTGAGGCTCTATCGGCAATGTCTGTAAGGCTTGGCTTCTTGCCATGAGAAGTTGGGATATGAGTTTATGGTGGTGTTCAGAGAGTGGGATTATATCAAACACTGAAGGGATGAATTCATGACCTCCTTTATGGATAAGTTCATAGTCTTGCTTTGCTTCTCTCTCTACATGATCAATGGGTAAGTTGGCTTGTATCTTGATACAAATGAAGTTATACTGTTTGGGTGTAAGAGTCACATAGGTAGGGTCTCTTCCCTGCATCCTGAGTGACTGGCGTGTAGGGCATTGGGAGTTTATTTGTTCGATGATAGTTATGGATTCGGTAGCAGTCACAGGGTTCGAGGTTTTAGCTCCAAAGTTAGAGGTTGGCAGTGTCACTAGGTTAGCTTCGAAAGATTCCATAATGAATGTGAGAAGACTAGGCTAGATGAGTTGAATTACAAGAAACTGCAGTGTGACCAGTGTGACCCAACTACAACGTGACCAACATGACCCAACTGCAGTGTGACCAGTGTGACCAAATTGTAGCATGAGCAAACTACGGCATGACAGACTACAACAGTGTGATGGACAAGGAGACTTATAAGGATAGAATGAGTGAGTTATGACTGGTAGCATGATCAATGTTTTATCTGACAATAGAGAAGGGCCCTCCTTCTAGTGCCAATTTACTGTACTAACCTAAATCATCGGTGTGAGGCTAGAAGGAAAAAAAACACCGAGAGATCGTCAGGCAGACATAGCTAACCCTACCTTTGCCTCAATGGTAAGTTGGAAAAGTAAACGAAGGTAGAGTGCCTTGGATGATCTGCATGAAAATCAACCAAGGACTTCCCTGAGCATAAACTATGGCTTGTGCTGGGGTTATCATTATTGATGTTTTGAAACATAAATAATGCACACAAAATGTAAACAGAAATGCATGAAAAACTGGTATTGTAAACAGAACATAAACTGAATGTAAAATAGAGTAAATAGAAAATAATGGCTAGAAAAATGAGCTATATTGTATTGCATAGAAAATATGTGCACTAGTCAAAGTGTAGCTGCAGATGGAAAGTCAAGTGCCAAGCCCTGGGGCGATGTGATGTGATGTGTTTCGAAAGTGCTTAGATGCTAGGAGTCAAGTGTGCCTAGCACCCAAGAATTGCTAGTCTTAGTTTCCTAAGCTGTTTTAACTCAAAAATTGCCAACCCCATTTATGTGAATTGACAGGGTATTTATAGGATTGAGCTGGGCTCAGGCACGAAATTCATGAATGGAATCAATGGCTGGGAGATGAGAAGAAACTGGATCTCATGACATGTGTCCAATGGATAGCCATGTGTGAGTTGGACGTGTGTGGGAAAGCTACGTTCTAGACCAGGTGCATTGAATCTTACAACATGTGGCCTACTCAAGCCCATGGAAATACATACAATTTAGACTGTGAGGGCCTGAAAAGCCCACAAATGAATATTTACAATGAAATGATTAATTTACAACAAAAGAAATTGGTTCTGGCTAACTTGAGACTTCTGGATCTTTGATTTGACCACTTTGAATGCTGCAGGATACTAATTTAGGTGTTTCTGTGGCTTTTGAGGAATGTCTACTTGCACTCACACTAGCCGTTCAGTAGACACTCACGCTGGGTAGTCACACTGGGAGTGTCCTCAACGTGACCTCAGCCAGAGTTAAATAAAATGAGACACTTGACACGAAATTTTTATTTCTGAAGTCTGTTCCTTGAATGCAACTATTTCCCTAAATGTGTCTAACCCTGAGAGTGTTCTAAAATTTGGAATTTGAAGCTGAATGTGCCTTGTTTGGAGCCACTTTTGGCAGGTCACATTGGACTCACACTACAACGTGACCTGTAGCATGACCTCAAAAATTTGCAATTTTGAGCTGAAATCTAGAATTTCTAAAGGCTGGGACCCATAGTTATTAACAGTGGACCCTAAGGATGACTTGCACCCTTGAAATCAAGTCATTTTTACTCAGTTTTTAGGCTCCAAAAGTTGGTCACGTTGGAGTTACGTGGCAGTGTGACTTCCAAAAACCACTTAGAAATGGTCATTTTTAACCTAGTTTTGACATTGTGTGAAGTTGCTCACACTAAGGGTGGACAAGCTACCTTGGGCAAGCTAGGTGTGAGCTCCATGCTTTAGCCAAATTTTACCCCCCAAAACTTCAAGAGGGCTTGAATCGTTCTCATTTTAAAGTGCTAGGCCAAAATTAGTGGTGTTTCAGTTGCCATATTTAACAACCTAAAGTCAATGCAAACCCATCATTTACCACCCTTCTTTGGTATAATTACGAGTAGGCTAACACACTTACTATCTTCAATTGGATAGATAAACTTTTTTGGGAGGAGTTGCTCTATTTCCTCCTTAATGATTTGCTTCAAT
The DNA here is from genome assembly GCA_015680685.1 of Gnetum montanum. NCBI lineage: Eukaryota > Viridiplantae > Streptophyta > Gnetopsida > Gnetales > Gnetaceae > Gnetum > Gnetum montanum. Next base: position 20,053 of record MNCI01029099.1, on the reverse strand, counting down.
TTGGGGTTTAGCCACCTCTACGGCTACCTTCTAGGCTTCATGGCCAGATTGGTGTAGATACGGTGTTAACATATCCTTAGATTAATTCCTATTAGCTCTAGATATGACCAAGTAAAGACTGTTGACCATTTATTTACCACTTTCCACAACTTTTCTTTTTGTTCAAGAGCAAGTTTGGCATTAATGATGACTAGTTTGCCATTCTTTAAACATAAATACTCCAATTCGACTAGTAAAGTTTTTAGTTCTAAGAGCTCCTACTTGAAATGATCAGGGATCTCCAACTCTCCCCAATAGTTATCATCATCTTCATTAGAGAGTTGGGAATGAACTTATTTAATTTTGTCCATTTCTTTAACGTATGCACAAGTTAAACTCTCAGTTGGTTCTATGCAGAGTATGCTGCTATCTGAATTAGCTATTAGTCGCTAGGTGCCCTCTTGCTTTGTGACTATTGTGTATAGACACTATTAAATATTAATTTCTTGAGCACATTAATTGCATGCTTTAATGCATGTGCTTTTTATTGACCAAATCTTTTGTACACAATTGCATACGTTGTTGCTGTACATGATGCATGAAATGCACTTGTTCTCAATTTTTGCTAACTCATTCTCCTTAGATATTCAAGAGATAAGTCCCTTATACCCATTTGTGCATTGATCATGCTTAACCAAGCCCTTCCCATGATGATGGAAAAGTCACTTTTGTATTTGTTCATCTTGATTACTAGAAAATCAACAGGATAGGACTACCTAAAAACTATGGTCATAATGTCCTCTACTAATCCCAAAGGGACTGTAATCAATTAATCTACTAATTTTAAATAGATGTTTCTTTTCTTAAGAGGTGGTAGGTTCTAGGCTTTGTACATATCATGGGAGATGAGGTTAACTCTGGAACTAGAATCAAGAAGAGCATTGCATGGCTCTTGTCTAGTGATCTATAGAAAGATGAGTAGACTTCCTAGATCAGATCTTTTTGTAGGAAGGCTTCTAGCCTTGATCTAGTTAGAAATAGAATGAGTTAGCATTATAGTGTGGATCCTAGGTGACACTTGGTTTGAAGGGTGCTTGAAGGTATTTGATGCAAAGGATGAGGGTACTAGAGATGTGGGGTGATTAGTCGAAGTAGATTGAAAGGGCTGGAGAGGATTGCANGTGGGGTGATTAGTCGAAGTAGATTGAAAGGGCTGGAGAGGATTGCTGGGCTAGAAGAAAGGTTGTTTCCTTGATTGATTATCTAGACCACTTGGTTGAAAAATTGGTTGTGAGTGTATAGCCCTTATAGCATTTCATGATTGCAGCTATGAAGGAATTTCACCTTGCATGGATGGAGCAAGAGGTAATTGAGTTGAAGGTGGAGGTGTAGGTGCAGAGGGATGCAGAGGATGATAAGGATACTAATATGGGTTTTTAACTCAAATAGATGACAAATGTGTTTGATAATACACTAGAGGTGAATAATGATGTTGGAATGATGCATGAGTTGCCAAACTTTTAGGGGAGATAGGTTGCTAAACATAATACCCATATGGATTTGGTTGCCTATAAGGGTGTTGCTACCTTGGTAGTGGAATTTCCCATGATTGTGGTTGGTACCACTCTTGGTATTGTTCATAAGGTTGTGGAGGAGTTCCACATGGGTAGTAAGCTTATTGTTACTGGTGGAACTATCTTAGACTACCTTGAGGGTAAGGCAATCATCTTGGAGCTTACCTACATGCTAGGCAGGGGTTTAGTGCATACACTCTAGATTCTTGTAAGTGTGACATCATTGGGAAACATCCCTTTGGATGTTCATATTGATAGATGTCACATTTGATTTTATCATCAGAATCAGACTCCACTACTTCCTCTAGTGTAGTATCTTTTCCCTTACCTCTTTGGTAGGCATGTTCAGCTTCTTATCACTAGCTATGATTATGATCACTATTTTGCTCTTTGGATTCTTTAGCAATCATCAAAGTGGTTTGAAAATTTTCATCCAAAGAGTTCCATAACTTGTCAACCTTGGTTGAAATGTCAAAAATAGGTTTTTGGATAGGCAAGGTCTTTTTGTTCACCACTTCATCAAGTGGTGAGTCCTCCTCATCATAAAATCAAACCTCTCATTTTTTGATGGATGGGTCCCTATTATACTCTTTAGCTCTCTCCCTTTTTCGTAGCTCACATTCTTCTTTTGCTACTTGCTGAATTAATCTTTGGATCTATTGAGCTCTCATTTTAGACAACCTCCCTTGGGCATACACCCCAAGGATTTTTCTTGTTTCTTCCTTGAGCCCATCTATGATGTGGCAAAGTTGTTCCCTCTAAGAGTGACTATGGCCAAAGCATCTATGTAAGATTGAATAGTATCGGCATCCAAGAGTTCATGTGCTTCTTGTTTCTAGCCTTTGATTTACCTTCTTAGATTAGACACTCTAGAGTACATTTGATATTTGTCATTGAACAATTCTAACATGGTATTCCATCTTCAGATAGATTCTAGTTCTAAGGACCGATACCAACTTTCAGCTTCCTTAATGAGTGTCCTTGGGAAAAGCTTGAGTTTCTACCACTCATTCTCAATGTTTTGTAAGGCATATGAATCTTGAAAAGCTTGTAGATGTGTTTTCTAATTAGAATTATATCCCCTCAAATCTTGGGATATTATTCATANGATGGTGCTGATTATGGTTTTGGCCCCCCCCCCCCCCCCCCCTTTGGTTTTGGTGGCCTTCACGGTTATTGTTATTTCATCGATCACCTTCATCATGGTTGTTTCGATGGAGACTTTCATGAGAACCATTAGATGAAGAAGAGTGTTTACAATTAGATGAAGAGGATGAAGAGGAATGTGGACCACCACCACCACTATGGTGTCTACCACCACTCTTATTCTTTTTATGATCTCCATCATTAGATCCCTTATTATTGTAATGTTTACTCAAGTCCCTACCTTGGCTATCACTCTTCCTTGAACCTGGTTTATGAATAGTTGATCACAGGGTCAAGTTCACACTAACACCATCATTAGTAAGGGGTGGAGAATCTTCATGTTTAGAACCTTCCAAGGGAGGATACTCATTGTCCTCTTGATCTAGTAGGAATAAGGGATTAGTGTAATGTTTCACCTTTGTGGCTTCATAGATTCTCTCTTGACAGTTGTCTCACTTACATTATGTTTTAATGGGATGATAGTTCTAAGTGTCATATCCATTCACAACATACTCTTCATGAAGATCTATTATGTCCAAATTTTTAAGGATTTCAATTAAAATTTCAAGCATAGATCTATTGGGGGGCAAAATAACATTGCCCTTCATATCACATCATTGCACTTGTTCATCTTGATGTAGGATGAAGGTGAAATTCAGTACAAACTTATCTGGATGAGTGTATACCACCTTGCATTCTTATGGAACTAGTGGTTTAGTATCGTAATGCTTACGAGAAGAAGAAGAAATTTTGTAAAAATAAAAATAAAATTATTAGTATGCTTTTATAATTTATGTATAGTGGGAATGTTATTGACTTTTAGGTTTATACAATGATATTAGTGGTATCCACTTAGACCTAAATAGTGCATGTTCCACAATCAAGGTCTTTGACAATAGTGCCAATGATGAGCAATTAGGTACCCCTATGTCCAACCATATGAATCACAAGTGTTCACGCATGATCCAGCTAAATTCTATGGACTTTATCATGTCCAGTGCACTAGCCCTTTATGAAGTGAATCTAACCTTAAATTTAATCATTGTCCTCCCAATTACACTTATGATGTTTGTTAGTATGGTTAAGTGTAACTGAGGCATCTGATTTTTATCATTTTGTATTTTATATTGTGGGTGCTCAAAATGTAGGTAAAAAGGAGTTTAATTAACTAATCTAAATGACTAATTAACTAATCATTTAACTAATCCTAAGATAAGCATCCATTCCCACTTTTAGTACACATCCTAAACCCACGTATCCATTGCTGGGCAACCAAACACTATGCTATTGGGCATACCAAGCAATAAGATTGCTGAGATTACCAAGTGAATACATGTTATACTTGAAGTAGTTGTAGTTATGTATTTAATCTATCTAGCTTAATAATCTCATTAACTCAATTGCTGGAAAATAATTGCAAAATAACTGAGAATAATTAACAAATAACTAAAAACATTAAATCCATAAATAAAAGAGCTAATCTATCCAAAGTGCTACAAGGTTTATCAGAAAGCTCATCTTTATTGTTGCACACACTGCTGTGCTTAGGTACAATAATGCTCAAATAAAGATCCGTACACTCAATGACTCCTGCTATGGGCACTTAGGAAAAAAAACTTCTAACTTTCAAATGAAAAAAATGCAAGAGCTTTGCAACTACTAAAATTTTGATTTCCCATAAATGTAGCTGGTAGGTGCATATTTATAGGTGATGGATAGACATTGCATTAATGAGGCATTGTCAACATAGGTCGAAATGTGTCAATAGGGCCTTGTGGATGAGGCCTCATCAATGTGGTTAGCTATGTCGATGAGGCCTCGTCAACGTAGCCAACCAATGATGACTCATCAGTCGATAAGTATTCCTCCCTATTTCTTAGTTCTTTTTCCTCCTCTTGTTTTGATCACTTGATTATTTTTTTATTATCCTATCCCCTACAGTTTTTATGTAAGTTGTAACTTTGTCATCCATCAACTCCCACATCTTATATAGCCTTCAAGCTCATCGATAGACTTTTTTCTTGGCAAGATTTGTTCTGAAATCACATTATTGAGAGCTACCTCTTTTTCCTCATCATAAATATGAGCCCTCTTCTTTTGAAGAGTTGGGTCCTAGTTATATTCCTCTACATTTTCTCATTTACATAGCTCTTCTTCTTTTCCCACTAGCTCAATTAGCCTTTGCATCTGATGGGCTTTTAGTTCATATAACCAACCTTGGGTATAAATCCCAAGGTTCTCCCTCATTTAATCATGAAGCCCATATATGATGTGGAAATTTGATCTTTTTGAGAGAAATCATGGATTGGACATCTATGTAGTAGAGAATAGTATCTATCCAAGGCCACATCCAAGGATTCATGATTTTGTTGCTTCCATCCTTGGATTTGCTTTCTCAGGTTAGACACTCTCACATAGGTTTGGTATTTTTCATTGAAGAGTTCCAAAATTTTGGACTAATGATGAATGGAACCTAGTTCCAATGATCTATACCAACTTTCAGCTTTGTCTATTAGTATCCTAGGAAAGAGCTTAAGCTTTTGCCACTTGAGTTCAATGTTTTGCAAGGCATAGACATCATGGAAGGCTTGTAAATGGTGTTGTGGATCATAATTATTGCCTCCCCTAAATTAGAAATGTTATCCATGTCAAACCATTTGATGCAACTATTCCTTTAGTGCCTTTGGAGTATTTGAACTGCGTTCCTAATCTATGTAATGTCCCTAGTGGCCAACAAGGGTTCATTTATATTAGACATGTCATGATGATAATCTATATTTCTATTCATTTAATTCTAATGATATTGTCTATGATAATTTTTATGTCTTTGATTTTGCCCTTAGGCTTGATTTTTATCTTTATATTGATCCTATAGTGGAGCTCTATCTCTATAACTATGTTTATCTTCATCAAAATTAGACATTGAAGAGGAAGAGGAAGATGAAAAACTAGGAGAATTGCCATGGCTCCTATATCATCCTCCATGGCCCCTTGATCTATCTTTTCTAGGTTTAGAGGAGGTCCTAGGCCTTCAGGCCCTCCTTGTGTGAGGACTTTCTCCATCTCCTCTAGGATTTTTTGTACCAATTGAATGTAGTCCTTATGTGTAGTAAGGGTGGAAATGAGCATATGAAACCCCTACCTGAGGTTGTTCATTCCAATTCTCTTTAGTATAGAACCTATCATTTCTCCTATGAGTGTTTTCATCATACTTGATCCTATGTGAAGAAGACATGGTTTTAACCTATGTGACTTTAAAATATTAATGTTTTCTAAAAGGTAAATCATTAACACTTTGACAACAATCGTGTATGATACAACTAATCTAAATAACTAGCATCATCCCTAACAATGATGCCAATGATGAGTAGTGGGTACCCCCTATGCCCAACCACAAAAATCACAAACATTCATGCATGATGTAGTCAAATTTTGTGGATTTTGTGGATGGGACTAGTTTTACATCTAGATTGTTATGCCTTGATCACAATTTGTTGTCTTCCCACTTGGACTAGTGGTAGCTGTGTCACGTATGGTTTAGTGCAAGTGAGGCATATGATGGTTGATGTTGTTGTGGCCTTATGCTACTCCTAGCAATAATAGAGAATCAATTATTTAAACTAATTACAATAGAAAATAAATGCTAAAGTAGCCTACAGGTGATGAGTGTCCATTCATAGCTTTCTGTACACGTCTTGAACCCACGTATCCACTATTGGGATTACCAAGCGTTAACACTACTGGGATTACCAAGCATTAACACTATTGGGATTACCAAGAGAATATGTGTTTACATGAAAATAGTCACACTCATTTTTCCAATTCATTAATATGTGTGAAAATGTAAATATTAACTAAGCAAATGAAATATAAATTGCATGGAAATTAAATTTAATCTAATTCAAAGTGCTATAATGAATAAGAATCAATCTCATTCTTATTACCATTCATGAAATGTGTCTAGGTAGTTTCCCACTCAAATAAGATGTTGTACAAGTAACTCAAATCCATACTATAGGCTCTACTGTTCTCTAAGACTAAAAAATAAAACTGCAAGGGTTCGACTACTCTATTAATAAAAGATTGTCCAGTACATGGTGGGAGCATGCATATTTATAGACAGAGGTAGACACTACGTCGACACATATTCTTTGCATCGATGGGTATGTATTAACACATATGCTTCAATGTAGCTACAACATCATAGATGCAATGTAGCATCTATGATGTAGCAGCTAGCAGAGATGCATCGATAGGGATGCTACAAGACAAGCACAATGTACCATCTATGACATTGCATCTACAATATCTCAACCAACTGATGCTTCATTAATCTCCTTAAAAGCTTCTACCTAAATCTGCATGAAATACATGTAGGAAGGGTTACAAAAAATTCATAGTGGAGGAACACAACTTAAAGAATCTTTGGATCATGACTAGAAATATGGAGCCCAAGTTGCCACATCACATTGTTAGTGCCACTAAAATATTATCCCCATAAATGTTAATATACAATAAACCATAAAGTGCATAAGTTACTCATAAAATGTTGTTCTACTCATAATAGTAATTTCTCATGAGATTCCCAACATTAGACAATAGAATAACTATCAGGTTGATACTAACTAAAACTAGCCCTCATGTAGGACAACTATTGAATTATAAATCGTCATGCATCTCTAGACAAACTGTTGGGCTATGTTATGAACTCACCTTATAATTATTCTCTATATGGCCTATAAAATCATATTTAAACAACACTATGTTTTCCTACAAAAACTCTTCAACACCTTTTAATCCATGACCAACATGAATATCATATTCAAAATTAAACTTCTTCCGTAAAATTGAGTTTGCCATACCCATTGGTTTTCTTTAGAAAACCTAATTTTTTAGTAGATTTAATGTTTCTCAAGAAAATTTGAATTTTTCTAGTAATTTTGTTTTTTCTCACTTTAATTTTCCTTTAGCAATTTTGATTTCTTTAGAATTCTTCTATGGGAGATTCTATATTTCTCCCATCTTCTTCAACCAATGTTCAAATTTCTACTTCTTTTCTTATGTTGAAATTTTTTATTGATTCTCAAAATGTAGATTTACAAGCTTGTAAGAAAAAATAATTATGATGCCTCCTTCTAGTGATATTTGTGAAACTAAGGTACATGATTTTGTTCTTCGTGATGATGCATATGAACCAATAGTTACTGATCTTTCATCACATTAAATGTTATCCAAATTTTTTATTACCACCCTCATAATCAAAGTTTCATTTCATAGTTAAATAATGTGATAGAAAAACATAACATATAAGTCCTTCATGCTAGATATTATTCTCATTTTTTTCTTTGCTTGTTGAGTTAAATAACACTTTGATGGTGTAGTGTGTCCTAGATATAGGGTCTTTTATACATAATCATGTTATATTGATCATTCATAAGTGGGATTTAAATTTCGATGTTCAATCTAAAGGATATGCTAAAGCTCTATGTTTTGTCAAGTTATAGAATCTTCCATTAATATTTTAGAAAACTAAGAAAGAAATTGTTAATTTTCTTTGTTCCATTAAGCATATGAAGTTTATTTCTACAACTTTGGTTTTCATAGACTTTTTCTTTGTTGAAACCAACCTTCTCAACTCTAAAAAGGAATTGGTGTTACAAACAAAAGGAAAGACTTATATTCAACTAATTACATATTATAATCTTTCTAATTCTTGTAGCTTTTGCCATTGTGAAGGACATTTATTTAATGCTTGTCTTTTTTTAGTTAATAAAAAAGATTCTAAAGAAAAGAAAAAATGTATTAAATTTGAAGCTAGGAAAAATAAATATGAAGTTGAAGATAAGAAAAATCAAGTTAATTTCAATGATAAGAATGATTAAATGGCAATAAAAAATACAAAGAAGACAAAAGCCCATGTATATAATTTTACTAGTACTAGAGAAAGTAATGTTGACAAGAAGGCCAAGAAAGCTATTAATTTAAAGACAAGAATATTATTAATTCAAAGAGTAAAACTAATATCAACAAGAAGGTTACAATTGATGGTAAATATTCTTAGTGTAATATTAATAACAAGTCATAAGGTGAAGATCTTTCACAAGTGCTACCACTTTCTTTTTTTGATACAAATATTAGTAGTAAACCAAAACTCTATATCTTGAATGTTTTTTCTATTTTATGTTTAGTCATGGATGTTGAAAAGTGATGTAAATTGTAAAGCTATACACATGAGTAGACAGCTCTAAAATCAAAATGTTTTTCCTTTTCAAATATTCTTTTAATGATGTTTACTGAGTGTCAAGTTTGTAATGTACTGTGAATTGTGTTTTCTTAGTATCAATATGTTTTTGGGGTCCAAAATCCTTAAGAAACCTTCAAACCAAGAACATTACATAAAAAATTAAGGATGCATAATTCACATTTCATTCTATACAAAAATTTTTGTTGCATTGTATAACTCTACTATAGTTATTCTTCTAATTAATATTTTTATTGATTTTATGGATTTCTTTTGAATTAATAAAACAAGGTTAAATCTAGATCCTTGAGGTTGCATATTATCTCTATTAGTTATTTATAGGATTTTATAGATAATTAATAGGGTTGTTATAATGGGTGTATCAAAACTCAAATTAATTTAATTATAGGTACTCCTAAGGTATATAGTTAACATGATATATTATAAGAATTATGGAGAATATATAATAATGACTTGTGTAACTTAAACTTGCAACCTCTTACCTAACTACTTGAGCCACCTATAATCAATGTATCTAATCTTAACATTGTATTTGAAAAATAAACATAAAAATAAGATCTTAAGAGAGATAATCTAAAACCACAAGAAGGATTATATCATGAAAGAAAACTATAAGTCCAAAAATATGGGAAGTCAAAATAAGCTTACAAAATTATTAAAGATACAATTTTGAAGAATTGACAAAATGAAGCATAAAATCAAATGAATATTAATTTTATTAGAAAAACATTAAAGGTGATGAAATGTAATATTTTTAGGTAATCCAAAATAAGTGAAACATAGGGACACCAAGATATATAATCCAATTAGAACTTTATATAACTCAACATTGCCTACTAGAACTAAACCCATGACCTAGAGCATCCAAATTAAGTGCATTACCACTAAGAAAATGCCTCATTGTTAACATGAGAAGATATAATAATATTTAACATTAGGATATAATATGAAAATTATTCCTACTATAATTAGCAAAAGTTAAGAAACATATATTATTAAAATTTTTTGAAATAAACTTCTGTCAAATAAATATAAAATGTCAATTAAAACTTTGTAGGAATTATTTAAGCCATCAATGTTGGTTGTAAGTAATTATATAAATAAGTATTTAAATTACATGAATATTGAATATTAATTTTGTATATATTATACTTAGGATTTATTGCTACAACCATATTTTGTATTAGCTAATCCNCTCCAAGTCATAGATTTGATTTTGGTGGTTAATGCTAAGTTATAAACNTATAGTCCAATTAGAAGTTTATAACTTAGCATTAACCACCAAAATCAAATCTATGACTTGGAGCTTTCAAATCAAGAGTCTTACCACTACACTAAGACCTCATTGTTTATCAACTAATTAATTGAATAAATCCTTTGGATCCATGTAAACATAACTAAACTTTAATTAGGGTCTAACAATTCCACCTCCTCCCCCCACTCATAAACTTCAATTTTATATTCAATTTTCAAATAAAATAATTTTATAAGAAAGTTACCCAAGGTCATTATAAAAGAATGTCATTTTCCATTTTATTTATAAAATTTTATGCAAGAGAATTAGAGAAATACATTGTTTCTTCTTTTTTACGTTTAATATATATTAAAAATTCTTTGAAAAATATGGATGAAAATTATAGTGCTAAAACATTGACTTTATTAATTAATATGATAAAAGATTACAAGGCATGAAAATAAATCCATTTTAAGTAGTTGATGAAGCACCAAATGTTCTATTTGAGCCAACTTAAGGCTCATATGGCATTTTTTTGAGTAATGTTGACATAACTATTATCTTAGAAATTGATAAAAATGATTTTCTATTAATGAATGCATTTATCCATACATTACTACATATGCATTGACTCAATCCTAAATTTTTTCTCATAAATACACAAGTTGCAATGGGTGAAATCATTAGTTTTTTAATTAGAGTAGTAGGATTTATGTAATTTTTGGTAGTTAGCAAGTACCTAAAATATGTATCAAGTGAGTTAATGGATTTTTTATTTGAGGGGTTATGCATTTATATACCCATTTTTGACAATAAAGATCAAGATTGAATCCTAATACATTCCATCACTTCAACTCAAAATAAATTTTCATTCATGCATTTTTCTTTCTTGAAATTTAATAGTTAATTTTTAAAATCATATTTACATTTATATTTTCATGTACATTAGTGAAAGAGAAATGAGAATGTCAAGAATTCAAGTGCCAACCACATTTAACTTGGTTACCCAATAGTTAGTTGACTTGGTACATCTAGTAGTGAACTAGTTTGGTTGTCCAACAGTTAATGCATGAATCCAAGAGAAAGATAAAAGGTTGAATGAGCATATATTGATTGTACCTAGGAAGATTTCTTTTTTTGTTAATATGGACCAAACCATGTTATCGAGCATGTGTCTTGATCACATTAAACCTTCCATCATGAGCTTAACATAAACATGACCAAGAGGATAACAACTTATGATTTACCCATACTACTCTTAGATGTATTTCCTATCCCTTCCATGCATTAAAATAGTGTCTATTATGTATGCTTGTAGATTCTTATGGTTGGACATGGATCGTACCCATTGCTCATCATTAATTTCATTGCTAAGAAAGTTGTTAAGTTTTAGAAGTAGTTGTAATTATACATCATCATTGTAGTTATTATTATTAAAATATTTTTATAATATTATTATATTGTTAAAGGAACACTTATCATCAATTATTAATATGGCTTCCTTGCACAAACTAAAAATCCAAAGATTAACCAAAAATGATGATGAAACCCAACCTATGGACCAAGAAACATAAGAAAGACCCCAATGGATTTGAATCACATACACTCATGATGATCCTTTCTAGTCAAACTTTATATTTATCTTTAACCAAAATGAATACCTCTGATGGATAGATCATATAGATAATGTTGCTAAAGCACATGATAGAGCAACTTCATCCCTACTACAAGCTATTATAGGTAGGACTTGGTTAGGACTTGTAATAGAAGAGTATCACATTGACAACAAGATGATGAGTGCTTATAAGTTGATAAGTGGTGATGTACCCCTACACCCAACCATACGAATCACTAAGGCATTCACACATGATTTAGTTGAATTTCGTGGACCTATAGTTCTCCAGTGCACTAGTTCTTCTAGGAAGTGAAATGGCATTAAAAAAGTTCATTGTCTTCCCAACTACACTTGTCAAGATCAAGGGTATGGTTTAAGTGTAATTGAGGTACATGATTTTTCTCATTTTATGTTTTATAAGTTTAGCCACCTACAACAAGAATGAAAGGTAAAGTAATTTAAGATCTAAGTCATTCACTACCTAGCTAGCCTAACACAAGTACTCATTCCACTTTCTTGGACACATCCTGAACACATATAGTGCTTCTAGGCTATCAAATGTTAAGCGTTGTTGGGTTACCAAATACTATATGTATGCTCGAAGTGATCATGATTGTGTTTATTAACAATTAAAAATTATATGCTTAATTTAAATGCATTAAAGTAAAGTGCATTAAAGGAAACATTAATCTATTCTCAATGCTGCAAGGATTATCACAAGGGTTCATTTTTATTCTTGTCATACTATTGTGCTCAGGTACATCAATGGCCAAACAAAGATCCATATACACTCAAACTCCTGTTGTGGGCACTTAGAAAATATTCTAAATCTAGAGAAAATAAACTACAAGAGCTTCACTACTCTAACTGAAAAACTATGAAAAATTAACTCAAAATTGTGTGCCCAAGCACTATATTTATAGGCAAGTGTATACCCCATGATATCAGATATCTAACATCATGTTCAAGGCTCTGACATTAAGTATCTAATGTGGCAGCTTCGATATCAAGCATCTGATATTGAAGCATGTCAGAACATGACTCATCATACATCCATGAGTGAATGAAAACTCATCCTTGAGTGAAGAAGAGGAGGAACAAGTTCCTTACAAAATATTGGAAAGGTATGGGATTATTGACTAACATACAAACTGACTCAGATGGAAAAAATAGGCTCTGAGTGCCCAAGTGTACAAAGTTACAATATTTTATAAAATTTGTTGTTCATGATAAGAGAAGTAAACATCCTAGGTAGAATTGACATCCACCCCTCTTGGAAACTGAAGAGTAAGAGAGAAGAGCCAATGATCATGAATGATCCTCATCATGTGATATTGCCACATCATTCTTGATGAAGATAGTCCCACTTCTAGTCTATGCTTCCTACTACAATCACAATAGAATCATGAGTTAGTATGTAATGTGTAACACATAACTGTTAAATGCCTTGTCTCATCAATGGTTACACTTAGCTAGGTTGTGATTATGATAGCTTGATTCCTTTGGGAGTGTTAGAAAGAAGGTTGACAGATAAGGTAAAATAGATAAGCAGTCCATTAAATTTGAAAAAGTCCTACACAAGAAAATATTTGAAGAGGGTGTAAGAATTCACAACAATAAAAAGGAAAGTTCACTAAAAAATGTTGTGAAGATGTGCACAATTGGATTCCATTGATGAGGTAAACAAAAGGATTTGATTATAAGAGTGTCTAAGGGTAAAGAACTTAACTAACCCCATGAAAAGATATACAAGTGGATCCTCCCCAAAGTAGGCATAGGCCTTTTATGCCCTTGCATAACTTCCAATAAAAGAGTTTGTGGGCTCCATGGATGATTAATGGTTACAAAAGGTTAAGTAGAAAAACCTAGAAGAAACTACCTAAGAATTTTGATACATCAAACTAGGACATCAAACAAGAACATGAATCGATAGTGAGGTGAGACATGGAAAGCATAGATGGATGAGAGAGAGTGGACTGGAGTTCCTAATTAAGGTCACATGGAGTCCCTTGTGAATTTTATGGTTAAATGACTTAATAAAATTCATCATTAGTCCTGAACAAAATCAACCTCATTCAGTGACTTTGCATTTCCATTCTAAGACTAGTCCATCCCCCTGAGATATAAGAGTGCATCCATAGAACAACCACCATTCCTTATTAAAGAAGAAAAGAGAAGTAGGAAGTGAGAAAGGACCTTAGTTAGAGGGGACCTTTAGGCATGGGTAACATGTATTTCTAGTCCCATAACTAGTGCTTGTAGCTCATTTATTTTGTTTAAGGGTTGTGCTTTGAATTCCCATCGATTTTTTTTTTTTTTGAAATGGAAACCAAACCATGCAAAGACATATGCATTTAGTTTGTCTAAGGGGTGTGCTTTGAATTCCCATGATTGTTTATGAGAACCATACCATGCAAAGACATATTTAAATTCCTTTTATTGGTCAAAATGGAATGGTAAGAAATCCATGAAAACACACATGCAATAGGCAAATAGAAAGGCACAAAGAATACTAAATCCCCTTGAAGTCACACCCTGTTCAAACCTTTGAATTCTTTTGAATTATAAAAAGTACCAAAGTTATAAATTTGTTAAAGTTTTGTTAATGAAAAAGGGACCACACATTTCTAGAACAAGGAAAACCATAGAGTTTGTGGATGGGTGGATGCTATGGACTCATTTCTTGTTGCATGAAAATGAACCCATATCCTAATCATCCGTAATGAAATTTAAAGCTAGAATCTAGACATCAATAAACAAATAAAAAAATAGTACATATCACCATCAAGAAATGCATTACCATTGTACCTAGCACTTATTAACAAAAAGTTAGAAAATCACACCAAAATAAAAGAAATATAAAAGAAAGTGTAAAATATTCAAGAAATATAAAATGTACTAATGATGGTGTAAAACAAAAATTAGAAAATATTAATAACATGAAAACAAGAAGATGTAAAGTAAAGAATGTGTAAAACAAAAAGTTGTAAAAAAAGAAGATGAAAAACTAAGGAGCCACTTATATGGCTAGCATGGATGGCCATCTCCCCCATAACTAGGTTAAAATGAGGAGATCCAAAATATGGAGTATGGTTGTTCATTTGATGAGGTGTTTGTTGTATTAGCTAGCTTATGCTCGTGGAAAGGTTTGATTTGTTGGATGTTGATTGGCTATTTCTTATTTGGGCTCTTAGGTTTGTAGATCATCATGGTCCTAGAAGAAAAAGTTTCATAAATGATGTAAGGTCTTTTCCACAATGATTAGAACTTAGTTCATTGGGGTATGTGTGTGGGGTTCCAGTAGAGAACCTTATCTCCCAGTTGAACTTTGACTTTTCTGATTTTAAGGTCATGGCGCTTTTTGTTGTAGGCCTTATGCAACTTGTTAGATGATAGGACCACCAATTGATTTTTGTCTAGCAAGTTGAGATTTATTAGTCTCTCTTTTTATGCTAGACTCAAGTCAAGGTCGATGTCATAGGCTATTGAAAGTGTATGGAGCTCAGATTGAATAGAAATTGTTGGTAATTTTCCATACACAAGCTTATAGGGAGAATAGCCTAGAGGAAGTTTCCATGTTGAGCAATAGGCCCAAAGGGCATCATTGAGTTTTTTGCTCTAGTCTTTTCTATATTTGTTAATAGTTCTTGGTAGAATCCTTGTGATTTCCCTATTGGTAACCTTAGCTTGACCATTGTCTTGGGGGTGGTAGGGTGTTGTGACTTTATATTCAATGCCTAAGCATTGCATGAGCTTTTGAAAAGTAGGGCCTATAAAGTGAGTTCTATTATAAAAAATTAATGCACATGGTACACCAAACCTATTTACAACATTTTATTGTACAAACCAAGCAACAATAGAAGATGTGTAGTTGATGACAGTTGTTGCTTCTGCCCATTTTGTATAATAGTCAATAGTGACTATGATGTACATCTTTTCATTTGACATGGGCATGATGGGATCCATGAAATCAATGTCCCAAATGTTGAAGGGTTCTAGTAGTTGAATCCATTGTTGAGGTTTCTTCATTCAAGTAGTTATTTCACCATCTTATTGGCATTGTTCATAAGAGTAGATGTAATGGTAGGCATCCCTAAAGATTGTTGGTCAATAGTACCCTACCATTAGGATTTTAATGGCTATGCATCTCCCAACATAGTGTCCTCCACAAGGACCTTCATGATCATCTTGGAGAACATGTAGTTGATTAGCATTAGGGACACACCAACAAACTAGGCCATCCACACACACCTTGTAGAGGTGTCTATTAATCTCCATGAAGTGTTTTACCTAGTGAAGAAACTACTATTTCTTCTAGTGGTCCAACCTTTATGGCATCTCTTAGGTAAGAAGATAGGTGAGAATGCCATCATAAAATTTAGGCTCATTGGGAAATTATTTAGTTATAGCCCCCAACAAAGAGGATTTCATCAGAAAACATATCAGATAGTGTGTTTTCTTCCTCTTTGTCATCCCATTGTAATCAAGACAAGTGATTAGTGACCACATTCTCAGTGTCCTTTCAATCTATCATCGTAATATCAAATTCCTGCAAGATCACCAGCCACTATATAACATGGTGGCTCACCGTTGGCTTGTTCATCAGGAAGCATATGGCACTATGGTTCATTTTCAAAAACACCTTGTATCCAAGAACATAATGCCTAAATTTGTCTAGAGCAAACACCACTACCATCAATTCATTTTTTTTGTAGTGGTGTAGTTCAGTTGTGCATCCACAATGCTTTGGTTGGCATAGTGGATGTAATATGGATGTTTCTTGTCATCCATCTATGTAAGTATGGCTCCCAAGGCATAATTTGATGCATCTATCATGACATGAAATGGTCTAGAATAGTTAGGTGCTTGTGGAATCGGAGTTTCTACAAGTTTCTCTTTCAGCTATTGGATGCTTTTTCACATTCCACATTCTATACAAATGGAGCATCTTTCTTTGTTAGCTCCACCAAAGGCCTTGCGATCTTAGAGAAATTCTCTATGAATCACTGGTAGTTGCCAGCATGTCCAAGGAATGAATGAATATCTATGATAGTTTCTAGTTGGTGATTTATTCCTTGGATGACCCTTATTTTCTCAAGATCTACCTCAATTCCTATTTGTGCTATTCTATGCCCTAATCAATTGCCTTCTTGGACCATTAGGTGACTTTTTTACCAATTAATCCATAAGTTGGTTTCAACACATCATTTTAGCACTTTCTCAAGGTTTTCCAGGGCTTTCTCAAATGTAGCTTCATAAGTGGAGCAATCATTCATGAAGTCTTCCACACCACTTCCAATATGCTGTTGAAAAATGCTCAGAAATAGGTGTTGGATTGTAGTAGGAGCATTTCATAGAAAAAATGGCATCTTGCAATATGCAAAAGTCCCCCAAGGACTTGTGAGTGTTGTCTTCACTTGGTCCTTTGGTGAAATTTGAATTTGGTTATAGCCAAACTATAGTAGCAATGCCTAGATATTGTGTCTAACACTTGATCAACAAATGGCAATGAAAAATGGTCCTTAAATGATTTGTTCTTTGTACTTAGGATAGATTATTTTGAATTTGAATATTTTAATATTTTAAGAGAATTTTAGCTATGGCCATAATAACATCATTATTATATGCATCAATCAAACTTAACCATATGAACAAACCCCACATAGGTGTGTTTGGAAACATATCAACTAATGATCTATCTCCTAGCTCTTAAGAAAACTATACTAGCCCTATTTCTTTAAATTTAACTAGATTACATGTAAATGGTTATGAATTATATGGTTGGGCATAGGGTCTACTTTGTTATTCATCATTGGAATCATTAATAAGGAATTGATGATAGTAGCTTAAAAAGTTGGAATCATCTAAGAATTGATGTTAGAGTGAAAAATAGTTTATCATTTGAAAATAATATTATTTTATTTTATTCAAAGAATCCTTAATAATTTCAAGATGTCTTCTTCTCATAAGATAAATTCTCCACCTATTGATGACTCTGTAATGGGGAATGATAAAACTATTAATAATAGAGATGAGATGCCATAACAAATGAAAGTAATCTATCAACATGCAAAACCATGCTATCTAGATTTCACTTTCATTCTTTGCTAGGATGAATAATTGTGATGGAGGAACCTAGAAGAAATGGTAGATGTGATCAAAAAGTAGGACATTGAAAAGAACAAAGGCATAATAGGCAATGTCAAAGGAGACATGGTTATGATAGGAACCATGATGATTAGGATGAATTATTTCTTGTTACTAGAAGTATTATCAACATAAAGAAGGCAATCTACATTCCAACCAAGCATTAAAGGGATAACCAAATCATATGGCTAGATATGAATAACATACCTAAGTTTGAAGAAGGCTATAATGTATATCCACGACATCATTTGCAAGCCTTCCATGATGCCTATGCCTTATAGAACATAGATAATGACTTGAAAAAGCTCAATCACTTCCCTAGGATACTCATTAAGAAGTTGAAAGTTGGTAGTAGTCCTTAAAATGAGAACCTATTATAAGATGGAGTACAATGCTAAAGATGTTCTAGGAAAAATATTAAACATAGTCCCTAGTATCCAACTTGAGGAATCAAATCCAAGGATGAAAGCAAGACAATCATAAATCTCTTGATGAAACCTTGAATAGATATTATTCTCTATTATATAGATACTCAAGCCATGGCTTTTCTCATAGGAAATAATTGTGCCATATTAGGATTCAAAAATAAGATAAGAGAAAATCTTGTGATCTATGCCTAAGGGAGATTATAAAAAATTNGATTCAAAAATAAGATAAGAGAAAATCTTGTGATCTATGCCTAAGGGAGATTATAAAAAATGAGAGCCCATAAAATTTAGATATTAATTGATCAAGTGGCAAAGGAGGAAGAATAACATGAAAAAAGAGAGAATGCAAAAGAGCATAATAGGGACCCCTCTCTCTATAAAAAAAGGGATCTATCTCTATGAGCTAGATGGGGGAGCACCATTAGAGGAACTAGTATAAATAAAAGCCTTTCCCATTTAGAAATCAATAATTAATATCTTGGAAAACATTGAAAAATGTGAAAAGCAATAGATGGAAAGTTCCAAACAACATTGAAGATTGTGGAGAAGAAAGTAGAATAGGGTACACCTAGGGATAAAGACAAGATAAATTAAAAGAATGCAAGAAAGGACTACTATGAGCAAAAAGGGAAAGCCATTGTAGTTAAAGAGGTTGTAGAATAAAAATCAAAAGATGATAGTTGTGACATTTGCTAATATGAATATCTTAAGGCTTATTTCCTTGTAATGTCACACCTCTAAGAGTTTGCAATTTATGCCTTAAAACCAAAGTTCTTCAAGAGGTAAATATGCACAAGGTTGTCCTATCCTCAAGACAACTATAGGTAATCCTATGACCAATAACAATATTATCCAAGTGGGGCTCCAACTCAATCTCAGGAGTACTATTAGCAATGGTAAAAATCATAGTCATGAAGGATGTTACTACCAAGGCAGTAGTACCTTTACAAGCAACTTAACCCTTACAAATATTATAATCCAATAGCCTGTATTCTAAAGTGGCTCCACCTCATGTGTTTTTTCTCATCACTAGTATTCTCCTAAGTATCACAAATTTGCTACTGCATCAGTTGAATCTCCTTCTTATGCTCTTCATCCTCACTAATATTCTCAACCACATGCTTCCAACCCATTATCATCTACTCCACTCATGCAATGCAAAATTCCTTCATAGCCATAATAATAAAATATCATAAGAGTTGTAAATAAGCATATGGATGGTATTGCAAGTGGTTTTAAATGCAAGTTTCAGAAGCATCTATTCTTTAAATATGCTAACCTATCTAAATCTATGTAGGTATTTATGATTATGGACCCCACATTGACAACCTCACAAAGAACTAATGGATGGCCTTAAAACCAAAGTTTCTCTAATGTGGAAATTATCATATTGATCCATGTTGTTATTAACTAGATTAAGGTAGGAACCCTTCTTAAGAAGAGAACTAATCTAGGAAATTCCCTAATTTATTCACAAATTTTAGGAAATGTGTCTTGTAAAGGTTTATTTGACTTAAGTTTTAGATTTAATTTGATTCATAGGATTTGTACAAAGCCTAGAACTTTCTTGCTCTTAAGAAATGCAATATCATGTTAGAGATTGTGCACTAATCTATCACCATATTCTTAGGCTTGATGAAAAAAATTGTAACCACCATTAGTGGCTAG
>MNCI01029084.1:0-11514 GCA_015680685.1 Gnetum montanum | reverse complement strand
CGGGCATACATTGGGAGGAAAAGGGTTGAGAGAAAAACAGAAACTAAAACTTAATTCTAAAACTTACTCAAAAAACTAATTCCTCCCTAACTCCACTGTCTACCTCTTATTTATAGACAAAGAGATAGGCTACAATATCGCGTACACAATATCGCGGTGCACTAAATGGTGACTCATCAATAGTTTATATGCACCATTATTTTCTAGTTTGCTCCCTGAATATAATAGATTTGGGTTTTCCTCTATTAAAAATAAATAAACTGAATACACTATCTATATAATAGATTCTTTAGGTTTTTAAATATAATAAAACTTTAGTTTTAGTTTTAGTTTCATTATAGTTTTAAAATAATAAATATTTTAAAACTATACCATGAATACAATGAATAAGGAACTTAGGTGGGGTGGTGGAACAAAAACTATTTAACTATATGTATTTCTAGAACATATACCTAACATGGTGCTTTAGCAAAGCTTAGATACAACATACATATAATCCTTACCAAACAATAAGATAGTGAGATGAACCCCTTTAAAACATGAATACGATGACTAAACATTATAGCGATAGGAGGGAGGGTGTTGAAAGTTGAAACCTTTCTTTAAACATATTTATCCCCTTTGATTTTTGTTAAAACCTAATATATGGAGTCAAATTAGAACTTTACAACATTACCTGATAACATTGAACCCATAATTTATAGTTTTGAAATTAAGAATCTTATCCCTAAGCTACTTATTGTTTTTATATATAAAATAATATTATAGATGCATGATTTTAAAACTGAATTTGATTGCATAGAATTCATGCAATGCGCAATTCGTTCCAACCTTGCATAATTGGTAGACAAGCCCACTCTCAAAGAAACATCTCTCTAAATGAGGTTGACAAAGGTTGTTATAGTTATCTTCATCTAATAAGACAATTAAAACCTAGGGGGACAACATAATTTAAACTTTAGGGCACGTGTTGCTTCAATGGTAGGCCTCTCGTAGTTATTCATTCATAGAATGGTGAGCTTAATTTCCAAGCTTTGATCCAAAGATATTAATCCAGGGCCATCTACCTTTGACTACCAAATAGCATGCGTTGCTATCTTTGACAAGAGCATAAACGTGCATTGAAGCTCCCTCTGTTATTCCCGTCTCCATGGCAAATTTGAAAATAGGGGGAAATTACAGTCACCATACCCACCTTAACTTCATTAATCAAATGATAAAAGCAAAAAAATGAGTTTTCAATTTTGCAACATTTGGAAAATTTCGTTATCCGTCTAGTTTTCAACCACGTGTGATTGGCTTTGACTAGCAGCTTCATGTTCTGCATCGTTGTCTGATGATGCACCAATGGTTTGTTGCATCTTCCGTAGTTGGTTGAAGCATTCGTATCAACTCTGTCAACGCTTCCCCACCAACCCTGGTGTCGTTCTGAAATGGATTTCTGCAACCGTTCTAGGCCATATACTTGGTCTATAAAGATTCTCAATAACAATGATGAAACCCATAATAAAATTGTTCATCAGGTTCTCACCCTGTCTGTTCTGCTCTGCTATTTCTGCTTCAGGAGCTTTAGTAGCGGCAGAAAATGGCGAAGAGCATAAGGGATTTGCAGGTTGAGGACATACTGAAATGTGGTCTTCCGACCCACATAGCTCAGGTTTTTTATTCACAGCTCCAGCAGGCTGTTCAGGAGATCGGAGGATCTGCTCCGGCACTATGGCAAAGAGTTTCCAAAGAACTCCTGAATCCCTATTTCCCTCACTCGCTGCATCAGCTCATGTATTACTCGATCTACAGAGACTGGAATATCGCCAAGAATGGCCCCCCTCTGGCATGGTTTCCTACTCAGTAAGCAACTGAAAGCTATAACTGAAACATTTCTGTAAATTAACATGTTTGTTTCCATGCAAATTGTAGTAGAGTCGATGGATGAAACATTAACTTTGTTTTTCCGCTTTCCCCGGTTCTTCAGAATTCTTATTGCAATGTCTGTTTGTCGAATTTATTGGGGACTGGGTAGTGTATCTAGTTTAGATTTAGTCTGAGATAGTCAGGATTCAAAACTCGACGTAATTTGTATATTGCCTGACCTGTAGGATAATGCCAATCCTATCTAGCTAATTTGAAATCTTCTACTTAAGTTTTCAGTGTGGTCTGTGGATGATTGATTAGACAATTGAGCAGAGTGCCATTCTTCGTAAACTTAGATCATTCAAAACATTTATTTTTTATGGATGCAATCTCATAAGAATAACTTGTGCAAAATCATGTCTTTGAGCAAGTCGTGAAACCTGCGGTTTCAAAAGTTTACTTCATGGGGTTTGAATCCCATGAACCTCAAAATCAACCATTGTTTGGTCTTGCTGTTTTTGGTGCTTGTTATGGGTTATGCTCAGCTCATTTTGGATAATGATTAGATGATTCGAGGGAGATGCTTGAATTGCCCTTGTTACGAAAAATAAAAATGAATCACTCAAGGTTTTCTTAGACAAGGACGCAAAGTAATTTCTCTGAAAAAAAATGAAAGTGAAAGACCATCATGCTGTTTGGGTCTGTTCACTTTCTTTATCCTTGGAGGTTGTTTTTCTAAATATACCCACTCACTGCGCACGCTGTGTTGAAATCATGAGATTATTTTGCATCCTTATTTAAGGCCTAGTTGTACGCTGATTCAACGTGTTAGAACCTAAAATCCTAAATTCATTCATTTTCTGGAAATAAATATCAATATTAATTTAATAATGCTTATGTATTTGAACGTCAAAAAAATGCATAGGACAGTTTTATTTATTAGATTGTTCAATAATGCTTTTCAAATACGAATGTACTTATGTGAAGCATATAAATGGAAACCCATATTTTACTTTATAGGAATAAGATACTGAAAGGTCATCAGGACTTCTGTATTACACTGAGAAAATATTCCATACTCCAAATGGTCTGCCTAAGAATATCCTTCAAATTTCGAAACTCTTTAAATAGTCTTTCATTTCTGGTATCTTGTNCCTGAAAGTAACATCAATAAGTTACCTCTGGATTATCAAAAGAAAACTGATGAAATGGTGAGNCAGTTGTTGAAACCTAGCAATAACACGATGCTAACAAAGGAATCTTTTCTACAATACATAAATCCTAACAACGCCAAGCTCCATATCTAGAATATGCTTCGTTCAATTTTTTAAAGAATCAAACCATCGTGGAACCATCTTAATTAGCAATTGTCATTAGTAAACATTTTCTATAGCTCCATCCAAGCGCGTTTGCAGTGCGCATTCAAAAGGTCTACACATTATGCCATGAAATTTCGTGATTTTAAATTTCAGTATCTTTTTATATCACTTGTTGCTAACAATGTTTAGGTAATCATTTTAACATCTGATTGCAGCGATTCTGTTTTTTCTCAATGCATGGATTAAACACACGTCTTATGGCAAAGCAGGGAATTTGCTAGAACTACAAACGTGGGACGTACAATGGAAAAACATGGACCACAGTTGTTGGGGTCATCGTATTACAATCCTATTACTAGTTTCTCATCATTTCATCAGTTTTCTGTTGATAATCCAGAGGTAACTTATTGATGTTACTTTCAGGAGACTTTTACTGGTTCATATGAAGTAAAGTGAACAGTAATCTAAACTTCAGATATAAGTTTCCAATGGTGTTCTCAAGTATACGTTACTCAATATGTATGCCTTGTAATCAGAGGGATTCCAATGTTCATTTTATTTTCTTGCAGGTCTACATACCCCTTGTTTTGAAAGAACTATCTGTCCACTTCCATGTCAAACCAAGATGTATTCTTGATAGAAATGATAAATCTCAACCTGGTGGTACATGGCTTCCAGGATCAGTTATTAATGTTTCTGAATGTTGTCTCCTCCCAAAGCATAGCATAAACAAATTTGATGACAGCATTGCTATTGTTTGGAGAAATGAAACTAATGATGATCAGCCTGTTAATAAAATGACTCTACAGGAATTGCGTGCAAGGGTGATGTAGGTTTCCTATCCATCAATACATTCCAATATGTACTTTCCTAGCAAATAATTTCTTATTGTTCCTGGTGTGAGGTAGCTTTACTACTGTCGCACAAGTATTTAATGGTCTCTGCTCAAAGATCAGATATTTGGCATACAAACATAAGTAATTTACCCTTTCCTGCATCTTAATGATTCTCTGTGCTATGTTAGAGAATCAGATGCAGTATCATATATGTAGGAACTGCGGCATAAAAAATTCTGATACTAGCCTTTATCAATGGTATTGTTGGCTTACAGGAGGGTTGCAAATGCTCTTGACACAGTTTTCTCAAAGGGTGATGCAATAGCAATAGATATGCCGATGACTGTAGATGCAGTTGTCATATACCTGGCCCTGATTCTTGCAGGATATGTTGTAGTGTCAATAGCAGATAGTTTTGTGCCCAGGGAAATTGCAGCCAGAGTAAAAGTTTCAAAAGCAAAGGGCATCTTCACTCAGGTTGGTGTGTTAATTTCAGGAACTTTGTTTGATATTAGTGAAAAATTCTATTTATGCTTCCCCGCTAATGAACTGCTTGATAAAGTGGTTGACAATAGCAATCTTGTTACTCTTTTATAGCAGTTGTATCTAACTTATAATGCTAGTTTAATCATTGTATTATCACCACAAAATCATCAATAAACTCTTTTACAACTGAAATCTTCTTTTAGTTAATATATAATATACATCTTTTTTATGCTTGATGAAGTTATGAGTATATCTCTGTTCAGACTTTACCATAATATTTTGTATCGAGGTTATGTCTTTGCAAAACCAGCAGATATTATTTATGATGCATGTTTCAGGCTATAAAAATTAATCAATGAGCATTTTTGTTTTCACCATAGAATTGTAAATTTTCAGAAGCTTTAATATTTCGGGTTTGATCAAAATTCTTCAATAAAATGTGTTGCAGTAGATTTTTCATGAAGATTGATGATAGGTTTCTATGATTCTAATATTCTTTTATTGCAAATATACCGATTTTCTAGATTGTTGCATCGAATAAACGATATTTTAGAGCAATGATAAATAACATAATGGCCAACTGATTCAAATTAACCATACATGAACCACAAAAATGGTATTAATTAGGGAAATGAGGTATGTTTCAAATAGATGCATAAAGAAGTTAATTATGGAGATGACAATACAAGAATAAGGAAGTTTGTTCAGAAAATGTGAAATTTTCGGTTCATGAGTAACAACTTATATTAGCAAACGATGTTGCTGAGAGACAAATGTCTCCTTATACTTAAAATATGAATAGAAATGTCATTCATTGGTAACTTAGGTTATGAGTTCATTGAGTTGCAAACTTGCAATGTTAAATATAGCAACAGCTGGATATGCAACTAGGGAATAGCATGAACTTCATACCAAAGACTGCAATCAGTTATAGCTGTAAGGAAATTGAACAACTGTCATGTAGTGACGCCAGTCTTGGCAAACGTGATATTTTTAGTGTTATGGCCAGCTGTAAGGCAATTGAACAGCCACATTTTGAGAGATTTAGCTAGCTAGTTTGCATTTGCATTGCTTGTGATCTCACTAGTTTCTATGGTACCTTTTAACATAATAATACCTTAATGGAGCTTGAACTCACAATTTTTGTTGATGTTATCGTATTTTTAAAAATGTTGTAGTATCACATCATATGTCCAACACTTTAGTTTTCCTATCTTGGGCTGCAAGTGCTAAATGAATATTCTTCCCCACCATTTTATGAACACTGGTGTTCTCTTGTGTGGGCCACAAGTGATTAGTGTAGGAGGCTACTTTGTGTGTTACAGTGGGATGGCCAGCCATTGATTATATCAATAATGTCTGTGACTCTGGTTAGGAGGTAGGTTCAAGTCCTACTGTACCATACTGCATTAAATGGATGCCCAGGCATCGAGAGGTTAAGATGTGCAGCAAAGGCAAAAGGCCATGCAGAGCATATGTGATCCGTGGATCTCCTAGGAGGATCATCTAACACCATAGAGCCAGTAGTTTCCAATCATCTCCACTGGTGTGGTGCTTTTCACACAAAAACTTATAGAAAATTGACAAATCCATGGATGGTTGATATGTTCCTCCAAAAACTGCATGACTGACATTCAGAAGCTTAGTCAACTGCTTTTTGAATGAAAATGAATTGAATTGTTTTTTGTTATGTCCTAAGCCCCTGGTTTGTTGGACCAGTTTAATTCCAACCAGTATCTACTGCACAATGCCCATAGTTACCAGAAATGGGCAACGGAGCAATGCAAGCACAACCGTAGTTACCAGAAATGGGCAACGGAGCAATGCAAGCACAACCGAAATGCAACGAAAAATGATTGAAGAGAAGGTTGCAGTAGGAAACAGTTCAGAAATGGGGGAACCTATGTAGATTGATTTAAATAGATGTAACCTAAAAATATGCACAAATGAGTTCCCAAACGGTTGGCAAACATAGAAAATGTTCTCTATTCATAAATTCAATCAATTTAATTGCTTAAAATGCAGTTTATTTTTGAATTTTATATTATATTTCACCAAGCAAGCTTTCAAACCCTTCAACTTTATGGTTTCAACAGTGACATTAAACGTAACGGTGTTGAAACATTATCAACCCATCGCATTTCTGGTAACTATGACAATGCCTATATCTCAACATAACTTATTGGAATCAAATCTGTAACTTGTATGCTGCAAGTCACATGCCTTGATCATTAAGTCATACCTCATTGACTTGTTGAAAATTACCCCCCTAATTAGGAAGCAAGTCACATGCCTTAACTGACAAGTTATGCCTAAGTGTGGGTGAGTGGCACATTACCAAAAGGTTTTCAATGAAGTAATCATTAATTGTAAGTAATTGTAAGTATGTACATATGTCTGTGCGTTTCACAGGGCCAAACACAAGGGCAAAAGAATAAAAAAGAAGAAGGGGATGCCTTTCAATATCTTAAATGGATATAAATGCCCTAGTCTATCCTCTAGGCGCAGAGGGCATCCAGATGGATGAAATTGAGGTACCATCAATTGGGAAGTCCCACCCCACAACACAACATTCTGGACTGACTCATGTTTAGGTACTAATGGAGTTTCAAAAAGCATCTAGTTTCTAGGCTATTTTGTTGGTTAACTCTCAAAGAACTGTGTGAGCAACCCAAAGAATTGCTTAATGTAAACACTGCACTGCACTTCATTTATATCAATAAAGCTTAATACAAGACAAGAAAGCTCCCCACCTTATGTATAAATCCCTTATTACTTAATTGGGGTTATATCAAGGTGAAGCCCAAAAAAATGATGGTGATTGAAGCCTTATTTATTTAGTCTAGAGCTTGAAGAAAGTTTAATTCATGTTTGGAGGTCAATTTGATATAGAGTTGGATGGCCTTCAATGTGGGAATGCAACCCCACATTCTATGGGAAAAGTTGTCTAAGCCTATTTTTCTTGATCAGTGGCTATTACATGAAGCTTATTTAATTTTGTAGAAAATTAAATTTGATTGGCAAAAACTACAAAGGATGTTCGTGAAACTAAATTTGAACCAAGTGGATCATGCATAATTGATGTGTTAACTTTTATTTTGATTGAAAGCAATTGAAAACTACTTCTAATATGCATTACCCTTGGTTGAAGAGGAATGTGGAGTGTTTGGGTGTGTGTAGGCTCCTTAATCATCCTTAAACCATGTTGGAAAAAAACTAGCAAGCTTGGTTAAAGGGGAGGCTACAGCATTGAAATTTCAATTCTAAGAGGAATGCTAGTTTTACCATTCATGTTGACGGAGGTCATGATGTTAGTAGAAGATGGATGTTACTTTTTCATATCAGGTGAAAATATGATTTTATTATTAGTGAAACTAAGAGCTACGAATCTTGGATACTAACCAAGGAACATGATCATAGATAAACCAATCTGAAAAAGAAATACAGATAAGAGAATAATCACCTTCATGGTACCAACACCACATTATTATTATGAGTTTGCTCCAGGCAGTTCATGACTCTGGCATGACAAGTATCTAGAAACCAAAGCTAAGGACTTTTGTGTAGACATCTGAAGCATGCTAATACAAACCAGTTCAGATAATGCAAATATATCCAGTCAAATACATGTAATATTACCATTCTTGGCCATTGCAAGGTGACGTAGAAACCCTTCTAAGTTCTATGACTAAAACTATGGAACATGTATAAGCAAGAGCTTTTTTATTCCAATCTGATAGCTGTAGAGAGAGTACCTGGTTGTCAGCCATGTTTATACCTCTCTGAAATGCCCTATTTAATGTTTTTTTCCCCCCATTTTAAGCTAATCATGGGTTGACAAGTTGTGGGATTTAAAATGGATTGTTTCTTTTGTGTTTTCTGTTATCTCTAATTTTGTATCGTGAGTAGCCCCCAAATTTATACAAAATCACACATCCAATGCCAAAAATAGTGGTAATCTAATCATCATCCATCAACAACTGCCAGAGTTGCATGAATGAGGATACTTGATGCATGAAACCCAAGGATAGATAACTTGCTGTACATGCAGTGGTCCAGCAAACCATAAGCTTTGAATTCCTTTTAACGGGCATTTGATTATACCTGCTTACATGTTACTTTTTTGCTACAGGCTGTTTTCTTGACCTAGTACACCTCATGGTAAGAAGTACTTACTAAGGCTTTAAGTTGATTTCCCATGGAAGAAGGCCTTTCGCTAAACTACAGTTATCCGATTTTCCTTTGTGAATGATGCATTACTAACTTGTTCCAAACCCATGATTTTTCCCCCGAAACTACTGCTGTAAAACTTACATAGAAAGTTTTGATTTGACCATAGGACAAAGGTTTTACATTCACACAACTTGCTGAAGGACATAACGTTATTCGCATTCTCGGAGTGCTTAAAATGGTTTTATATTATTCTTATCTAGTGTTGAGTGATACTTGAAGGAAATCTTTGTTCTCTTTTCGGTAATAATGCATTGGTCTGTATAATGTAAATCAAATTCTGTACCTTAAGAATTTCTTTTGCTAATGTGAAATGAGTACATTGAAATTTTCAGTGCAGTGTTTTAGATATCAAACATATGTTTTAATATTATATATTAATTTCATGCAGGATTTTATAAAAAGAGGTCATAAAAAGATTCCACTATATAGGTATGCAAGCTTTCTAAAATGTCATTATTTTGCAGTTCCTAGGGGTAACTAGAATGCCTCTGCATGCTGTGCCGTTGCATTGTGTTCCTATTTGTTAAAACATTTATATATTCTATGCATATGCTTTATTCTGCAAATTAGTATTTACTATCAATCTTTTTTGTTGGATTTGAGAAAAACAGTCGAGTTGTTGAATCTAGTGCTCCAAAAGCAATTGTTGTTCCTGCTGAAGTGGGAAACTTGGGAGTTAAATTAAGAGACATTGATGTATCTTGGATGGACTTTCTTTCATTTGCTGATCATGTTGAAAGGTATTGATATATATCTGTGATGTTAACTGTTTACTGAATTTTAAGGATTACAATTTTAATAGTAACGCTTGTTCCAAACTTTAACTTTCTTTTATTAATTTACAGCCCCCAGATCTATGCTCCTGTTTATCAGCCTGTTGAGAAAATGGCTGTTATTTTGTTTTCTTCTGGTACATCAGGTACTGAGACGGTATACAAATGTCTTACTAAAAAAGGTTACAGCTAAGAAGCACCAGAGTATCGTGTTGTGTAGTCTGTGCATTTCTCAAGAATCATCACCACGTTTTTTTTTTCATGATAAAGGTGAACCAAAGGCAATTCCCTGGACTCAAGTTGCACCCATTAGGGTTGGTGTTGAAAATTGGGCACATTTTGATGTTAAAGCTGGGGAAATTTTCTGCTGGCCAACAAATTTGGGGTGGATCATGGGACATGTTGTAGTGTATGCATGTCTTCTCTCTGGTGCCACAATGGCTCTTTATGAGGGTTCTCCTCTTGATCGTGGCTTTGGCAAATTCGTACAGGTAACTGATCTTTCAAAAAATCTACTTATGTCTGCCTTTTGTACTAAATTCCCAGTATAAATTGTCTTATGAATGATTCTAAAGAAATAAATGTTGGCAGGATGCCGGCNATTTTGACATTATAAAATGCTGATCATGACCCAACTTTGATGAATGCATTCCATTGATATTATGGAAACATGTTTAACCCATAAATCTGTTTCACAGGTTTTTTATTCAAAAAAGTAAAAAGAAGTTTCCAGTAATTATGAAAATTTTGAGTCTAACATGAAATTACTGGGGAGCTTAGATATCAAACAAGGATCATTATCAAGGGACAATTTCATCATCATTCAATCGTTCAATCATAGAAAAACCAAAACATGTAGATAACCATCCTCTCTGTTTTGAATGCTATAAACACAAAGAACGCATAAATATCAGGGGAAGAAAACAACAATATGAATGCCATCATTATCATAGCCTTCATTTATTTAGGGTCAGTTTATGAGTCCTCTTTCATTACTCTTGTCATTCCAAGCCTAAATCTTTAGCTACACCACACCTATGTGGTTTGTTCCAAGT
This sequence comes from Gnetum montanum, assembly GCA_015680685.1. NCBI lineage: Eukaryota > Viridiplantae > Streptophyta > Gnetopsida > Gnetales > Gnetaceae > Gnetum > Gnetum montanum. The sequence goes on along the minus strand of MNCI01029084.1, from coordinate 961 downwards.
ATTTCAAGCTACCTTCCTTTGTCTAACCTTTTATTTAGAAGTTCCTTCTATGTGGATTAAGAAATCACTACCCCTTTGATCTACGTTGAACTTGGTTATATATGAGTTGAGTGACCTTAAGACTGTATAACCATCATCATCGACATGGTGCCTTTATTCCACCAGCTTAGACTGATTTAATGATGATTTTTACAGTTGATTGTCTGTCTAACACAAACCGGAACAGATATTTTTACCGTGTGGCCAGGTGGCACATGCCTCAAGTGGTGATCCCACACCAATTGAGGCATCACATCATTGACATTGCTGCTTGATATTATGTGATTGCATAAAATAGGAAGACCATTAAAAAAATAATATTTTAGTATATGCAGTTATAAAATGTTGAACTTCTGCCTAGGTTCTTAAGCCTAAACATTCATGTATATGTTAATTACTTAATTACATTTATGCCTTAATTCCCCAATTCATGGAGCCGACGTTCTCCTTTTCTGTAGCTTTGTGACTAATAATTTGAAAACAGCGAAATCACTATGCTTTATTGGCTGTCAGATCCTTTGCTTCCACAGGAGAAGCCTCAAGCGTTGATGATGATTTATGGCTGAGTTCAAAAGCTTGGTACAAGCCTGTTCTTGAGTGTTGTGGTGGTACAGAACTTGCATCTGCTTATGTTCATGGTTCTCTCCTTCAGCCACAAGCATTTGCAATGTTTAGTACACCGGCAATGTCAACACAATTTCTTCTTCTTGATGATAATCATATTGCTTATGTGAGATTCTTTTCGATAATTTTTCAATATAGTTCTTAGCATCTGATGTTGTATTAATTACTTGAATGAAAATTTACGAGAATTGAAATGATATTTTAGCCAAATGACCAACCTTGCATTGGTGAAGTGGGTTTGGTTCCTCCTCTCTTTGGAGCATCATCTACATTACTCAATGCTGACCATCATGCTGTC
>MNCI01029083.1:0-14158 GCA_015680685.1 Gnetum montanum | reverse complement strand
TGACTAGCTTCTCATTTTTTAAACACATGTATCCCATTCTAGCCAATAGCATTTTTAATTCAAGGGGCTCTTGCTTAAAATTTTTTAAAATTTCCAACTCTTTCCAATAAGTATTATCATTTGCATCATCAGAGAGTTGGTGATGAACTTATTCTAGTTCATCCATGCCTATGACATATGCATATGTAAGGCTCTTAGTCAATTCCATGCAAAGTGTGTTGCTTGCAGAATCAGTGGTTAGCCACTAGGTGCCATCCTATTTTGTGGCTACTATGTACAGAAACCTTTGAATTTTTTCTTCTAATGCACACTACTTACATATAGAGATAGATTCTTATTTCATGGCCTAGAGTTTTTGCACATAATTACACCCTATATCATTGTACGCAATGCATGGAACTTGCTTTTTCTTAATCTTTTCGAATGCATTTTCTTTAGATATTTTCAAGGAAAGATCTTTGATTCCCATTCTTAAATCAATGGTGCTAAGCCATGCCCTTCCCATGATGATTGAGAAATCCCCTTTACAGTTCTCCACTTTGATCATTGGGAAATCGGCAAGATAAGGCCACCCATAGATAGTGGTTACAATGTCTTTTACTAGTTCTAATGGAACAATGATGGACTGGTTTATGAATTCTAATCTAATATTGCTCTTCTTTAAAGGAGGTAGGTTCCATGCAGTATACATTTCATGAGAAATTAAATTGACATCGGAACATGAGTCAAGAATATCTTTGCACAATTCATTCTTATCAATCTACAAATAAATTAGAGGACTTCCATGATCTAGTAACTTCTTGGGAAGGTTTTCAACATGAATCCAACTGGATATGGTGTGAGTAAGCATAATCGTATGGATCCTAGGCGATGTTTGGTTTGAAGATGGAGGGATATTGTTGTCAATCATGGGTGTATCTAAGGGCTTAGGTAGATTGCATGATCAAAAGAAAGGTCTTTTCTTTGATCAAGTATCCAAACCATTTGGTTGATTAATCAGTTTTAGGTTAACAACCCTAGTAGCATTGTGTTGTTGAGGTTGAGAAGATAATTCATCCTACACGGATGAAGTAGGTGGTAGCTTTGTAGTTGGAGGAGAAAGATGTGCAAGAATAGGAGGAGGATAAGGGTAATAGGTGGTATTCATTATTTTATGTGGAGAATGAGTTCGATAATAATCAAAATAGTGGTAGTGAGATTGGAAAGTAGAAACGTGACTAGAGGAGTCACGTAGAGATAGGGTTTTTGAACATAGTACCCATATGGATCAGGTTGTTTGTAAGGGTATTGTTGCCTTGGTGTTGGCAGCACTCATGATTGTGGTTTCTACCATTGTTGATACTACTTATATGGTTGTGGTAGAGTTATGCTTGGATAATATTGTTGCTACTAGTGGAACAGCCTGAAATTACCTTGAGGATAAGGTAATCTTTTGGATGTCTACCTTTGTGTTAGTTGTGGTTTCAAAGAATAAACCTAAGACTCCTATAAGTGTGACACTATGGGGAAACATCCCTTAGGATGTACATACTAGTAGATGTTTCATCCACCATCATCATCTAATTCACTTTCCACAACTTCTTCTATTGTAGCAATCTTGCCCTTACCTTTTTGATAAACACATTCAGATTCCTTGTGCCTCCTACACTCATGATCACTACCTTGTTCTTTGGACTCTTCAAAAATTTGTAGAATAACTTGAAATCTACTATTCATGGAGTCCTATAATTAATGAACCTTGGCTGTAATTTTAGATTAAAAGTTTTGGTGGCAAGGGTTTCTTATTCATCATGTCATTAATTTGTACCCTCTTTCGGATGGAAGGATCACGATTGTACCCTTCTACACTTTCTCTTTTTCTTAGTTCATCCTCCTCCTTAGCTACCTACTTGATTTGTCTTTGTATTTTATAGGCACTTAATTTTGATAGTCACCCTTGGGCATAGACACCAAGGGTTCTCCTCGTTTCTGATTGAAGCTCATCTACAATGTGATGAAGTTGATCTAGCTGAAAATAGTATCAATCAATGGTGGCATCTAAGGGTTCATGTATTCCTTGTTTCCATCCATGGATTTGCCTTCTCAAGTTGGACACTCTGGAGTATGTTTGATATTTATCATTAAAAAATTCAAGCATGGTACTCCATCATCTAATAGATTTAAGATCTAAGGACTAGTACCAATTTTTAGATTCTTTGATGTGTCGTTGGGAACAACTTAAGTTTTTGCCACTCATTCTCTATGTTTTGCAAGGCACATGCATCTTGAAAAGCTTGGATTTGATTTTATAGATCAGAGTTATATCCTCCTTTGAACCAAGGAATATTATTCATGCCTAGCATTTTGATCCAACTATCCTTCACATGCCTTGTTGAAATTTGTATTGCCTTTGCAATATTGAGCATACTTTGGGTAGTAAGCAAAGGCTCATCAAGGCGTTAATCATGGTGCCTATGATGCTTTCTACTACCCCTTCATTCATGGTGATGTGCCTCCCTTATTTGTCCATGCCCTTGATCGTGCCTTTCTCGAGAGTCTCTTTGATCATTTTGATTCTATTGGTCATTTTGATCACCTCCATCATGGTATCTCTCCCTGTGGTTGCAATCAGAGCCAAAAGAAGAAGAAGATGATGATGGAGATGAAGAGGAAGGAGGACAACACCATTATGATGTGTGCTACCACCTCTTTAGTGATCATGACCATGATCATGATCTTGTTTCTTGTCTGCATCCTTGCCTTGACTTGCCTCATTTGATCCTTCTTTGTTATTGGATCCATTCTTACTACAATTGGGATTATGAATTATGGACCATAGGTTCCGAATTTGATGTTTTTCAATGAAGTCAAAGAGAGGGATTTCAATAGATGGAAAACCCCCATACAAGGGTTCCCCATCATCTTTTTGGTACATTAGGAATGGAAAATCATTAAATCCTTTTTCCTTCACAAATTCATAGTGTTGTTCTAGTTGTTGATCTTGTAGATGTTATGCCTCAGTGGGATGATAATCATTGGCATCAGTATCTTGCACAACATACTTCGCATGATGTTCCTAGAGATCCCATCGTATAAGCATTTTTTGGAGCATTGCAAGAATGGATCAATTGGGTGACAACATAATGTTGCCCTCCATGTCACACCATTATAATGGTTCATCCTAATGTAGGATGAAGGTGAAATTGGGTACATACTTATCAAGATGAGTGTATACCACTCAATATTGCTAAGGTACTAGTTGATGAGCTTCATTAGACTTGGATGGAGAAGCACTCTTATAAGAAGAAGAAATTTTCAATTAGATGATAAAAATGCAAGTTATTTTTAATTTTTGTTATAGTAATTGTAAAATATGCTATGCCTCTAAGGTTCATTCCAACGATTTTGAATAATTTCCACTAAATCCTGTATAGTACATGAAAAAACTAAAAGGTAACTAGCAATAGAACCAATAATAAGCGACAAGGTATCCCTACATCCAATCATACTAATCACTAAGGTGTTTATGCATGATCTTGTCAAATTTCATGGACCTATATTTCTCTAGTGCACTAGTTCTTCTAGAAAGTGAAATGACTATTGAGAATATTTGTTGTCTTCCTAACTACACTTGTGACATTCAAGGATATGGTTTAAGTGTAATTGAGGCACATGATTGTTATCATTTTATGTTTTATGAGTTTGATCACCTACAACAAGAATTAAAGGTAAAGTAATTAAAGATCTAATTCATTTCCTACCTAACTAGCCTAACACAAGTACCTATCCCACTTTCTTGGATACATCCTGAACACATATAATGTTGTTGGGCTACCAAACGTTAAGTGTTGCTGAGTTACCAAGCACTATATGTATGATCGAAGTGGTTGTGCTTGTGTTCATTAAAAATTGGAAATTAATTGCTTAATTTAAATGCATTAAAGTAAAGTACATTAAAAGAAACATTGATCTATTCTCAGTGTTGCAATGATTATCAAAAGAGTTCATTTTTATTCTTGTCACACTACTATGCTAAGGTACATTAGTGTTTGAACAAAGATCCATACACACTTTAGAATCCTATTGTAGGCACTTAGAAAATATTCTGACTCTAGAGAAAACAAATTGCAAGAGCTTCACTACTTTAACTAAAAAGACAATATCAGAAACTGACTAGAAATCATGAGCCCAAGCACTATATTTATAGGTTGGTGTATACCCCCCAACATCGAATATTTGACATCGCATGTTGGCTCTGACATTGGATACTTGATGTCAGAGCATGAGAAAATATGATTCATCAATTATTAAAAAATTTTAATATAACTTTTAGGCTTTTATGTAAAATTGGGCTTGGTAGCACAACCCCCACTCACATATTAGGGTACATAAAATCTACAAAAAAAATTTTCCATCATAAAGCTATTTCACTATCATCATACTTGTAAGTGGAGGTAAGTATCAAATTTAGAACCTACCATATGATCAATAAGTAGCTTAACCACTAAACTGCATATTAATTACAAATAAGATGATTTTAACAAAGATTGGCTATAGAATTTATCTTTTTCTTTATCACTCTAAAAAATTCTTTAATTATATAATATATTTTGTTCCTTTCCAATCAATTATCTTGAATAAAATACTATTGTATCATGCATAAATGAAATTTAAGGAAACTTATCCAATAGCACCTACTAGGATTGCTCTTGTGGTGCTTGCTTATATAATTCTTCTTGAAAAGTACTTTTACTTCAGAAAAGTCTATGCTCAAGAATATTATAGATGAAAGCTAAAAATTGGTAAACAAGAAGCATTATTGACATAACAGAAAATTTTGTTATTCAATACATACATGGAAGAAATGAATAATGAGAAATTAAACCATTTAGAAGTCAGGAAAGAGCAGCAATTCAAGAAAGTGAGGAGAGACTTTTGGTGTTTATTTCTCTTCTTGCCAAGATATTGAAATGGTGAATGAGGCACATAGGATTCTTAAATTGAATAGAAGATTTGTTCAACATCTTAAATATAACTACCTTAAGGGTTTAAGTTTTTGTGGTTAGACTATTCAGACTCGTTCACATGCAATGCAAGGAAAGGGAAAAAATGGTTAACTCACTCCCAATGATTTAGTCACTCCAATTTGATCAAAATGGAGAAAACCAACAATGATTAAATGTCCAATATTTTATAACACTGTAATTGACACATTTTAAGTGGAGTTAAAATTTTTTGCCAATATTTAATCATTGAAGCATATGCGGCTGTGAATTCATGCATATTTTATAACACTATAATTGACGCACAAGGGACAAAAGCCTTTATTTAATATAACTATATATTTATACATAAGCAAAGGACAATGAGCTACTCCACATTTTCCTTGGTTGAAGATGGATCTGAGATTGACTGCATGGAAATGATGGAATGATAGGTTTCGTTTGAATGCAGTTGCAAAGTTACAATAAGCCTCTCTATGCACAAGATGATATTGGTTATGATGTGTGTTTGCTATGTTGTCATGTCATATGTACCCTATAACAATGAGGTGTTAGCTTAGTGGTAACAGTATTTGCATGGAAAACTTGGTTATAGATAAAAATATTTTTTTAAAAAAATATTTTAATGGGAAATACTTAGTTATGACAAAAAGATAAAAAAAACTTTCATAAAAGAAATTCTAAAATTGAATTTCATAATACTTTGATAGAACTTAAGGAATAGCATAAGGAACATACTAATGCCTCAAATAAAGTTAGAATTATTACTTGTTTCTAAGGTAACAAGCTTATTAATTCAAATAAAAAACCATTTATAATTAATAATGTAATAATAAATTTTTATTTTAAATTATTAAAATAATTAAAACATAAATATTATAGTAAATAACTAAAAAGAATAAAAACAATAATGAATAAAATAGGATAAATCCATAAAATTATAATTGAGAATCACCAATTTAATCTTTCTTCAAATATTTTCAAACAAATCAACTCTTAAAAAATTAAACTTGGTGTCTAGAAATCTAAGAGAAATATTAGAAACATTATTTAGAACAAAAGCTAAGTATTTGAAGTTTTGTGGATGTCAAGGGTTTTCTTTCATATGTAAAGTGTTTGAAAGTTTGTAGATTTTAAAGGTTTTATCAATGGATTTAATTTCTCTAGAATTATCATTTTCCTATAGGAGATTTTAAAATCCCCCCAAAGTTTTTTAATGATTGTGAAATTTATGTTTTTTCTATTAATGTAGAAATTCTTGTTGATCCTCATAATATAGATTTACTAGCTAGAGAGGAAAAAATTGTAACAGCTTCTTCTACTAATGTTGATGCAAACAAGATGTTTGATTTTGTTCTTCTTAATTATATATATGAGTTATTGGTTGTTGATCTTAACACATTTTCATTTTCAAATGGTATCATTCCATAACTAAAAGTTGTAATTATTGTTACAAGATCCTTAATAAAAGGGCATGAATGAACCTTTGGGTGTTTAACTTAAGGTATTCATATTGATAACTTAGAGGTTGAACTAGCATGGAGTTACAAAGTTAGTAAAAGCTAAATAATAAATTTAGGTGAAGCAAGACAAGAAGGGATTTGGCTACACCTTTTGGCTAGATCTAGACCTAACTATGATGGAAGTGTTGGATTGCCTATATGTGATAGATGTCAAAGAAATGCAACTCCAAGAACTCTTAAAGTATGACCTAGATACACTTATTTAATTGTAATTTCTTTATTAATAAATATCTTTTTCATTTCCTTCTGTATTTTCCCAATCATGTTCAATATACATAATGTTAAATATAACATATATTTGACATTTTTCATAACATTTGAGAATGGGAAAATTGATATTAAAGAAAACCATGACCTAGGATGAATTTAAAATCAAGGGAAAACCGTAATCTTACATAGACTAAGTAAGAGTGAATTATGATTCATAATCCAATATGAACTATGAATCATCGCCAAAAATGCACCATGTCCAACATGGATCATGACCACGAAATTAGTTATGATCCAACATAAATCATAGCATATGTATAAGTCAAGTTCAAGGGAAGAATTTACGATCTTGAATAAATCCAATTTTATGCTAATTAAAGTTGATTTGAATGGTTATCAGATAAAATAAAAACCAACAAAGCACTTCAATAGCATTAAATTTTGGATAAGCAAGAATAATTAGAAAAAGGAGATTTGATACTAAATTTCCTTTTAAGTAATTCCTTACAAATTTCCTAATAATAATTAACTTCCTATTAGTTGCATACGGATATAAATCCTAAAGTCTTAATTTAAAAAATTGATTAATATAATCCTTAGAATCTTTTGTGTAATGAAAGTACAAATAAATCTTATTAAATTGATATAAGCAAATTAATATAAGTATAGATCCCTGGTGTAGGGACACCTCTTTTGATTCCCTTGTTCCACCATGCATGTTATTTATCCTTTTGAGTTGCTTTTGTTGGGGGATGATTCTTGGATGTTTTGACATGTTTGGGGGTATTTTTTGCTTATTTTGATGAGTTTAAGAGGTTCCAGTGTCTATGGGGACTTGTTGGAAGGCATCCAGAGGCTTCCGACATCAAAACAAGCATTTTTATTTTTGGTACCTTTAGGATAGATGTCTTTCTAGACACATCTCCCTTGAAGTAAAGAAATCTAAACTCCATAAATGATGTCTACCAAAAATAGTAGGAATCTCTCTTGAGAGTAGGGCTTTCATAGGAGACATGTACATGAAGCCAAAGACCTTCTAGATGCATGAGGAAACTTCCAAAAATGCTCATTCAAAATTGGAAAATAGCCAAAGTAAGATGGAAACAAATAAGGAAAAGGTGAGAAGACTTGAAAAATATCTGAAGAACATCAAGCTGAGTTGAGGAAAGGTTTCTAGGATTTTTACCTTATGGTTGCTTATAAATATTGATGTAATTCACCATTGCAAGTGTTGTAGTGCCAAGGGCCAAAGTGCAAATGGTGAATGCCAAACTTCCTAACAGAGGGCATAACATGCAGGGCACTATGGTGTTGGAACCTTAAAATAATTATAATATATATACATCTTCACATATATAGTCTAATAGATGTAGTGTCGTGTCGGCTACATGTCCTCATTATGAGTTCCATCACTCCAAAATAAAATCATGGATCTTATGTTTTTCTTATGGATCGAATGTTTCTTTAGTGAAATTCATTTTTTATGGATTTGATATTTCTCTAGAAAATCACCAACATAGAAAGTCATGATAAGGATTATAATGAAAAAGGTTGGAGTACACTGATGGAAACTAGGATTTGTTATGCTTACACTAAACCTTATTGTCCTAACTTCACATTTATTTTTCAATAGGATGAACAACATAGATGGAGAGAATTACAAGGTAACATTGTCTTTCCATTGGAATGTTTAATACCATTAATGTCACATCCCCATTTTCAAATGATGTTGCTAACTAAAGAAGATGGTGTCTCTTCATAACAAGTAGTATTGTTATCTTAACAAGATCCAAAAGGGTAGTTATGATTAATACCCAAAAGGGCATGTTGTGATAATGAACATGTCTCTTAAGGTAACCTTTGGGGATTTGACTGAAGGCATTTATACCTAGGATTAGAGGTTGTGCCAACATGGGAATGGCAGAGCCAATATTGGCAAGTCATGGGGTGGTGAAGCCTATATAGGCAAGTCACGAGAAGCTAAGTGAAGTGGGATAGAAAGTGGACTAGCCATCCCTTCTTCTCAGGTTATAAGCCAAACCATTGTGGTAGTGCTAGATTGCCTCTAAGGGATAGATGCGAAAGGAAGAAAATCCCAAAGAACACTCTTAGAGCATGATCTTGATACACTTTTCCATATTAATAAAGCATTGTTTTCTTTCTTTTTTTGCATTTTCCCTATTATTTTCTTTATACATAGTGCTAAATATCATTTATATTTCACATTGGGATATTTTCTTTGTACACATAATGTGTAATATATTGTATATTTGACATTTTCCATGACATCTAGGGATGAGATGTCACAATTGGAATTAGAGCAAAACCATGATCCAAGGACCATTCAAAACTATGGGTTGACTACAACATGAATTAGATGATGAACCTTGAAGCCACAACAGAAGGGAAGCCATTGATCATTATCGGATGTACCATATATTTGTGATGCAAGTCAAAAGATACCTTTCCATTGACTTGACAAACAATGGATCAAGCATCTAGGTCTAAGCAACCAATAAAATTTCATTCATGGATATCATTAATCAATTAATATTTGATCATATCTCATTAAGCTTCATCAATTATGAGAGATGTTGGTTAGCTAATCATACACCAGTCCAGGTAACTCTTACCCATCTTAATACTATAATTATTAATCGATTAGGATCATTGTTAAATTTCTTTTAAGAAATTTAGTAACTATGACTTGAATTAATGTTTTTTTGTTTAAATTTACTATCCAAGTAATCTAGAAGATTTCAAGTTAGCATATATCAACCTAGAAATGTCAATCCAACAAAATAGGCTAGTTTGGTCCTTTTAAATCTTGAAAAATCAACTTCATTTTTGAATCCTATAACTATGTCCAATGCGTAGTACTCGTTGAGATAATTTCAATGGTACAAATTTTTTCTAAATCGGATTTATAGTTTGGGAGATATAGACATTTAAAGTTTTTCATTATGTGTGCATTAAAATAATATTAAATTATTAATTTATTATTGAACAAAAAAAATTGTCAAAATNAGTTGTAGGGCACGACTACTAAATCTGGCCCTTGGGGTTAGCCCCCAAGGGCAAATAAAAGAAAACTACACCATGTGCCTTTGTTGTGGCCACCCATCTACGTCTGCCACTGCGCCCATGTGCCTATGTCACTGTTTGTTGTTTGTGCTTCTATAGTTTTTGCACAACCTCTGCTAATCACCTGCGCTGCTTGCTATGATCTGTGCCTCTATTCACTGTCATTTGCCCTGACCACCCATGTAGCCCTGTGCAACCATTGTGCATCCTACACTGTAGCTCTATACTATGCAACCTCTTAGCCCTACACCATGTTCCATGCCAAGATTGTGCGACCTTGAATGCTCGCACCCTATCACCTACAATTATGCCTTGCTTACAACCATGCCTACCACACTGCATTGCATCATGTTTTTCCTCCTACATCACTCATCACCACCTCTTGCATCTCCCATCACTACCACCTACACCGCCCATCACTCCCTCCTACACCATCCATCACTACCACCTACACCGCTCATCACTATCTCCCACATCATCCATCATTACCACCCATGTCACCCATTACTACCTCTTGTGCTGTGCATCACTACCACCCACGTTGCCCATCACTGCCTCTTATGATGTTCATCATTGCCACCCATGTTGCCCATCAATGCCTTCTATGCCACTACAACGAATGCAGCCCATCACTACCTCTAGCACCACCACACAAACCTTGAAATGACTCATGATTACAATTGTTGACAACAAAATGACACATTCTTGTTATATGATGGAAAATTTTCAGTTGTCTATCAACCAATGGAAAAATTTCAAATGTCCATCAATTAATGAAAAATTCAAAATTTGGTCATTAAATAGTTAGTTTAAAATTAAGAACTCGTAAAAATAGTTTCTAAATTTAGAATTTGGTGCCATGGTAGCAACAAAAATAAAAATTCCACAATTAAGCATACTTGCTTTGGAGTAGAACTTGGATGGGTGACCTCTCGGGAAGTCTTGTTTTGTGCACCAAAGTACTTAGACTTCAAAAGCCATAACTTTTGATTTTGGAAATCTTTTTTGATGAATGAAGAGTCATTTCCTATAGATTTGAACATTTTAGACCTAATGGTGAAGTCAAATCTATCCCAGGGAACCCCAAAAATTAGTTTTTACTCCTTTCCTGATATAGTGCCTTAAGATCCTCAAAATTTAAATTTTCACAAAACTCAAGAAAAGGATGTCTATTTTCAACATATGAATAGTCATTTCTAATATTTTTCACCCTTCTGAACTTAATAGTGAGGTTAGATTTATCATCTAGGCACTCTTTAATTAAATTATATTATAAATTCAACCTTTTAGGCTTTAAGATTTAGTGCATAACCCTTGGCGATTGTCTTAAGTTCACTGTGGCATGTCATTAGTTACATTGCATGAGTCACTGTTCTTAACGGGGGTAGAAAGGTCATCAACAATAATATAGTTAAGTATTACTAAAAATCAGGTAATGTAATTATATATTACTAAAATTAGATAATATAATTATAAAAATAGATAATATAGTTATTCAATTGATGTAGTTGATTATTAGTTGATGTATTAGTTAAAGATCAGTTAATGTATTAGTTGGAGAATTAGTTGAAGAAATAGAACAATCTTCAACCATTAAGGAAAGAGTATATTAATTCATCTTATAATCAAAACATTGGGCACAACAACATGGAAACTCAAAATCTCATTTCAACAAGAAGTATGATACTCATGCAGAGAAATGATCTAGACAAGACTCCAAGAATAGGAATGAAAGTTGCAACAGACAACGTGCTTGCAAANGATGTTGATGTCTTGTGTTTACAAGAAGTCTTACCATGGGAATTTCTATATCAATTCCAACTAGATTTGGAAAAGATGAGATACAAAGGTATTTATAAGCGAAAAGGTTCTTGTGGGAGTTCTTCTTTTGAGCCATACAAATTAGCATATTGTAGAAATTACATGGATGGTTGTGCAATATTTTATAAAGAAGCCATGTTTGAATTAGTACAAAGATTTGGATGGAGTTTAGAAAATATGATTTTTGAAATTCCAAAACTTCAAGAGATGAGAAAGAAAGAATAGTCAAGATCTTGGAAAAATCACATAGCCTTGGTCATGATTCTAAAAGTTCATCTATTAGGAAGATGTGTATGCATGGTTAACACATATTTAATTGCCAAACCAATATGTTTAGATGTTAGAATTTTTCAAGGAGCATACTTGATTAAGAAAATAGAAGAAAGTTTGAAGAATTTATTCCTAAGTTGTACTGATCCAATTCCATTTATTGTTTGTGGAGACTTCAATGTAAAAGTTGGAAGTAGAATTTATCAATTCTTAAAATATTGATTTGTAATGAAATCTTTGGAAGATTAACCTAATTTGAAAAATATGTTTCCATCAATTCAACATGAAATTCCATTAGCGAGTGTATATTATAGTTATTTTGAATATTTAGTAAATAAATCAGACTCTAGAATTCAAGAAAAAATGATGTTGATGGATAGCAATATCTTTCTATAGTGTTTAATTTGAGAAAAAAAATTCCAAGGATAGAAGTAAGGGACATGTGAATCCTTTGATGTGACAATGGATGGGTACTATTCATTATTGCATTGGTAACCAAGCCCTGAATTTTCTCAAAGGAAGTAACTATGAGACATCATCGATTAGCTAAAAAAATAAGCTAGAGAAACCTTTGGGGAACATTCCTAAGGTAAATTATTTGATATGATAGTGCATTGAATACATAGACTCATTGACCAAGTGGCAAAAGAAGGATCGCTCCAAAAAAGAGAATCAATAGAAGAATACAATAGAAATATTATAATAAGGAAAAGGGATGTAAGAATATGTGAGTCATAAGAAGAAGAAACTTTAGAAGACATAGTTCAACAAAAGACTCTACAAATCTAGAAACTGGTTAATAATATTGTAACAAAGGTAGAAAAAATGTGAGATTCCATAGATCATGGGGGTTCCACTGGAAAGACATGTTACCCTTGTCTAAAGGTAGGTCACTTCTCAGAACTTTTAAGGTTTCTTAGACTTGCATTGGTTATGATGCTAGAAAGATATATTACCCATGCTTAAAGGCACTCCTCTATCCAATGGTCAAGTCTCCTTCCAAATAGACTATGTTAATAAATTAGTTTCTTGAACTTCATTACTAAGTATTAATACTCATAATTTTGGTAGTCTTGTGGTTGATAGTTTTGAGATGATACACTGCAATGTCACTCATAAGTGGTATGGACTTGGTTTGAATCTTAGATGGAAGGGCTAATGATTACTGTGATCATGCATTACACATATAATTTATTATGCCTATGGTAAGAGACCTTATGTTCCATTTTTGTAATCCTTGCTACTTCCATTTCACCTCACTATTATATACAATCACAATTTAATGGTTTTATATAATATAGTGTAATTTTTGCATTGAGACAATACTAGCATGTGTGTTTTGGAAGATAGGTATGTTTTACATTAAACTCCTTGAGTGTCTATGAATACTTGTGGGTATGGTTATGTTAGGGCACTAAGGGTTGGAGCTTGTTTTGGGGAGGATCCACTTGTATAACTCTTGTACTTCATACTTGATGATCAATTTCACATCATCTTGTGCCTTTAAAACACTTATAAGATCATTGTTATCTTTCTTATAGACTCATCTTTGATCATACATTTGCCAATTTTTACCAATCATCTCCTATAAAGTTTAATCAACTTACCTTGTCCCAAACTCCTTCCTTCACATACCTTTTGATCATACATTCCTACATTTTGCTTTGGACCATCTCTATACCTTCTAGACTATCCATTTTGCTTAATTTTTCCATTAGAAATCACTCAAAATATTGAAAATTATTACGGTGACATTGTAGATACGATTTTGTAGCTTTGATATCATACTTATAAAAACTATATATATGTACGAGAAGTTAGAAATGTTTTTCATCCTCTCATTTAACACCTAGGAAGTGCATAACCTCTAAACTTTCAAGAGGCATATCTTCTTCACTATAACTTGAATTTGAGCTATTTTCATTCTTTCTTACTATTGAGATAACCAACTTAGTCATGGGGGAGAGTACTACAAAAGTTGTGAAATTTACATCAAATTTTTTCAACACCTTGAAGAACAAAGAGAGGATAAGAATGATAAGAAACAATTGAATTTTAAACTAATAGAGGCCAATAAACTTAAAATTCTTCCTAATTAACCATTCAAACATATGTTAAATCAAAAATTAGCAATTGTGATAAGTTATAAAGCCTAAAATTATCTATAAACATTAGGAAATTCTTCATCTAAGGATTTTTTCAAATCTTTTTCAGACTCTATAATCTTAATAAGAACTAAAAATTAATAATAAAGATTGATATTGATCA
>MNCI01029082.1:3515-13878 GCA_015680685.1 Gnetum montanum | reverse complement strand
AAGGGAGGAGAGAGAGAGATAACTAAGTGAATAATTTAACTTAACTAGGCTTTAAACTAATCCTAACACCAGTATCCATTCTCACTCTCCATACACATCCTAAACCAGCACAACACTACTGGGATTACCAAACGCTAATCGTTACTGGGTTACCAAGTGTTACACGCATGCTCGAAGTGATTGTACTATGTGTGCTAATAACAAAAATGTAAAATAAAATAAAATAAAATAAATGAGTAAGAAGAAAAATCTCAAGTGCTACAAGGATGAATCCAAGAGCTCATCCTTATTGTCATACACAAGGTGTGCTCAGGTACACAATGCTCGAATAAAAATTCATCCACACTTAGACCTCCTACTATGGACACTTGGAAAATACTCTAACTTGACTCCTAAAAGAATTCTCTAAGACTCCTCTTGGAACACTTCCTTCCAAGACTTCTTTTCTAAATTCCTCCTCTTGACTTCTAAATTACTCCCTATTGTGTGCCTGGGCATTGTATTTATAGGCTTGGAAGCAACTACTCTAATAATTACAAAAACTACCCCTCTAATTTTAGAGAAAGTGCCAATCTAATAATAACAATTCTAATAATTAGAGTAACTACTCTAATAATAACCATTATAATTATTAGAGTAACTACTCTAATAATAACCACTCTAATTATTAGAGTAACCGCTCTCATCAGTGTGGTTGTGTGGTTGTTGTATTTGTAGGACAAGAATGTGGAATGAAGATAAGAAGGCTTGCAGAAGATCAAGCACATGAACAAGAAATGAAAAATTCAAGTGCAAAGCAAGGTTGAAGAAAGACCTCTCCAAAAAATAGTAGACGTCTTGGTAGAATTGAAGATAGCACAAGCAAAGATGTCTTTAAAAAATAACAGACATCTTTCATTAGACAAATATGTCTTTCACCAAACAAAGATGTCTTCCTAAAATAAAGGCCAATTATAGAAAGTCACCTTTCACTAGACAAAGAAATCTTCCCAAAATTGAGGCTAGATGGAGAAAGACATCTCAACCACGAAGAAGACATCTTTCATGACCATTAACTAGCTATTGCACAAGTTCCAAGATAAATTTTTAAATATAGAGGCTATAAGAAAACATCATTCTCATTGGAAAGAGAGCAAGCTTTTTGTACAATCATTGTGTAATGATTAGACTATCATTCACATCATTGTTGCTCCTCATTTTATCATCTTTGTCTATTATACAGTGAGCTATACCATAAGTACAAGGATTAACAAACTTAGTTTCATTCATCCCCTGTAATTATTCTTCTCCCTTGTTGTCCTCTGAGGTTTATGTGCTTCTGATAGGAAGGCATCTTACTTGAGCATGTTGGGATCCTATAGGATTGAGTGTTGGTGTAGCACCACAACATTCCAAAGCAGAGCTCAAGATTGTAAAGGTTGTGGGATCCTAGAAACTACATTCTAAGCTTCTTAGGACCTTTCAGGGTTGAGTGGATTTGTAGCATCGAATCACTTCATAGTAGAGCTTAGAGCTTGTACAAGGTGTGGTATTCGTCAAACTACATTTGAGAGCAACAAAGTCTAGAGGTGTGCTTGTGAACAACCCTCCGAGTGTGTACTAATTAAGTTTTGGAACCATCTTAAATTTTGTGTTTGTGATTTATCCCAAAGAAGTTTAATTTTGGGAACTTATTTCACCCCCCGCCCCCACCTCCCCCACACTTCTAATTTCAATGATCCACAAGTGGTATCAGAGTCTAGTACTCTTCTTTATCATCATCAATTTCAAGAGTGAACAATGAAGGGGACATCTTATACAAATCCATCCATGTTTTACAAATTCAACTTCACCTATTGGAAAGCTAGAATGCAAGGACTCTTTGAATCCATGGAAATTGAAGTTTGGGAGTTAATCATTGAAGGCAACGCTCCACCTATTGACAACTCCATTGGCATCATCAAGCCTTGAAATAAATGGACATAAGAGGAGAAAGATAAGTTTATGTTTGATTCAAGAGTAAATAATTGTTTATACTATGCTTTGAATAAATTTGAAGTTAATAAAGTAGCAAGATGTAAAATGGCCAAAGAAATTTGGCAAACTTTAGAAGCTACTTATGAAGGAACCTCTATTGTTAAGCAACCAAAATTATTAGTTTTACAAAGAAAATATGATGATATTAAAATGAAAGAAGGAGAGAAAATAAAAGATTACTTCTCTAGAGCGAATGATATTGTTGTAGCTCTCATACGTATAGGTAAAGACCTGCCTGAAAGTAATGTGATCATTAAGATGATTAGAACACTTCAACTAGAGTTCAAACCAAAGGTCATAGCCATGGAAGAAATTAGATATTTCTCAACTCTAAAAATTGAAGAACTTCAAAGAGCTCTCATTACCTATGAAATGAATATCATAAGTGAAAGATCCATCCAAGAAAGACCTATTCCTCTAAAGATTACCTCCAAAGATAAGGAGCTTAATGAGCTTTATGAGGGAAGTGAAGATGAGATTGCTCTTCTTACTAGGAAGCTACAATGATTGATAGCAAGAAGAAACAAGGGAACATTTAAGCAATAATCTAATCAATTCAAAGGTAAAGAAAGAGGTAAACATTTTTTGAATTCTAACTTAGATTTCTCTTCTATAGAATGTTGGATTTGTAGAGGAAGAGGTCATATGACCTCCAAATGTCCTAGTAATTGTAGGTTGCATCCCAAGGACAAATCCACTAATCAAGTAAAGAAAATCAACTTCTATACAAGTTGTTATGAAGAGGAGCAAAGTGAGGAAAAAGTGGAGGATGATGCAAGAAATTAGCATCTCATATACATGGCCCTCACTAATGATGATGTTGATTCATCATACAATGATTTTAATGATGATGAAATATTTAATCTTTTATGCAATGAGATTTTATCATTTCAAAGTCTTTGCACTAAGTTAAATAAACAAGTCAAGTCTAAATATCAAGAAATATCATTGTTAAATTTGACTATTTCTAATCTTACTAAAAAACTCTCAGACCTAAGAGCTAAGAATGAAAAGCTAATCTCATCTTTAGAATAGACCAAAATGGAAGTAGCATATGTCAAATTAATAAATGAGCAATTGACAAAAGGAAAGAAATCCCTTTGAATGGTACTGGGAAAAGGAAGAAGTTTACATGACAAGAGTGGTCTGGGATGCTACGCACAAGAGCAATCACCTTCTATAAGCCCATCACAATCAAATAATCCTCCAAAAGCAAAAGCTAATACATTAAAATCATAGTAAGCACCTATTTTTAAAAAAGGCCCTCAAAGATTTCATTATCATAATCTCTCATACTACCATATGAGGACTAGGTGTTATTATTGTCACAAGTTAGTGAATAAATAATGGGATTGTAATCTCAAGTATTATCATATAAATAATTATTCATATCATAGGACTCCTTGATCTTATCAAAGTGCACCAAGAAAGGATTTTGTGTAGCATCATAAGGAAAATCATATGTTAACTAAAAAGACTAGAGGAACCAAGAAAGAATGGAGAATTAAATGATAGGAATAAGTGTATCAGGATACTCTCACCAACAAATTCATAAGAGGAATCCAAGCTTTGGACATTGGAGAAGTTCGATTGAGAAGAGAATCCTCAAAAGAGGAAACTCATTCTCTAGCCCTATGAACACTATTACTTTTTGACAACAAAGTAGGTAAGTAGAGGTAAGTTTTCTTTTTACAAGCTTTCATTAAGACAATAGTTTGTTAGCAACATTTCCCAACCCAATCCTGCTTTTGGCAAAGACATATTTCCAAAATGAAAGATGGCTTCTGATAAACAACTATGTCTCTCTAAATTTTTGTGCATTACAGATAAGAGGTCTACTATGCATGAAAGACATATATTGTGAATTTCAAACATGAGAAATACATCTTCCTTCTATAAAAGACATCTTCTTTTTTATTCAAAGCCCTCATTCACCACTACTATTAAGAGACAAAATCCCCATTTTTGTTGTATTCCTTGAGATCAACCCCACAAAGATGATGAGGGCTCCACCATTTGCAATAATTTTGCTAGAGATGATGCACAATAAGGTAGGAACATCTAGGCCATCACCCAAAAAGTGTTGAAAAGGAAGTTCTAGCAATGCGCCACCCTCCTACATGCCTCAGTTTCACAACAAAAGCGCAAAACATAGGTTTGAGGCAACTTAAACCACTAGCATAATTTCTAAATGTTCTCTTACATTTTTATCTCACAAACAGCAAGCCTTGCTAGATTATTTTAAGCTTCTACATTGGAGTACTTTCATTACTATGAATTTTATGATTCCTGAGGTAGTGATTAGGGAGTTCTATTGTAATATTGTTGTTTCTAATGCCATTGTTGGGGCATTCACATCCACATTTGGGGGAGTTGTTGCTAAGGTCTCTCCCCAAGTTGTGAATGCAATTCTGGGTATTTCTAGTCCAAATGTCTTCTAGGAAATCATTAATACCATGCATGATATTTACAAAAATGGTATAATGCCTGTAGGACACGATGAATTCTATGATGTATTATTTGACAAAGACATGTCTTTTGATAGGGAACATATTGAAAGAAGCAAAATAACTCCTAATGCCTCCACCTTATCTCTTATTTTTCTATATAACATCATGGTGAAAGGGGGAAGCTATAGCTCTACTGCTAACCCAAGCTTTTGTACTTTATTATCTTCTTATAGGATTACCATTGGATCTAGGGCATACACTTTATCAAGATATTTTGAGCCTCTATGCCAAGGAGAAAATCCTTGGGCATCCCTATTTCATCAACCTATTGATTTGCTAGAGGGATGTACCTTTTCCAAAGTTTCCTTTGCTTAAAGACAAGAGGAGTCTTAGCGAGTATGTTGAGAAGAGGAGTACTTCCCATGCAGCAGAAGCAGGATCTAGCATCAAACCTCAAAAATAGAAGAAGCCACAGCTAAAAAGATCAAAATCCACAAGTGCCTAGATTAGTTCATCACTAAAGAAGCTTCTTTGACCCTTTGCATGAGCCATCAAGAAGCTTGGGAGGAACCTCTCTTACTTGCATAAGAGTTTGGATGCATCTACAATCCCACCTCCCTCCAATGGGTAGGTGTTTAAGGAGGTTACTACTCCTCCTATTTTTGATAGTGAGGAGGATGTTCCTACCTCATTAAGGCATTCTACAGTAACCAACCCTTCACGTGGCTATGACTCAAAGATGGAATTTGATTCAAAGCCTAAGGCATCACCGACACATGTTTAGGGGAAGTATCATGTTCCCATGCAGTAGCATCATGATCCTACATCATCTATTCATCTAATCCCTCCATCAGTCGATGCTCCTAGCTCTTTTGAGCAACAAGCTATGAAGAGTATCTTTGGGATCACATCCCAATGAGTTCCTACTCAATAGCCTTCAGTCCAAAGAAATTCTCTAGCTTCATCTTGATTTCGAGTGAAGCTTCATCCTAGATGAGCTCCTGTTCAATAGATTAAGTCCTTTAATGAGGATACACATAGATTGAGCCATCCCAACACTAGCAATGATGGTGATGAGGAGGAGACTAATCATCCATCTAAAGCACTAGTGGACTCAAAGTCTGAGGATGCAACCAAGGTTAGTGATTGAGACCTCTGGTGGTTGTTTTCTCTCTCTTTTTGTTGATGCTCAAAAAGGAGATATTTTTTTGGTTCTTACATATGTGATTTTGGGACTTTACACATATGTGACTAATGTGATGTGATAGTTGTGGATAGTTATGATGTGATGTATGGATAGTTTGGTATATGACAGTTTGGAGATGAGTTATGAATAGATGGTATTTTTCCTTTGTTATCTCTATGTGATCTATCTTTGCTATTTACTCCTGCATTTACCTCATTTCATGTTCTATCAAACCTCCACACTTATTCTAATCCCTAGCTATCATAGTAATTTATATGTCTTATTATACTTTTTAGTTATTTATTTCTCTACTATTGGTTATATTGCTCTTTTATGATGATACCTGTTTACATGCTTTATCATTTTTATTGTTGTTCAAAAAGGAGGAGAGTAGTTTTCAAATATAATTGGAGATTTTGCATGCCTACTAATCCATTTTCTTAATATTTGAACATCACCAATAAGGGGGATATTGTGGACCTTTTGGTGTGTCAAAACATTAAGAAAAATGGATTCAAGGTTGTTTGTGTGGTTGTGTGGTTGTTGTATATGTAAGACAAAAATGTGGAATAAAGTTAAGAAGGATTGCAAAAGATCAAGCACATGAACAAGAAATGAAGAATTCAAGTGCAAAGAAAGGTTGAAGAAAGACATCTCCAAGAAATAGTAGATGTTTTAGCAGAATTAAAGGTAGCATAGGCAAAGACATCTCTAAAAAACAATAAACATCTTTTATCAAACAAAGACATCTGTCACCAGACAAAGATGTCTTCCTAGAATGAAGGCCAATTACAAAAAGATGTCTTTCACTAGACAAAGAAGTCTTCCTATAATGAAGACTACATGCAGAAAGATGTCTCAACCATGAAGAAGATGTCTTTCATGACCATTAGCTAGTCATTGCACAAGTTCAAAGATGAAGTTGGAAACATAGTGGTTATAACAAGACATCATTCTCATTGGGAAGAGAGCAAGATTTTTGTACAATCATTGTGTAATCATTTAACTATCATTATAATCATTGTTGCTCCTCATTTTATTATCTTTTTTCTATTGTAAAGTGGGTTTACCTCAAGTACAAGGATGAGCAAACTTAGCTACATTCATCCCTTGTAATTTTTGTTCTCCCTTGTTGCCTTGCAAGGTTGATGTGCTTCTTATGGAAAGCCATCTTGCTTGAGCTTGTCAATATCCTATGGGATTGAGTGTTGGTGTAATGTCACAACACTCTAAAGCAAAGCTCAAGATTGTAAAGGTTGTGGAATCCTAGAAACCACATTCTAAGCTTGTCAAGACCTTTCAGGGTTGAGTGGATTCATAGTGTTGAATCACTCTGTAGTGAAGCTCAAAGCTTGTACAAGATGTGGTAACCTTCAAACCACATTTGACAGCAACAAAGTCAGAAGATATGCTTGTGAACTACCCTTTGAGTGTGGACTACCCAAGTTGGAGAACCACGTTAAATTTGGTGTGTGTGCTTTGTCCCAAAGAAGTTTAATTTTGAAAACTTATTCATCACCCCACCCTTCTAAGTACAAAAATCCACATAGGAGGCTTGCAATGTCCTAGTAGGACTACACACGACATACTTACATTATATTAAAATAATTAATAATAATGAAACTAAAATTTCTACTTATTACTAACTCACTCCTTTCTGTGGTGGCACCTTCGCTTGCATCATGCTCTACTAAACCATACATATCCCAAAAATTTTAATCCAGGGAGACAAAAGGTGTATAGAAAGGATTTTTAAGGGGCATAAAATTTTTTAGATAGACTAAACTAATAAAATTAATAAAAGCAAATCATGCATTTCAATAGTTGAAAATAAAGATGCATACAAGCAAATTCCATTAGGTTCATGATAATTACTAAAACAATCTCCATAGGAAACTAGCCCTATAAATAATGCTACATAACTGATGAGTCCCGATATCGCATGTCCAATATCAAATACACGATATCAAATCAAATCCCTGACATCAAACATGTGATGTCAAAGCCTATCTCATTACCTATAAATAAGAGATAAGGACGCTTAGTTTTGGTAGTAATGTTTTTAGTCCTTTAGTTGAACTCTTGCAATTTTTCTCTTCTAGAGTTAGAATTATTTCTAAGTGCCTGCAGTAGGAGTCATAGAGTGAATGGATCTTTATTCGAGCATTGTGTACCTGAGCACACCTTGTATCCAGAAATAAAGATGAACTTTGTGATAAACCTTGCAACATTCAAAATAGCTTAACTATTGCATTTAATGTTATTTGCTATTATATGATGCTCTCATTAGTTAATTAATGTTATTTCTATAGAATTATTAATTATAAACGAATTAGCACACTTAGCATGACCATTTTGAGCATATGTAGAACACTTAGTAACCTAGTAACGACTAGCGTTTGGTAATCCCAGTAGTGTTACACTGGTTCAGGATGTGTCTGGAGATTGGGAACGGATGCTAGTGCTAAGATTTGATTAAACATTAGAGTTACAAAAAACCCATTAGTTAACTACATCTTTCCATTTCACACACTTAGGAGACCAAGATAGAAATTATAAAAAACATAAAAAATCATATACCTCAAGTTTACTTAACCATACAATTGTGCCTTCCAAGTAAGCTTAAGAAGACAATGACTGCATAACTCATCATTGTTCTACGTAGGTGCATAAGCACTCAATCCTCGAAGTTCAACCAAATCACACGTGAATGCTAGTATTTGTATGGTTGGGTGTAGGGATACCCTATCACTCATCATTGGCACCATTGCTAAGGATTTTGTTGTTTGTGCGCTGAGTAGAAATTAGGAAATCTTGCCATCGTTGGAATGAACCCTTAAGGTTAACTATCCTACAATCACCAGAAAAGGGTATCACACATTGAGTAATCAATCATGTCTCCTTCTTCTTATGAGAGTGCTTCACCGACTAGGTCTAATACCATGAACAATCAGAGGTGGGTGCACAAGATGATCCGCTAGTGCCCTAACAGTTTCACATGATATACGCTCATCTTGATGAGTATGTACTAGACTTTACCTTTATCCTCCACTAGGATGAATAGCTATGATGGCATGATTTAGAAGGTAACATAGTGTTACCCCTCAATCGCTCAATCCTAGGCATGCTTCTTCATGTTCTCACACAAATTGGTATGCAGCACTTACAGTCAAAGTATGTTGTGCATGAACAAGATTCAAGAAGTTATCAACCCATGGAGGCACAACGCCAAAGGGATCTACAATAGGAGAGACATTACAAATCCATGAAGGAGAAGTGGTCTCAGGATGTCACATATGTTCTAGGTAAAAATGATTGTGGTGAACTTGTCTCGGGAGGTTTTCCACAAAACAATGTTCCTCTCTTTAACTTTGGTCAAGGAGTTTGATATCATAATCTTCACTCAACTATTCATAACCCAGGTTCTGGCACCAACAGACATAAAGGGTCCAGAAAAGGAACATGAACGCATGACAATGATGGACATCACAGTCGTAACCATGACCGAGGTTGCGACCACCGAAGAGAAGGTAGTAGGCACCGACATGATGCCAGTCCTCCTTCCTCTTCACCTTCATCAGCTTCTTCCTCTTCTTCTTTGGGATTTGAACACAGTTGTAGAGTGCGAGACCATGAGGACAATGGTAGGAAAAATAGAAATCACCAACAAAACAGTAGAGAAAGGGGGCAAGGGCATTCCAGAGAGACACATCATGAAAGAAGAGAGAGTAGGGAATAGCATAGGCATCATAGATGCCATAGGCAACATGATCACGATGAACCCCTACTCGCCACCCGAAGTATGTTAAATATAGCAAAGGCTGTTAGGATTCCAACAAGGCACCAAAAAGATAGTAGGATTAAAATACTAAACATGAATAACATCCCACGATTTGAAGAGGGATACAATGTTGATTCTCAAAACCATTTACAAACATTCCATGATGCATGTGCCTTGCAAAATACAGAAAACGAGTGGCAAAAGATAAAGTTTTTTCCATGGACACTGATCAAGGAAGTGGAAAGCTTGTACCGATCCTTAGAACTAGAATCCATTCATCGATGGAGTACCATGTTGGAGCTATCTAACAATAAGTATCAAACATACTCCCAAGTGTCCAACCTGCGTAAGCAAATCCAAGGATGAAAACAAGGAGGACATGAACCCTTGGATGTGCCATTGGCCGATATTATTCATTATTACATTGTTGCCCTAGCCATGGTTACTCACAAAAGGAACAACTACGCCATCTCGTAGATGGGCTTAAGTACGAAATGCAAAGAACCCTTGGGACTTATGCCCAAGGAAGGCTATCTAAGCTTAGAGCCCATCAAATACAAAGACTATTGGAGCAAGTTGCCAAGGAAGAAGAAGAGTTCGGGAAAAGAGAAAGTGTGGAAGAGTGAAATAGAGATCCTTCCCTCCAAAAGAAGGAAGTGAGATTTTGCAAAGATGAAGAAGAGTCACCACTTGAAGAGATGGTGAATAGAAAGACTTTGCCCATTCAAAAATTTGCATCAAAAGTATTGACAAAGGTGAATCAAATGTGGAACTCCCTAGATGAAAAATTTCAAACTATCCAAAAAATAGCAAAGGAGTCTAAAGAACAAAGGACTAACCAAGAGAGAAGGGAAAAGAAAGAAGTTGAGTATGCATGTAACAAGGGTAAGGACAAGGTTGTGGTCATTGAAGAGGTTGTGGATTCAGACA
>MNCI01029080.1:54090-75418 GCA_015680685.1 Gnetum montanum | reverse complement strand
GAGCGTTCTCCCTGGGAGCACCTCGCATAGCTGCGCTGGCACGATCTCTCTCACCAGACCAAGTGTTGGCCCAACAGACCCTCGTGACCAAATTTACAAGGGTGCAGGATGGTATGGCTGAAATTGGCCCAATCAACATATGTGGGGAGGAATAGCATTCTCCCTGGGAGCACCTTCCATAGCTGCACTCTCACGAGACCGAGTGATGGCCCAATGGACCCTCGTGACCGAGTGTTGGCCAAACGGTCCCTCATGACCAAGGGTTGGCCCAACGGGACCATTGTGACCAAGCGTTGAACCAGCAGTCCCTCATGACCGAGTGTTGGCCAAACGGACCTGCGTGACCCAGTGTTGGCCCAATCGTCCCTCGTGATCAAATTTACAAGGGTGCAGGATGGTATGGCTGAAACTGGCCCAATCAACATATATGGGGAGAGGTAGCATTCTCCCTGGGAGCATTGCACGGTGCTCTCGCAAGAGTGCTCTCCTTGGGAGCACCTCGCATAGCTGCGTTGGCATGATCACACTCACGAGACCAAGTGATGGCCCAACAGACTCTCGTGACCAAGTGTTGGCCAAACGGTCCCTCGTGACCAGCTGTTATCCAAACGGTCCCTCATTACCAACTGTTGGCCCAATGGTCCCTCGTGATCAAGCGTTGAACCAATGGTCCCTCATGACCAAGTGTTGGCCCAATGGTCCCTCGTCACCAAGCGATGGCCCAACGGTCCCTCGTGACCAAGTGTCGGCGCAACGGTCCCTCGTGACCAAGTGTTGGCCCAACGGTCCCTCATGATCACATTTATAAGGGTGCAGGATGGTATGGATGAAACTAGCCCAATCAACATATATGGGGAGAGGTAGCGTTCTCCCTGGGAGCACTGCACGGTGCTCTCGCAAGAGTGCTCTCCATGGGAGCACCTCTCATAGCTGCGCTGGCACGAGACCAAGTGATGGCCCAACGGACCCTCGTGACCAAGTGTTGGCCAAATGGTCCCTCGTGACCAACTGTTGTCCAAACGGTCCCTCGTGACCAAGTGTTGGCCAAACGGACCCTCGTGACTAAGGGTTGGCCCAACGGTCCCTCGTGTCCAAGTGTGGGCCCAATGGACCCTCGTGACCAAGTGTTGGCCAAACAGTCCCTCGTGACCAAGGGTTGGCCCAATGGTCCCTCATGACCAACTGTTGGCGCAACGGTCCCTCGTGAGCAAGTGTCGGCGCAACGGGCCCTCGTGACCACATTTATAAGGGTGCAGGATGGTATGGCTGAAACTGGCCCAATCAACATATATGGGGAGAGGTAGCGTTCTCCCTGGGAGCACTGCACGGTGCTCTCGCAAGAGTGCTCTCCATGGGAGCACCTCGCATAGCTGCGCTGGCATGAGACCAAGTGATGGCGCAACAGACCCTCGTGACCAACTGTTGGCGCAACGGTCCCTCGTGACCACATTTATAAGGGTGCAGGATGGTATGGCTGAAATTGGCCCAATCAACATATATGGGGAGAGGTAGCATTCTCCCAGGGAGCACTGCACGGTGCTCTCGCAAGAGTGCTCTCCATGGGAGCACCTCGCATAGCTGCGCTGGCACGAGACCAAGTGATGGTGCAACAGACCCTCGTGACCAAGTGTTGGCCAAACGGTCCCTCGTGACCAAGGGTTGGCCCAATGGTCCCTCGTGAGCAACTGTTGGCGCAACGGTCCCTCGTGAGCAAGTGTCGGCGCAACGGTCCCTCGTGACCACATTTATAAGGGTGCAGGATGGTATGGCTGAAATTGGCCCAATCAACATATATGGGGAGAGGTAGCATTCTCCCAGGGAGCACTGCACGGTGCTCTCGCAAGAGTGCTCTCCATGGGAGCACCTCGCATAGCTGCGCTGGCACGAGACCAAGTGATGGCCCAACGGACCCTCATGACCAAGTGTTGGCGAAACGGTCCCTCGTGACCAACTGTTGTCCAAACGGTCCCTCGTGGCCAAGTGATGGCCGAACGGACCCTCGTGACCAAGTGTTGGCCAAATGGTCCCTCATGAACAACTGTTGTCCAAACGGTCCCTTGTAACCAAGTATTGGCCAAACAGCCAAACGGTCCCTCGTGGCCAAGTGATGGTCCCTCGTGTCCAAGTGTGGGCCCAATGGTCCCTCATGACCAACTGTTGGCCAAACGGTCCCTCGTGACCAAGGGTTGGCCCAATGGTCCCTCGTGACCAACTGTTGGCGCAACGGTCCCTCGTGACCAAGTGTCGGCGCAACGATCCCCCGTGACCACATTTATAAGGGTGTAGGATGGTATGGCTGAAACTGGCCCAATGATATTATATGGGGAGAGGTAGCGTTCTCCCTGGGAGCACTGCACGGTGCTCTTGCAAGAGTGCTCTCGATGGGAGCACCTCGCATAGCTGCGTTGGCATGAGACCAAGTGATGGCCCAACGGACCCTCGTGACCAAGTGTTGGACAAATGGTCCCTCGGGACCAACTGTTGTCCAAACGGTCCCTTGTGACCAAGGGTTGGCACAATGGTCCCTCGTGACCACATTTATAAGGGTGCACGATTGTATGGCTGAAACTGGCCCAATGATATTATATGGGGAGAGGTAGCGTTCTCCCTGGGAGCACTGCACAGTGCTCTCGCAAGACTGCCCTCCATGGGAGCACCTCGCATCGCTGTGCTGGCACAAGACCAAGTGATGGCCCAACGGTCCCTCGTGACCAAGCGTTGGCCCAACGGTCCCTCGTGACCAAGGGTTGAACCAGCGGTCCCTCGTGACCAAGTGTCGGCCCAACGGTCCCTCGTGACCAAGGGTTGAACCAGCGGTCCCTCGTGACCAAGTGTTGGTCCAACAAACATTCATGACCAAGGGTTGGCCCAACGGTCCCTCATGACCACATTTATAAGGGTGCAGGATGGTATGGTTGAAACTAGCCTAATCATCATATATGGGGAGAGGTAGCATTCTCCCTGGGAGCACTGCATGGTGCTCTCGCAAGAGTGCTCTCCATGGGAGCACCTCGCATAGCTGCGCTGGCACGAGACCAAGTGATGGCCCAACGGTCCCTCGTGACCAAGTGTCAGGGCAATGGTCCCTCGTGACCACATTTATAAGGGTGCAGGATGGTATGGTTGAAACTAGCCTAATCAACATATATGGGGAGAGGTAGCATTTTATCTGGGAGCACTGCACGGTGCTCTCGCAAGAGTGCTCTCCATGGGAGCACCTCGCATAGCTTCGCTGGCACGAGACCAAGTGTTGGCGCAATGGTCCCTCGTGACCAAGTGTCGGCGCAACGGTCCCTCATGACCAAGTGTTGGCCCAACGGTCCCTCGTGACCACATTTATAAGGGTGCACAATTGTATGGCTGAAACTGGCCCAATCAACATATATGGGGAGAGGTAGTGTTCTCCCTGGGAGCACTGCACGGTGCTCCCGCAAGAGCGCTCTCCATGGGAGCACCTCGCATAGCTTCGCTGGCACGAGACCAAGTGTTGGCGCAATGGTCCCTCGTGACCAAGTGTCGGCGCAACGGTCCCTCATGACTAAGTGTTGGCCCAACGGTCCCTCGTGACCAAGGGTTGAACCAGCGGTCCCTCGTGACCAAGTGTCGGCACAATGGTCCCTCGCGACCACATTTATAAGGGTGCAGGATGGTATGGCTGAAACTAGCCCAATCAACATATATGGGGAGAGGTAGCGTTCTCCCTGGGAGCACTGCACGGTGCTCCCGCAAGAGCGCTCTCCATGGGAGCACCTCGCATAGCTTCGCTGGCACGAGACCAAGTGTTGGCGCAATGGTCCCTCGTGACCAAGTGTCGGCGCAACGGTCCCTCATGACTAAGTGTTGGCCCAACGGTCCCTCGTGACCAAGCGTTGGCCCAACGGTCCCTCGTGACCAAGCGTTGAACCAACAATCCCTCGTGACCCAGTGTTGGCCCAACGGTCCCTCGTGACCACATTTATAAGCGTGCAGGATTGTATGGCTGAAACTCGCCCAATCAACATATATGGGGAGAGGTAGCATTCTCCCTGGGAGCACTGCATGGTGCTCTCGCAAGAGTGCTCTCCATGGGAGCACCTTGCATAGCTGTGCTGGCACGAGACCAAGTGATGGCCCAACGGTCCCTCGTGACCAAGTGTTGGCCAAACGATCCCTCGTGAACAATTGTTGTCCAAACGGTCCCTCGTGACCAAGTGTTGGCCAAATGGACCCTCGTGACTAAGGGTTGGCCCAACGGTCCCTCGTGTCCAAGTGTGGGCCCAATGGTCCTGCGTGACCAACTGTTGGCCAAACGGTCCCTTGTGACCAAGGGTTGGCCCAATGGTCCCTCGTGACCAAGTGATGGCCCAACGGTCCCTCGTGACCAAGTGTTGGCCAAACGGACCCTCGTGACTAAGGGTTGGCCCAACGGTCCCTCGTGTCCAAGTGTGGGCCCAATGGTCCTGCGTGACCAACTGTTGGCCAAACGGTCCCTTGTGACCAAGGGTTGGCCCAATGGTCCCTCGTGACCAACTGTTAGCGCAACGGTCCCTCGTGACCAAGAGTCGGCGCAACGGTCCCCCGTGACCACATTTATAAGGGTGCAGGATGGTATGGTTGAAACTAGCCTAATCAACATATATGGGGAGAGGTAGCATTCTCCCTGGGAGCACTGCATGGTGCTCTCGCAAGAGTGCTCTCCATGGGAGCACCTCGCATAGCTGCGCTGGCACGAGACCAAGTGATGGCCCAACAGACCCTCGTGACCAAGTGTTGGCCAAACGATCCCTCGTGAACAATTGTTGTCCAAACGGTCCCTCGTGACCAAGTGTTGGCCAAACGGATGCTTGTGACTAAGGGTTGTCCAAACGGTCCCTCGTGTCCAAGTGTGGGCCCAATGGTCCTGCGTGACCAACTGTTGGCCAAACGGTCCCTCGTGACCAAGGGTTGGCCCAATGGTCCCTCATCACCAAGTGATGGGCCAACGGTCCCTCGTGACCAAGTGTCGGCGCAACGGTCCCTTGTGACCAAGTGTTGGCCCAATCGTCCCTCATGACCAAGTGTTGGCCAAACGGTCCCTCGTGACCAACTGTTGTCCAAACGGTCCCTCATGACCACATTTATAAGGGTGCACGATTGTATGGATGAAACTGGCCCAATCAACATATATGGGGAGAGGTAGCATTCTCCCTGGGAGCACTGCATAGTGCTCTCGCAAGAGTGCTCTCCATGGGAGCACCTCGCATAGCTGCGCTGGCACGAGCACTCTCACGAGACCAACTGATGGCCCAATGAACCCTCGTGACCAAGTGCTAGCCAAATGGTCCCTCGTGACCAAGCGTTGAACCAATGATCCCTCATAACCGAGGGTTGGCCCAACGGTCCCTCGTGACCAAGCGTTGAACCAGAGGTCCCTCGTGACCAAGTGTCGGTGCAACGGTCCCTTGTGACCACATTTATAAGGGTGCAGGATGGTATGGCTGAAACTGGCCCAATCAACATATATGGGGAGAGGTAGCGTTCTCCCTGGGAACACTGCATGGTGCTCTCGCAAGAGTGCTCTCCATGGGAGCACCTCGCATAGCTGCGCTGGCACGAGACCAAGTGATGGCCCAACGGACCCTCGTGACCAAGTGTTGGCCAAACAGTCCCTCATAACCAACTGTTGTCCAAACGGTCCCTCGTGACCAAGTGTTGGCCAAATGGACCATTGTGACTAACAGTTGGCCCAACGGTCCCTTGTGTCCAAGTGTGGGCCCAATGGTCCCTCATGACCAAGTGATGGCCAAACGGTCCCTCCTGACCAAGGGTTGGCCCAGTGGTCCCTCGTGACCAACTGTTGGTGCAACGGTCCCTCGTGACCAAGTGTTGGCCCAACGGTCCCTCATGACCACATTTATAAGGGTGCAGGATGGTATGGCTGAAACTGGCCCAATCAACATATATGGGGAGAGGTAGCGTTCTCCCTGGGAGAACTGCACGGTGCTCTTGCAAGAGTGCTCTCCATGGGAGGACCTCGCATAGCTGCGCTGGCACGAGACCAAGTGTTGGTGCAATGGTCCCTCGTGACCAAGTGTCGACGCAACGGTCCCTCGTGATCAAGTGTTGGCCCAACGGTCCCTCATGAACACATTTATAAGGGTGTAGGATGGTATGGCTGAAACTGGCCCAATCAACATATATGGGGAGAGGTAGCGTTCTCCCTGGGAGCACTGCACTATGCTCTTGCAAGAGTGCTCTCCATGGGAGCACCTCGCATAGCTTCGTTGGCACGAGACCAAGTGTCGGCGCAACGGTCCCTCGTAACCAAGTGTCGGCGCAATGGTCCCTCATGACCAAGTGTTGGCCCAACGATCCCTCCTGACCATATTTATAAGGGTGCAAGATGGTATGGCTGAAATTGGCCAAATCAACATATATGGGGAGAGGTAGCATTCTCCCTTGGAGCACTACACGGTGCTCTTGCAAGAGTGCTCTCCATGGGAGCACCTCGCATAGCTACATTGGCATGAGCGCTCTCACGAGACCAAGTGATGGCCCAATGGATCGTCGTGACCAAGCGTTGAACCAACGGTCCCTCGTGAACAAGTGTTGGCCTACGGTCCCTCCTGACCAAGCTTTGAACCAGCGGTCCCTCGTGACCAAGTGTTAGCCCAACCGTCCCTCGTGACCACATTTATAAGGGTGCAGGATGGTATGGCTGAAACTGGCCCAATCAACATATATGGGGAGAGGTAGCATTCTACCTAGGAGCACTGCATGGTGCTCTTGCAAGAGTGCTCTCCCTGGGAGCACCTCACATAGCTGCGTTGGCATGATCACACTCACGAGACCAAGTGATGGCCCAACAGACTCTCGTGACCAAGTGTTGGCCAAACGGTTCCTCGTGACCAGCTGTTGTCCAAACGGTCCCTCGTGACCAACTGTTGGCCAAACGGTCCCTCGTAACTGAGTGTTGGCCAAACGGTCCCTCGTGACCAAGGGTTGGCCCAACGGGACCATCATGACCAAGCATTGAACCAGCGGTCCCTCGTAATCGAGTGTTGGCCCAATCGTCCCTCATGACCACATTTATAAGGGTGCAGGATGGTATGGCTGAAACTGGCCCAATCAACATATATGGGGAGAGGTAGCGTTCTCCCTCGGAGCACTGCATGGTGCTCTCGCAAGAGTGCTCTCCATGGGAGCACCTCGCATAGCTATGCGGGCACGAGACCAAGTGATGGCCCAACAGACTCTCGTGACCAAGTGTTGGCCCAACGATCCCTCCTGACCATATTTATAAGGGTTCAGGATGGTATGGCTGAAACTGGCCCAATCAACATGTAATGACAGAAAACATCAGCAGCTGGAAATACCGATTGAAATTCCGTGTACACAGCTTTAACCACGGATCCGCGCGAGGGCTAAGCTGGAAAAACGAATCCACGGTGCCCTGAACGGTCTTGTCGATCAGACAGGGACTTACGGGTCGGTAAAAGCGGTGACGATTACGGATTTTTGCATGACTTGATTTGTTGCGAGAGATCGTAAAACGGGGAGACAACGACGTAGATAAATTGCTACGAAGATAACGCTAAAACACCAGAAAGATGCCATTCGGGAGAGAAAAACAAGTGGATTTTGCAAAGATCAAAGATCTATGTTTCAATGCTGGATCGGATGTATGCTTCCGTGTGTATTACGTTATAATGGGAGAAAACCCCCAACAACTGGATACAAAATGAGCACAAAACAACAAGAAAACTATCTGGACAGAAATCTGATCTACCTTGTAGGCCCAAAGCTTAGGTGCAGGAATGGTCAAGCTCTGAAGTCCGTCGATCTTTTGCACGACAGAACTTGCTAACTGGGCGAGACGACTCTGCAATTCCCGCTCTGCTTCTTTGCTTCGGGTAGATCTGCTGTTAGGACTCAGGCATGCTGCGTTCTGTTTCTGCTAAAGGATAATGTTTGCAGCGATTACCAAGAGGTTGCTCTTGTTTCTCCATTCAAGGCGATAAGTATTCCCTTGTTCAGAAAATGCTCTTGTCCTCTTGATCTTCTGCCAACAAAAGCGATCAAATGCTCTAGTGCTCTGGCTCGTTTTCTTATCAAGTGGCCAATTCTCTCCCAAAAATTCCCCTCTTCTTCTCTCTCCCTCTGTATATTTGTCAGCCAGATTATTTATAGGCCGCGACACACGCAACCCTGATGATGTGGGCCCGAATGTCGCGGATCCTTTTGATGCGATTCTTTTAAGTCGGACTGCGACTACGCACAACACGCTCTTTTGCGTGCTATGCGTATAATTGCGTGCTGTGCGTGTAAAGATTAGGCTCATGATAGGTGTGTCTCGGCTGCGTTTGTGCTCATTCGCTTTGTGTTGCGTGTGTGAGCGCACTGACGTAAAGACAATGCGTTCAAGATCGTTTTTTACGCTCACCACGCAGCTGTGCGTGGCGAAGCGTAAATGTAACGTACGCTCACTACGCAACCGTGCGTGGTGAAGCATAAACAAAGTACAACTTACGTTCATCACATAACTGCGCGTGATAAAGCGTAAATAATGCATAACTTACGCTTATCACGCAGCGGAGCGTGGTGGAGCGTAAGGAGCGTGCAACTTGAATCATGACCTACGCACTGGTACGCACCGCCGCGTAACGAGCGTAAAGGCCACTTATGTATGCGCCGCAAGAAAAAGTGCCAACTCGTCGTGCCTCTCTGGATTTTGCCTTCAACTGTTTTGGAGCTTATTACGCTCATCACGCTGCCGTGCGTAATGGAGCGTAAACTTGTCCTTAGACAAAATTCGCCTTTAACTGCCCCTGAACTTATTACGCTCATCATGCTGCCGTGCGTAATGGAGCATAAACTTGCCCTTAGACAAATTCGAGGTGCGTTCTCGCTCAAATTACAAATCTTCGCCTGAGGCCGATCCGTAATTTTCACGGTGTTTCAATGGCCCCTCTTTGTTGACGGTTAGAGGGCTTACCCGAAAAACATCGACAAAGAATGCGAAACACCGGATTGGTAGAAGCAAGAACAACGTTCATCCATGGCTACTCAGGTGTTGCTCTATTTACGTAAAAAGAAGGCTGGCGAGTATCAGAGGAAGGGTATAACTGGAAACAGGTTCGGGGAAGATGCAAATGGTGTGCTTATTTATGTCAACAGGAATGCTTTCAGACGAGCATTGCGCGTCAAATCTAAGGTATCTCTGTTACAAATTGTAGCAGGAATGCGTGCAAAAAGGAGCATTACGCATCACTTTTGCGATATCTCTGCTAGCGTGAGTATGAAAAACCTGCTAGCGTGAATATGAAAAGCAAAGCTGCGTATGGGAATTGGGTGGTGGAGAAGAAGGAAATAAGGATTAAGGTTAGATGCGTGTTGGGAAGAAATGTGCAAAGCTGAGTGGGTGGGCAAACCTGGGCAGCCATTTCAGCACGCTATTGTACTTCGCCACTCAGATGAACGCACCTTCGAACGACATCCTCGAAGTTAAGCAGCCTACAACCACAAAAGGAAACAGAGGACGCCATTGCTTATGGACAAAAGACGGGGTTTCTTAGAGCCCATGCTGTCTGATGTTAGCCGGAGCCAACGAACTGTAAATGTTGAGGTGGAGCACTAGGGGGAGCCGCCAACCCTGATGACTTGGCCCTGCATACCTTCAACAGAAGGCATCAGACGCAGTGCCCCTCACTGGTTGCACCGGGAACCGGCCAGATGGATCTGCGAAGCCGGCGCCCGATAGCGATGATTGGCGGAGACTCCTGGGGCCATGACCAACGAGGATTTCATTGGGGGTCCCGCTAACGAGGCTAAATTCCTAGAGCTGCGACCACCGCGGTGGGTGCGGTGGCTGCATCTCTGAGGGATCAGTAAGATGCCTCCTTGCTTGTCCGAGGAATCAGTAAGATGCCGATGGGGTGGCAAACGGGGACTGTCTCAGTATCCCACCCCGTCTGCTGTGCAACTGTACAGGAGTGATCACGCTCGCTTGAACATGGTGGCGATTTGTACATTCTAGTTTTATGTCTTGGAAGATTGCTGTTACTAGTTTTAAGTCTCAGCAGACCATGGTCCCAGTTTAAAGTCTGGGCAGACCGAGAAGTGCTAGTTTTACGTCGTAGCGGACGGTGGCGAGGCTGATTTATGGTCTCAGCAGACTGTGCCGTGGATGTCAGTTTTACGTCATGACCCAGAGACAAATCTGTGCTAATTTTACGTCTCAGCAGACGGCTGCTTACCTGCGCCAGTTTAGCGTCGTGGCGGACGCGTGCAAAAGATGCCAATTTTACGTCATAGCGGACGTTCAGTGCCAGTTTAACGTCGTAGCGGACGATTGCAAAAGATGCCAGTTTTACGTCGTAGCGGACGTTCAGTGCCAGTTTAACGTCGTAGCGGACGATTACCGTCATACCTGCTGTCGACACCGTCATTGCCGCTAGATGAAATACTGTTTTAAGTACACGTGATTCATAGGATTTGCTAACTCGTTGCCGTTGACGTCTGCCAATCTGAACGCTCCGTTGCTGTATGCATCGGTTACCAAGAAAGGGCCTTCCCAGTTTGCAGAGAACTTGCCCACTGGTTCATGCACAACCTTGAGAACCAAGTCTCCTTGCTTGATCGGACGCTACTGAAGGTTATGATGATGCTTTTGTCTCTGTTTATCCTGATATTTCTCAATTGCCTCAAGAGCCTGTATCCGCTTCTCTTCCAATGACTCCAAGTCCATTAATCGAGCCTCAGTGTGTTGAGTCTCATTTATAATGGTGGAGAGGACCACTCTCAGAGAAGGAATTTGCAACTCCAGAGGTAGCACCGCCTCAGATCCGTAAACTAGGCTGTAGGACGTACTGCCTGTAGCTTTTCTACACGTAGTACGATATGCCCATAGCACGTAGAGGATCTGCTCATGCCACCGCCTTTTGTTGCCATCGAGCATTTTCTTGAGTAAATTGATTATTATCTTGTTCGATGCTTCAGCTTGACCATTTGCCTGCGGGTAATAGGGGGAGGAAAAGGACTGCCTGATGCCTAGGTTGTCACAGAAAGATTTGGTATCCACGCTGCTAAACTGTGGCCCATTATCGGTCACAATAGTCATTGGGAGGCCAAATCTGGTCACTATGTTGTCCAAGATAAAATGACAAACCTGTTGAGATGTGATTTTCCGCAGGGGAACAGCTTCTACCCACTTCGTAAAGTACTCGGTGGCGGTAATGATGAAGCTATGTCCTGCGGAAGATTTTGGCGTGATGGGTCCGATAATGTCTAGTCCCCATCGTTGGAATGGCCAGGTTATCTGCGTCGTGTGCAATTCTGTGGGTGACACGTGTATAAGGTTTGCGTGCCGTTGACACGTGTCACAAGTTTTGACCTTCGTCAGGCAGTCTCGTTCCATGCGTGGCCAGTAGTACCCTAGGCGCCGGATTTTTAAGGCCATAACGCGTGGTGCTACGTGGCCACCGCACAGTCCCTCGTGAACCTCGCTAACGATGTGTTGTGCTTGGTCTGCGTTAACACAGGTGAGCAAGACGCCATCAAAGGAGCGTCTACAGAGAGTGCTGTCTCCGATGATGACGTAGTGCTTGGCCCGTTTTCGGATTGCGTCCTTTTGCGCGCGTGTCAAAACAGCTGATAATTCACCCTGTAAAAGATAAGATTTGATATGATTGTACCATTCAGGCGTGCTTTCCTCGGTAAGAGAGGAGATTTGCGCCGTTTGAATGATAGGGTCGGTGCAGTCGGTAATCAATGTGGGGCAGGTGTTAAGCAAGTGTGATGGCACGTGTAAAGCCAGGGTGGCCAATGCGTCGGCCAGCGTGTTGTCAGTCCGTGGGACGTGCTGGGCGTCGAAGGTCATAAATCGCCTTAAAAGATGTTTAGCCTGATCACAGTAGGGCTGCAAATGTACCGCTTTACAGGCATAGACTCCAGTGATTTGATTTATGACAAGCATCGAATCGCCCCTAATTGCCAGGTGTTGAACATTGAGTTCGCCTGCAATTAAAAGTCCCCTGAGGAGCCCCTCGTACTCTGCTACATTGTTCGTACAAGGGAACGTCAATCGATAAGCGTGTAGACGCACATCCTCAGGCGATAGCGTAAGAACAGTGGCCGCACTGCCACCTCTGGCTGTTGAAGCTCCATCGAAATACAATGTTGCTTCGAGGCCTGTCGAAACAGGGCTTAAACTATGTATATGCTCATCGGGAAATTCTGGCTCTACGGTTGCGTGGTTGTCAATTGGTGAAGTCGTTAATTGGTCGGCTATCGCCTGGCCTTTCGTGGATGATTGGCCAATGTAGTGGAGGTCGAACTCCGCAGTGATAGCTTTCCAGCGAGCGATTTTGCTACTCTCGTATAGACTATGCGTAATGGCCCTAAGTATGTTATTTTTACAAATGATATTAACCTGACTACGAAACAGATAATGCCTACATTTCTTGAGCGTAAAAACTAGTGCTAAGCAATTACGCTCAACGTCGTTGTACCGCGTCTCGTACGCACATAGAGCGTGACTTAGGTAATAGATGGGCATTTCTGACCCATCCTCCCTTTTTTGACAAAGTAACGCTGCTATGGCTACGTCCGAAGTGGCGAGGTAAATGAAAAAGGGTAAATCCCTTTGTGGCGGGAAAACCGTTGGTAATTGTTGCAATTCCTGTTTTAGACTGTCGAACGCAAGCTGGCAATCATTGGTCCATTCAAAATTAACCCCCTTTTTCAGCAAGTGTTGCATGGGATGTAATTTGTCAGTTAACCTTGAAATGAACCTGCGTATGAACTGCAAGCGACCCTGTAACCCGCGGAGTTGCTTGAGATCTGTGGGAGGTTGTAACGCGACAATGGCCTTGACCTTATCAGGGTCAACCCGTATGCCGGCTTCCGATACCACAAACCCCAGCATGCGTCCGGTTTTGACTCCGAACACACATTTCTTTGGGTTAAGCCGGAGCTCGTGCATGGAGCATCTCTTAAGGACTAACTCCAGGTCCTCTGAATGATCTTCCGACTTCAAAGACTTCACAGCTATGTCGTCTACATAGTCATTCAGCCTTCCTAGGAGGTAATCGCTAAAGATGTACGTCATGGCTCGTTGATACGTCGCTCCGGCATTCTTCAGACCGAACGGCATCATGGTATAGCAAAATGTTCCCCAGGGTGTCATGAATGTTGTCGTCAACTGGTGTTCTGGGTTAATGCGAATCTGATTATAGCCTGAAAAGCCATCCATGAAGGACAGAAGCGCATGCCCAGCTGTTGTATCCACTAGCTGGTCGATACTCGGCAGTGGGAAGTTATCCTTGACTGTGGCCTTGTTCAAATCCCGGAAGTCTATGCATATGCGTATACCCCCGGTCTTCTTCGACACGACCACAATGTTAGATACCCAGTCCGAGTAATCGACCGCGCGGATGAAACCTGCCCGATATAGTTTGGTGATTTCATCACGCACTGCTAGCGCAATCTCTGGTTTGATTTTGCGTGCCTTTTGCCTAACTGGTTTGATTTGCGGGTCGAGGATAATGTTATGCTGGATTAGTCTAGGATCTAACCCAGGCATGTCCTCGTATGACCATGCAAAGACAGTGATGTTGTCTTGCAGGACCTGTTTTATTGCGTTGTGCGTTTTCTCGTCTAACAAGGAACTGACCTTGAGCGTCTTGGTTTCACCCCTATGCGTAACGACAGGGACCTCACTAATGGGGTCCTCGGTTATGTCTCCAGCTTCCAGGTCTAGCGTGCGCGTGGACTGTTCTGGCCAGTCTGGGGATGTCTCCGATGTAGCTATGGTTACGCCTGCTAAAGGGGGGTTAGCGTCTACTAATGTGAAGTCAAATGGCCTAGTTAAGTGCCCGCATGGGCCTGTCAAGGTTAAAGGTGCTGAAACCGTGGTGTCCATCCTCCGCCTGTCCTACAAAACCGGCAAGTGCGTAATCGGTTAGGAGACAAGTGACAGGATGTTGCTAAACGTGGAATGCTAACTGAAATTTTGAATGTTGGTGACAGAGCTTGTAATCAATGCAACCCGATTACGAGGCGATAAGATGTGGTAGTTTAACGTCATTTCGGACAGTGGTGCGTGTGATACCAGCCGAATTAATACCAAATTTTCGGATTCCGTTTCGGGAAAGTTCCGCTTTAATCCGATATCAAGTTGGCGATCTTCGCGTATAAGTAGGTGGCCTTTTGATGAAACTGGTTGTTAGCTATCTGGATTTGAATTTACAAGGAAGAACAGAGCAAGAAGCAGAGCAGAGAGAAGAAAGAGCAGGGAGAAGGAAAATAGGCGACGAGGGTGTGTAATCTATCTAGTATCTATAGGCAAGCTGTAAAGAAACCCTGCAACTATCGTGATGGCTCCAAAGGCAAAGAAGTAGAATGCCAAATTGACGAAAATTGACGAAGTGCAGGGAAGCCTGAACCGTGTTTCGCGAGCGTTGATCAATGTCTGCGACCCGATGCCTCTCAACTGGTAGGCTATTCTTTACGCTCGGTCTATATGCCCTTTCATTTTGTTTGTTTGTTTAAATGTCTCTAGCATGAATGCGTGTGTCAAATTATGGACCTCGTCTTAGTGCGAGGGTTTTGGTGAGGTTGAGTTCATTGCCGTTGTCAGGGACAAACCTTGCGTTTCTTGCAAGGGTTTGGGCAATTTCGGCCTGGTTGACGTGTAGATGCATAGATGTAGATGTTTTAATGAGTCTCGGTCTTTTCTACAGCATCGCGCTGAAGCCCATCCTGCTTGTGCTGGATATTGTTGGGGTTTTATGCTGGTTAAACCCTATCGTCCCAAATGTCCCTCCTCCGCACAAAAGAGTGCAGGGGAAGGTCATCTGGTACCGAAAGGGTGCGCTGGAATTCTTGCAGTTTTTACTGCGTAGGTTCAGCATCATCATTTGGTCGCATGTGACCGGAGATGTTGCCAGGGCCGTTCTGGAGCACCTGTTGCTAGGGTCTTCGCAGGGGATTCTGGCCTATCTGATAGATGGGGCGGTCAAAATGGGCAATCCCAAGGACCAAGCGCTTAGCTCTCGGGGTCTGAGGAGCTTGCAGTGGATCTGGGGTATGACCCGCTTCAACTGCTACCACTCATACAATACGTTGTTCGTGGCCCGTCATGTGTCAACGTATTTCCAGAACCCTCAAGGCACGGTATACTATGCAGGTGGGTAAGCAGATCTAGATGGCTTTGTTTTATTTTTATATGTTACAATGTGTGAAAATTATGTAGGTAAGAAGAAAAGTTTATGTAAGAAGAAATTACGCTGTATTGTACAGGTTTTTTATCCGCGACAACAAACTAATCGGTGACGGCGGCACGCTATCCTGTGCCGAAACGGCGATAACGCTGTTCACCGCGACGAATAACGTTCGTGCCGACCTTATCGGGCAAATTGGCCACGAGATGCGTGAGTACCACTCACGCTATGAGGAGGCCTTCAAGAAGTGCCAGAGCCTCGGGTGGTTGCATGAGGATTGGACGCTGGATCCGCCCCTCAACGTCGAGGACGTGGAGATAGAACTCCCGCAATTCCCGCTGCCGTTCGGCCCCGGTAAGATTGTTGCGTGTTTAGTGCTATTTACGTTATTACGAGTTATGACTATTGCAATACTGTTTGTGTAATGTCTTGCATTTTGTTTTTGCATTTTTGACATACAGTCCGGGAATCTCAGGAGATTACCTTAACAATTTCCAGCCGCGAGGCGAGAGATGTCCTCTTTCATTATGGGGACATCAAAGAGGCACAGCATTGGCTTGACCACTCAGCGGCCCCAGCTGTGGTGGTGACCAACCTCCAGACCGCAGGGCTACTGCACCTGTTCTTAGCCGCCACCTCTGACGTCCCCGCCAGCGAGATGATCGGCTTGGTGGACTCCTTTAATGCGAAGGCCGACCGTTTCAGCACGCGCGTGTACAACGTGCGTGTGAATTTTGACATTAACGCACAGGTCTTCTCAGACCTGTTTGGTGTTCCCTCTAGTGGCCTTCTCGTAGACGTGAAGGCCCAGAGGGGCGTCAAAGTGGAGGCGCTTCTGCAAGAGTGGGCCAAGGTCCCTAAGGATACCAAGGGGTTCCCCTGTGAACAGTTCGATCTGCCGACCGCCAAAACGCTGTATCCCCTTTTTCGGGCCCGTGCCTTCCCCAAAACCCTCTCGCAAGCGCGGTACTTTTCAGTGGAGCAGACGCGTATTATGCGAGAGGTGCTGGAGGAGGGAGCCCGTTTCGACTGGGGCAGTCATCTCGCCGAGGGTTTGCGGAGCGAGATGGTCAAGCTTCGCGAGAAGCTTGAGTCTCGCTTCAACGTGCATCATGCCTTTTTTATAGCCGTCCTCCGGCGGTTTGCGGAGTATTTGGTCGTCCAAAAGAACGGGGTCTGGGTACAGCAGGACCGAGACCAACTGTCCAAACCCTGGATCGCCCACATCCTCAGCACTACCCGTGGACAGGATCTGCCGGAAGGGATCGGAGAGTCAATGTCCGTGACTACCAAAGGCATGACGGCACCCCGAGTGCGGGGTCTCGACAGTGTAGGCGGGATAATGCCTACCTACACTGGCGATGGCTCGCGGGGGAAACGCTTGGCAGAGGAAATCGTGGAGCCTGCAGCTCGACGGAAGAGGCTCCGTGTGGCTGAGACCCCTGGAGGCGAAGCTGGCCACACCGTAGGGCTCACGGTGCAGCGGACTAAACCTCCGCCTGGTAAGTGTAAAGACTGTATACGCAATATTTAAGTTTGACTAATGGAATTGTGTTCTAAGGCATGAGAATGTAAACAGCAAAAAAGACAGGTCGACTGACCCCTGAGACAGGGGCAATGGTGTTAAAGCGTGGAGAGGGAGCCTCGATTTTGGAAACAGAGGCCCCAGCTGCTAGCACGCGTCGTGCGCAGCCTTCAGCACGTGGGGTGACCCCAACTGCTGGTGGGAGCCGCGTACAGACTGGGGAGAAGGCTCCTGCTACTGGAGCGAGAGACGCACAAACCCCAGTGCATGGAACGGCAAGTAGTAGGGAGAATGTTGACGACGCTACCACTGTTGTCGGCAGAGGTAATGAGCGTATGTTTTTTTTTCATGGGTTTTGCAAGAATTTGTAAATAGGTGATATCTAACTGAGTATGTTATAGGAGAAGGAGATGTCTCGACGTCCGCTACTGCTAATGCGACGTGGAGAGACCTGCCTGATAAGTTTGCCTTCATGGAAGGCGTGATTAACGACATCATCGAGCGTCTCAAACGCATCGACCCTGGTGTTGGTAAGCTAGTGAAAGTAAGTGCATAATGGTGTTATAATATGTCATCTATCTTAATGTTTGTTTTCTGTCAGGAGCTCACCTCCGATGGGACCCCGCGGAGCCCATTGACCTGGACACAGCTGAGCCTTCATCTGATGGTGCGGTCGTGCCATGCTACATTTATGAGGAAATGCGTAAATGTGCGTTACGCTCGACACGCTCCACGTGGGAAAGCAGGAACATCAACGAAGACCTATGGAGAAAACTGTAGCGATCAGAACAGAGGGTCGAGTCTTTGACTAAGGAAGTCGAGCACTTAAGGGAGCGCTACAAGTTCCTACAGGCTCGAGTGATAGGAGACGAAGACTGGCGTACTGCTATGATTGATCACTCCCATTATTGGACAGCGATCCGGAACAGCGTACAGACCAGCCGAGCATTAATCGAGCAAAGGATGCAAATAGAGCTCCTTGCTCAGAAGAGCCGAGACTGGAGGGACTACTGCGCAGGTGTTCAGGAATGGGGGCAGAAGGAGAAGGACCACAAGCACGTGTACAAAAGGGAAAGCACCGCCTACCGGAAACGCTATCGTGAGTCTGCTATTAAAGC
The DNA here is from genome assembly GCA_015680685.1 of Gnetum montanum. NCBI lineage: Eukaryota > Viridiplantae > Streptophyta > Gnetopsida > Gnetales > Gnetaceae > Gnetum > Gnetum montanum. The sequence goes on along the minus strand of MNCI01029080.1, from coordinate 57,596 downwards.
ACGGTCTCTGGAGGTCTTTGTGGACACCATCGGAGCGTCCGAGGCCTTCAAGAGGTTCGAAGAACAGGTGACCGTCACTGCCTCTCCAGAGAGAGCAATGATCTTTCCTGGGAATCAAACTTCAATCCCTACCTTCTACCCAGATCCTCCTGCCTAGAGCAGCGTGGAGAAAGAAAAGGTAAAAGCAGGGATGGCTTTGGGCGAGGATGCGTGGCAAGACCTAATAGAGGACGAAATCATGAAGCGTTTGTGGGCTAGTCTAGACAAGCTTCCCTTTGCTGCTGAAGCTGGGTCATCTGGGGTAAGCTTACGCATGGCTTAGCCAGCGCATTTCTAGACATAATGTTGCCTACTCTAATTTTTATGCTATTGATGTTTTAGATACCAGAAGGTGGAGGACGTCTGCCCACTGAGGGGCTGGAGAAGGAAACTATGGAAGCAGAAGTGGAACACGACAGAGAGCGTCTTCCAGTGGAGCCAGCGTTAGAAGGAGAGTCTCATGAAGAGACAATTTTTCCAGGAGGGATACTTCCCGGAAACGATGACCCACTGGAGGATGACCTTATGGGTTTAGACTTAGAGTTGAAAGACACGGGTGATAGTGGCAGTATGGGTCATGCGTGATTTTTTTGTTTTTCTGGCATCATGTCACAATGATTTGAAGGACAAAGAGATTATAGATTTTGATTGACTATCAGCTATCTATCATATCCTTTTTTTTGTCTTAGTTTAAGACCATTGCGGGCCGAAAGCGTGAATGGATTACGAAGCCATGCGTAAATGGCAAAGTAGCTATTAGTTTAAGGCCGTTGCGGGCCGATGCGTAAATCGGTTACAAAGCAATGCGTAAATGGCAAAGTAGCTACTAGTTTAGGGCCGTTGCGGGCCAGTATGTAAATTAAAAAGAAAAACTAGTTTAAGGCCATTGCAGGCCAGTGCGTAAATTGAAAAGAAAAAACTAGTTTAAGGCTATTGCGGGCCAATGCGTAAGTTGCAAAGAAGAACTAGTTTAAGGCCATTGCGGGCCAGTGCGTAAATTGAAAAGAAAAAACTAGTTTAAGGCCATTGCGGGCCAAAAGCGTGTAAATTGCAAAGAAAAACTAGTTTAAGGCCATTGCGGGCCAGTGCGTAAATGCGTAACAGAACGTAACCCTGGACGTTGCGTAAAGTAGTAAAGCTATATCGTTAACATGCGTAATAAGCGAAGGCAAAAGGCGAAGCGTAAAAGGCAAAAGGCTCACAGTCATAAAGCACATAGACATAAGGAAACTATTGACTGATAGATACGCTAACTTACATGCACGCACGCTGGAGAGCTTCGTTCAGCTATCAGTGCGCAACTGCCTCTTGACGGTTTTTACGTTAACGGCTGCGTAAGGGCGAGGAGGTTTGCAGTTCGACTCCTCTACGCTGTCATCCGGAAATGGCAGGTCAGCCCAGGCTAAACCGTCAGCATTGTCATTGTTCTGTTCAGGGGCTTGGAGAGAAGGCTGATCATCAGCCGTTTCGATCTCTGAACCCCGCTCTTCCTCAATGTTACTAACGGTCCTGGGAGTGATCTCGTCGCCGCGTATGATAACCTCCCCCCCAGCGTAAGGCAGGTGTATCTCCTGATGGATAGGCGACGAAACCGCCCTCAGCTGAGCTAACCACGACCTCCCTAAGATCAAGTTGAAGCCGGGCATCTCCTCGACGACTAGAAATGTGGCTTCCGTGGGGAATTGATTCCCCGCCACAAACTCAATTCGCACCGTCCCCTTGACTTGAACCCGTGCTCCATTGAATGAATTTACGTAGGCCGTTGTCGTGGGAGTGATCTGGTCGAACAAACCCAGCCTATCCACGATGGAATAGGGAACGACATTAGTAGCCGCACCATCATCCACATGCACCCTCCGGATCCGGTATTGACTGACCCGAATGGTGATGAACATCGGCTCCGTTGTCACGTGACCTTTTTCTGGATCATCTTTAACAGACTCGTCCAGAAAGGTCAATGAGGTGGGCTTGGATTGTTCAGCCTCAAAAGGAAACATGATAGCGTGTATCGCTTCCTCTTCCACTGGTAGGCTGGCATCCACCGGTATGGACGCCAGCATGCGTACCATAGCCTCACGGTGTTTGTGAGAATTCATCAAGAGGTCATACAAGCTCAGCGTCGTGTTCTTTTGCTTGAGAGCCTGTTTAACCTGCGTGAACGCATCGAGGAGGTCCTTCTCCCGGCAGGTTGGTTTATCCCCCTTACTTTCCTCCATCCGGCCCAAGAGACAGATCTCTCGAGGCGGGGCGGTTTTAGAAGAGGGGTTGTTCGTCTTCCTACCAGAAGAAGGTTGCTGCGTTCCTGTGCCTGTGGCATGCCTCTGGGGCATGGTCATGGGCGCAGAGGCCAGGGGCCTAGGCTTAGGGAAGCTGAGCGTAGAGTTATTTTTTGTTGCATTAGCCTCAGTGCTTTCCTCCTTCCGCTTAGGAGGCGATGCTTGATGATTCTGTTTGGAGGTCTACCCCTGCGTGAGAGGAGCAGCCTGTGGTGGGGACATCCTAATGATGAAGGGCGCTCTCGGTGAGGGCACAGACGGAGCTGCGGCTTGGGCAGTAGCTTGTGACGGAGGCCATGCCTGAGAAGGCGCCCGTATAATGAACGGCGGCCGTGAGACCCCACCTGCTACCGAAGAAGTAGCTGCCCCCCTTTGTGAGCTGGTGGGCACACGCAAAACAAAAGTCTGCTTTGGTGGCCCTTTACGCTCACCGTCCGTACTTACCACAGTGATTGTATAAGGATCGTAATTTGCGTTTAACGGATCCTTGTATACATGTAATGTCTGGTTTTCAGGACGAGTGGGGTTACTGCTGTCTAGTGTCAGATGACCTTCATCGATCATGCATTGAATATCGTCTTTTAACGCCCAGCAGTAATCCGTGTTGTGACCACACATCTGGTGGTAGTCACAGAAACGGTCCAGCTTGAAAGATCTCGGAACTGCCGGTTCGTTAGGCAGGGCGAGAGAGGGGTCCTTCAGCAATTCATAGTTACGTCTGTGACGCTTCAGGGCCTCCTCGGACACCTTCTTAGGTTGAATGTGTCCTGCCGCCAACAGTTGTTTTAGCAGTTCGGAGTGTTTCACTGGGAGAGCCACGTATTTTGAGCGGTCTTTACGCTCAAAATTCGGCTTTGGCTGGGGGGCCTGTTCAGGGGCAGCTGTGGCTTGGCTGGTGCCGACACCAGCCATGGCCTCAGGTGGTGTTGTTGCTGTAGCGTTTTTGTTTTTGTTTTTGGCATTCTCAGTCAATGTCGCTATAGTAGTGGTCGCTGCCTTACCTTTGTCCTTAGCCTTGTTGTGCGTGTTCTTGTAAGCGATGTACGCCGGGTCTTTGCTAGCCTCCGCAGCATCTTGGATGCTCCGGACCTGGGCGAAGGCCTGACGTATGTCTCCAGGGGAAAGATAATACAGCTTGGACTTGATAAAGTCGTTGACTGCTCCCTTGAATATGGCCAACAGGTGGGAGTT
>MNCI01029080.1:34021-44353 GCA_015680685.1 Gnetum montanum | reverse complement strand
TCCTTTCTCGACCCGTCCATGTGAACTTGCCATTACCACCCATGCGCTACTAGGCAATCGAATCGGTGAACAGGCAGAGACGACATGCGCTCAATGCTACCCCGTGGGGCCTCCAAATGCTCTGCCTCCTCCACCGCACCAAATGAACGCTACCATTTGCACGAAATCGTTGAACAACGTTTCCGTAAGGGATCGTTCAATCCCGTAAGGCCATCAGTGCCAGCTCCGATCTCGCAACTCTATAGAAACGAGTTTCAATGTTAACCGAATTCCCTGTCACGTGACCGAGCAATAGAAAAATCCTTCGTGAAACACAAAGACATAGCGTGCCGCAGCCAAGACAAGGGATTTTCGAGACATGGCCTCAAACATCCCTCCGACTGCTTCTCCTAACCCTTAAACAACTTACGACCGTGTTCGAGCGTGCACTCAAACTTCGCAAGCTACACCAAGGGAAGGCACTCCCTGTGTCCTTGAGTCCACAAATGGCTCTTTTCATTGTGCTATGACCTCGAGACGGTCGCTCGATTCTATAGAGTCCTCAAACCGAAACCAACAATGAGGCACCCTCAACTACATGCAGAACAAGAGAGAACATGTTCCTCGTCCTTTCTCAAATAGTCCATGTGAACTCTCCATTACCACCCATGCGCTACTAGGCAATCGAATCAGTGAATAGGCAGATACGACATGCGCTCGACGCTACCCTGTGGGGGCGTCCAAACACTCTGCCTCCTCCACCGCACCGAATCAACGCTACCGTTCGCACACAATCGTTGAACAACATTTCCGCAAGGGATAGTTCAATCCCGTAAAGCCATCAGTGTCGGCTCCGATCTCGCAACTCTATAGAAACGAGTTTCAGGGTTAACCGAATTCCCTGTCACGCGAACGAACAATGGAAAACACCTTCGTGAAACACAGAGACATAGCGTGCCGCAGCCAAGACAAGGGATTTTTGAGACATGGCCTCAAACATCCCTCCGACTGCTTCTCCTAACCCTTAAACAACTTACGACCGTGTTCGAGCGTGCGCTCAAACTTCGTAAGCTACTCCAAGGGAAGGCGCTACCTGTATCCTTGAGTCCACAAAAGGCTCTTTTCGTTGTGCTACGACCTCGAGACGGTCAGCCAAGTCTATAAAGTCCTCAACCTGAAACAAAAAACAAGGCACCCTCAACTGCATGCAGAACAAGAGAGAACATGTCCCTCGTCCTTTCTCGACCCGTCCATGTGAACTCGCCATTACCACCCATGCGCTACTAGGCAATCGAATCGGTGAATAGGCAGAGACGACATGCGCTCGACACTACCCCGTGGGGGCGTCCAAACGCTCTGGCTCCTCCACCGCACTGAATAAATGCTACCGTTCACACGAAATCATTGAACAACGTTTTCGCACGGGATCGTTCAATCCCGTAAAGCCATCAGTGTTGGTTCCGATCTCGCAACTCTATAGAAACGAGTTTCAGGGTTAACCGAATTCCCTGTCACGCGACCGAGCAATGGAAAACTCCTTCGTGAAACACAATGACACAGCGTGCCGCAGCCAAGATAAGGGATTTTCGAGACATGTCCCCAAACATCCCTCCGACTGCTTCTCCTAACCCTTAAACAACTTACGACCGTGTTCGAGCGTGCACTCAAACTTCGCAAGCTACTCCAAGGGAAGGAGCTACCTATGTCCTTGAGTCCACAAAAGGCTCTTTTCGTTGTGCTACGACCTCGAGATGGTCCCCCGAGTCTATAGAGTCCTCAAACCGAAACCAACAACGACCACGAAACGGTCACCCAAATCAAATCGTAAACGAGGACACCGCCTTCTCCGGGGTTATCCTTCTTCCCAACAAGCCTTGCAAGTCATCCACATGAACAACCACGCTGCGATATCGTGGGCAAGGCAAAACATCCCTGGGGGGAGAAACCCACGTATCACTCTATCTCTCCAACCTCTCATCAACTCTACCTCCCCCTATATATGTTGATTGGGCCAGTTTCAGCCATACCGTCCCGCACCCTTATAAATTTGATCACGAAAGACCAAATCAATGCTCTCGGGGAGGGTGATCTCATGTAGAATGCTCTAAAGGAGGGCATCTCCAATAAGACCGATCTCAAGGATGGCATTCTAAAACAAATGTAGCTCAACAAAGGCGCTCTCAAGGAGAACACTCTCACCTGCATAACGCAAAGTGCTCTCAAGGAGAATGCTCTAAGGGAGACCGCTCTCTAGGAGGTCACCCTCCAAGACGAAGCTCTCTACGAGAGCACCCTCTTAGAGAACACTATAACGTAGCGCAATGCGCTCTCAAGAAAGACGCTCTCAAGGAGATCACTCTTCGAGATGCCACTCTTACACAAAAAGCTCTGCATGAGAATGCTCTCAAGGAGGGCACTCCCAAGGAGGTCGATCTCATGAAGAACGTTCTTAAGAAAGATGCTCTTGAGCAGGGCATCCTCTGGGAGGCCAATCTCAAGGAGGGCATTCTCAGGAAGGGCACTCTTACGAAGGGTGTTCTACAAAAGAACGTGCTCAATGAGGGCACTCTTGAGATGAACACTCACACATGCATAACGCAAGGTGCTCTCATGGACAATGCTTTCATCGAATCCACTCTCAAGGAGAACGCTCTTGCAAAGGCCGCTCTACTGGAGGGCACTCTTCAACAAAACGTTCTCGATGACGGCACTCCGTGGAGAACGCTCAAATGGAAGGCCACTTTGGTAGGGCGCTATCCAGGAGAACGCTCTCAGGGAAGGCGATCTCACGTACAACGCTCTCAAGGACGACGCTCTCAATGAGGGCATCCTTCGAGAGCGATCTCTCAACAAGAGCACTCTCCAAGAGAACACTCTCACGCGACTAACGCTAAGCGCTCTCGGGGAAGGCGCTCTCAAGGAGAACACTATCCGAAAAGCAGCTCTAATGGAGCACACTCCTAGAGAGGCCGCTACCACCGAGAACGTTCTTAAGGAGGACGCCTCTCCAGAAGGGCGTCCTCAACGACACCATTCTCAGGGAGGGCACTCTTAGGAAGGGCACTCTCTGATCCAAGCGTTCTCAACGACGCCACTCTCAAGGTGAACACTCTCACGTGCATAACGCAAGGTGATCCCATGGACAATGCCATCATGGAGGAAGCTCTCAAGGAGAATGCTTTCACAGAGACCGCTCTTAGGAAGACCGATCTCAGCAAAGGCGATCTAAATGAGGGCATCCTTCGACAGAACGATCTCGATGAGGGCACTCTGTGAAGAATGATCTGGGAAAGGGCACCCTCAAAGAGAACACTTGTCAGATGGTCACTCTAACAGAGGGTGCTCTGAAGAAGAATGCTCTCAAGGAGGGCATCCTTAGCCAAACCGATCTCAACGAGGGCGCTATAATGAAGGACGCTCTCCAAGAGAACGCTCCCAACAATAGCGCTCTCGCGGAGAACACTATCATGTGCATAACACAAGGTGATCTCACGTCGAACGCTCTGAGGGTGCTTACACTAACGAAGACCATTCTCTAAGAGGGCACCTTCTCAGAAAGAGCTCTCAACGAGGGCCCTCTCAAGAAGAACGCTCTCACGGCCATAGCACAAGATAATCAGAGAACGCGTCCTCAGGAAGAACGTTCTCACAGAGGCCGCTCTCAGGGAAAACGCTCTCGTGAAGGGCGCGCTCTAAACGAAGGCACTCTTTGACAGAACAATCTCAACGAGGGCACTCTCAAAGAAAACGCTCTTCCAAAGGCCCCTCCAATAAAGGGCACTCCTAAAAACAACGCTCTCATCAAGGGCGATCTCACGGAGCCCACTCTCAAGGAAGGCATTCTAATCGAGGCCACTCTCCAAGACAATGCTCTCAACAAAGGCGCTCTCAAGGAGAACACTCTCACGTGCGCAACGCAAGGTGCCCTAGAGGAGAACGCTCTGAGAGAGGTCACTCTAAGAGAGAGAGCTCTCAGGGAGAACGCTCTCGAGGAGGGCGATCTCACGTAGAACGCTCTTAAAGAGGGACTCTCTCAATGAGGGCGTCCTCAGCAAAACTGATCTCAATGATGCTATTCTAATGGAGGTAGCTCTCCAAGACAACAATCTCAACAAGGGTGCTCTCCAGGAGAACACTCTCGTGTGCATAACACAAAGTGCGCTCAGGGAGGTCCCTTTTGAGGGAGACCACTCGCCTAGAGCGAGCTCTCAACGAGGGCGCCCCAAGAAGAACGCTCCAAGGCAACCAAACCCACGGAACATGCCCACAACGCTGCAAGCCTTTTATCTCAAACCGTAAACGAGGACACCACCTTCTCCGGGGCTATCCTTCTTCGCAAACAAGGCTCGCGGGTCACAGACATGAACAACGAGGCCACGATATCATGGGCAGGGCAAGGCATCCCTGAGGGGAGAAACCCACGTATCGCTCTATCACTCCGACCGCTCGTCAACTCTACCTCCCCCTATATATGTTGATTGGGCCAGTTTCAGCCATACCGTCCCGCACCCTTATAAATTTGGTCACGTTCTCAAAAAGAGCGTTCTCAGAGAGAGAGCACCAAGTAAGGGCGCCCTCAAGGAAAATGCTCTCAGTGAGAACGCTCTCGGGGAGGGCGCTCTCAGCGAGAACGCTCTAACAAAGGCTGCTCTCCATGAGAATGCTCTCAACGAGCGTGCTCTCGAGGACAACATTCTCACGTGCGTAACTTAGGAAGACCGCTCCCAAGGAGACTGCTCCCGATGAGGGCGCTCGAGGGAGAACGTTCACGATGAAGGCGTCCTCAGCAAGATCCCTCTCAAGAAGGGCGTTCTCAAGCAGGGCGCTCTTACGAAGACCGCTCTCAAGGAGACCGCTCCCCATGAGCGCGCTCTCAAGGAGACCGCTCTCAAGGAGGGCGCAACACGGAGAACGCTACCTATGAGGACGTCCTCAGGGAGACCGCTCTCAAGGAGGGCGTTCTCAGGGAGAGCGCTCTTAGGAAGGGCGCCCTACGAAAGAACGCTCTCAAGGTGAAAACTCTCACGTGCGGAAAGCAAGGTGCTCTCATGGAGAACGCTCTCACGGAGGCCGCTGTAACGGAGGATGCTCTCAGGGAGAACGCTCTCAAGGAGGGCACTATTCAACAAAACGCTCTCAACGAGGACGCTCCAAGGAGAACGCTTTTGATGAGGGCGCTGTCAGAGAGACCGCTCTCAGGGAGGGCATTCTCCAGGGAGAACGCTCCCGATGAAGGCGTCCTCAATAAGATTGCTCTCAAGGAGGGCGTTCTCAGGGAGGGCACTCTTAGGAAGACCGCTCCCAAGGAGACTGCTCCCGATGAGGGTGCTCCAAGGAGAACGCTCCTGATGAGGGGATCCTCAGTGAGATTTCTCTTAAGGAGGGCGTTCTCAAGGAGGGCACACTTAGGAAGACCGCTTCGAAGGAGACTGCTCCCGATGAGCGCGCTTGAGGGAGAACGTTCACGATGAAGGCATCCTCAGCAAGATCGCTCTTAAGAAGGGCATTCTCAAGGAGGGCACTCTTACGAAGACCACTCTCAAGGAGACCGCTCCCCATGAGCGCGCTCTCAGGGAGACTGCTCTCAAGGAGGGCGTTCTCCAGGGAGAGCGCTCTCAACGAGGGCGCAACAGGGAGAATGCTACCGATGAGGATGTTCTCAGGGAGACCGCTCTCAAGGAGGGCGTTCTCAGGGAGGGCGCTCTTAGGAAGGGCGCTCTATGAAAGAACGCTCTCAAGGTGAAAACTCTGACGTGCGTAATGTAAGGTGCTCTCATGGAGAACACTCTCATGGAGGCCACTCTAACAGAGGATGCTCTCCAACAGAATGCTCTTGGGGAGGGTGCTCTCGAGGAGAACATTCACACCAAGGCGCAAGGCGCTCTCAAGGAGAATGCTCTTGCGGAGGCTGCTCTGACTGAGACAGCTCTCACGGAGAATGCTCCTAGGGAGGGCACTCTTCGACAGAATGCTCTCAACCAGGGTGTTACAGGGAGAATTCTCCTAGCGAGGGCCCTCTCAAGGGGAAAGCTCTTCAAAAGGCCACTCTAACGGAGTGCGCTCTCAACGAGAACGCTCTCGGGGAGGGCGCCCCTAGCGAGACCGATATCAAGAAGGGCACTCTCCAAGAGAATGCTCTCAACAAGTACGCTCTCGAGGAGAACACTCTCAGGTGCGCAACGCAAGGTGCTCTCAAGGAGTTCGCTCTTAGGGAGGGCACCCTTCGAAAAGGAGCTCTCAACAAAGGCACTCTCCAGGAGAACAATCTCACGTGCGTAGCACAAGGCACTCTCAAGGAGAACGCTCTCCGAAAGGCTGCTCTCACGGAGAACGTTCTTTAGGAGACGCTCTTGACCAAGCATTGGCCGAATGGACCTTCATGACCAAATTTATAAGGGTCCCCGGTAGCGCACTCTTAAGGAGGGCGCTCTCTAGGAGAGCATTCTCATGGAGGGCACTCTCTAGGAGAGTGTTCTCATGGAGGGCGCTCCCACAGAGAGCATGTTCATGTTGAGCATGCTCAAGGAGGGCGCTCTCATGAAGAACACTCTCAAGGAGGGCATTCTCGGGGAGAACGCTTTCAGGGAGGCCACTCCCAGGAAGAGCGCTCTACAACAAAATGCTCTCAACCAGGGCTCTCTCATTGAGAATGCTCTCAAATGCGTAATGCAAGGCTCTCTAATGAAGGACACTCCTTGAGAGAACACCATCACGTGCGCAGCAAGAAGCACTCCCACAGAGAGTGCTCTTGCAAGCGCTGCATGAGGCGCTCTCATGAGAGCGCACTCTTGCCAGCGCAACTATGCGAGGCGCTCTCGTGAGAGCACTCTCGTGAGAGCATCGTGCGATGCTCCCAGGAAGAATGCTACCTCTCCCTATATATGCTGATTAGGCAAGTTTTAGCTATACTGTCCTGTACCCTTATAAATTTGGTCACGAAGACCGCGTTCTCAAAAAGAGCGTTCTCAGAGAGAGAGCACCAAGTAAGGGCACCCTCAAGGAAAATGCTCTCAGTGAGAACACTCTCGGGGAGGGCTCTCTCAGGGAGAATGCTCTAACAAAGGCTGCTCTCCATGAGAATGCTCTCAACGAGCGTGCTCTCGAGGATAACATTCTCATGTGTGTAACGCAAGGCACTCTCAAAGAGGGTGCACTCAATGAGAACGCTCTCAGGAACACCCCTCTAACAGAGGGTGCTCTTTGAGAGAACGCTTTCAATGAGGGTGCTCTCAAGGAGAACACTCTCATGAGCATAGCAGAAGGCGCTCTTAGGGAGGGTGATCTCAAGAAGAATGCTCTCAGGGAGGCTGCTCTAATAGAGGACGATCTCGCAAAGGGCAGTCTTAAGGAGGACGCTATTGGAGAGGGCGTCCTCACTGAGCCCGTTCTCAGGGAGGGCACTCTCATGGAGGATGCGCTCCAAGAGAACACTCTCAACGAGGGCACTCTTCAAGAAACCACTCTCACGTGCATAGCGCAAGGTGTACTCAGGGAGAATGCTCCCACGGAGGGAGCTCTTAGGAAGGGCACTCTAACGGAGGATGCTCTCCAAGACAATGCTCTCGAGGAGAACACTCTCATGTGCGTAGCGCAAGGCATTCTCAAGGAGAATGCTTGGAGGGAGGCCACTCTCCAGGAGGGCGCTCTCAACGAGAATACTCTCACGTGCATTGCGCAAGGTGCTCTCATGAAGGGCGCTCTCAAGGAGAACGCTTTCCAAAAAGCCGCTCTAACGAAGGGCGCTCTCAAGGAGAACGCTCTCACAGAGCACGCTCTTAAGGAGGGCGTCCTCAAGGAGACACTTCTCTCAGAGGGCACTCTTAGGAAGGGCACGCTCTGAGAGAATGCTCTCAACGAAGGCACTCTCAAGGAGAACACTCCCAGATGCGTAGCGCAAGGCACTATCAGGGAAAATGCTATGAGGGAGGCTGCTCTCAGGGAGAGCGCTCTCTAGGAGCGCGTCCTCCAAGATGGTGCTCTCAATGAGAACACTCTCACGTGCGTATCATAAGGTGCTCTCGGGGAGGGCACTCTCAAGGAGAATGTTCTCATGGAGCACGCTCTTAAGGAGGATGCTCTCAAGGAGGGCATCCTCAAGGAGACCATTCTCAAGGAGGGCACTCTCCAAGAGAATGCTCTCAATGAGGGCGCTTTTGAGGAGAACACTCTCACGTGCATAGCAGAAGGCGCTCTCAGGGAGGGTGCTCCAAAGGAGAATGCTCCCACGTGCATAGTGTAAGGTGCTCTCAGGGAGAACGCTGTCAGCGAGAACGCTCTCCATGGAGTACGCTCCCACAGAGAGCGTGCTCACGTTCAGCATGCTCAGGGAGGGCACTCTCCAGGAGAATGCTCTCAATGAGGACGCTCTCTAGGAGAATGCTCTCATGTGCGTAGTGCAAGGTGTGCTCAGGGAGAACGCTCCCACGAAGGGTGCTCTCAACGAGAACACTCTCACGTGGATACTGAAAGGCGCTTTCGGGGAGGACGCTCTCAAGGAGAATGCTCTCAGGGAGCACGCTCTCGAGGAGGGCGTCCTCACATGCGCAACGCAAGGCGCTCTCAGAGAGGGTGCACTCAGCGAGAATGCTCTCAGGAACACCACTCTAATGGAGGGCATCCTCACGTGCGTAATGCCAAGGTGCTCTCAGAGAGGGTGCACTCAGCGAGAATGCTCTCAACAAGGGCACTCTCGAGGAGATCATTCTCAAGGAGGGCACTCTCCAAGCGAACGCTCTCGATGAGGACGCTTTCGAGGAGAAAGCTCTCACGTGCGTAGCACAAGGTGCTCTCAGGGAGGGCACTTCCAAGGGTAACACTCTCACGTGCGTAGCGTAAGATGCTCTCGGGAAGAACGTTGTCAGTGAGAACACTCTATAGGAGGCAGCTCTCATGGAGGGTGCTCCCACAGAGAGCGCGCTCACGTTGAGCATGCTTAGGGAGGGCACTCTTACGGAGAACACTCTCAAGGAGGGCATTCTCGAGAAGAACGCTTTCAGGGAGGCCACTCCCAGGAAGAGCACTCTACAACAGAATGCTCTCAATGAGGCCTCTCTCATTGAGAATGCTCTCAAATGCATAACACAAGGCTCTCTCAGGGAGTACACTCTAAGAGAGAACACCATCACGTTGCGCAGCAAGAGGCACTCCCATGGAGAGTGCTCTCGCAAGCGCTGCATGAGACGCTCTTGTGAGAGCTCTCTTGCCAACACAACTATGCGAGGTGCTCTCGTGAGAGCGCTCTCGCGAGAGCACCATGCGATGCTCCCAGGAAGAATGCTACCTCTCCCCATATATGATGATTGGGCCAGTTTCAGCCATACCATCTTGCACCCTTATAAATTTGGTCACGAAGCTCCGTTGGGCCAACCCTTGTTCTCAGGGAGGGCACTCCTAGAAAGGGCATGCTCTGAGAGAACGCTCTCACATGCGTAGCGCAAGGCACTATCAAGGAGAACGCTCTGAGGGAGGCTGCTCTCAGGGAGAGCGCTCTCCGAGAGGGTGCTCTCAAGGAGAACACTCTCACGTGTGTACCAGGAAGGCACTCTCAAGGAGAACGCTCTCAAGCAGCACGCTCTCAGGGAGGGCGTCCATTTGGCTAGCACTTGGACTCATGAGAGTGCTCATGCCATCGCAGCTAAGCGAGTTGCTCCCATGGAGAGCACTCTCACGAGAGCATCGTGCGGGGCTCCCAGGGAGAATGCTACCTCTCCCCATATATGCTGATTGGGCCAATTTTAGCCATACCATCCTGCACCCTTATAAATTTGGTCACGAGGGACCGTTGGGCCAACACTTGGTCACAAGGGTCCGTTGGGGCAACCCTTGATCACGAGGGACCGTTTGGCGAACACTTGGTCACGAGGGACCGTTGGGGCAACCCTTGGTCACGAGGGACCATTTGGCGAACACTTGATCACGAGGGATCATTTGGCAAACACTTGGTCACGAGGAACCATTGGGCCAACCCTTGGTCACGAGGGATCGTTGGGCCAACAGTTGGTCACGAGGTTCCATTGGGCCATCACTTGGTCACGATTGTCTATTGGACCAACACTTGGTCACGAGGGACCATTGGTTCAACGCTTGGTCACAAGGGACTATTTGGCCAACACTTGGTTACGAGGGTCCGTTGGGCCATCACTTGGTCACGTGAAAGTGCTCGTGCCAGCACAGCTATGCAAGGTGCTCCCACAGAGAATGCTACCTCTCCCCATATATGTTGATTGGGCCAGTTTTAGCCATACCATCCTGCACCGTTATAGATTTGGTCACGAGGGACCGTTGGGCCAACCCCTGGTCACGAGCGTCCGTTGCGCCAACACTTGGTCACGAGGGACCGTTGTGCCAACACTT
>MNCI01029080.1:25317-27631 GCA_015680685.1 Gnetum montanum | reverse complement strand
CCTTATAAATGTGGTCACGAGGGACCGTTGGGCCAACACTTGATGACGAGGGACCGTTGCGTCGACACTTCGTCACGAGGGACCGTTGCGCCAATAGTTGGTCACGAGGGACCATTAGGCCAACCCTTGGTCACGAGGGACCGTTTGGCCAACAGTTGGTCACGAGGGACCATTGGGCCCACACTTGGACATGAGGGACCATTGGGCCAACCCTTAGTCACGAGGGTCCGTTTGGCCAACACTTGGTCACGAGGGACCGTTGGGCCAACACTTGGTCACGAGGGGCCGTTGCGCCGACACTTGGTCACGAGGGACCGTTGCGCCAACACTTGGTCTCGTGCCAGCGCAGCTATGCGAGGTGCTCCCATGGAGAGCACTATTGCAAGAGCACCGTGCAGTGCTCCCAGGAAGAACGCTACCTCTCCCCATATATGTTGATTGGGCCAGTTTCAGCCATACCATCCTGCACCCTTATAAATGTGGTCACGAGGGACTGTTGAGCCAATACTTGGTCATGAGGGACCGCTGGTTCAACGCTTGGTCAAGAGGGACCATTGGGCCAACGCTTGGTCACGAGGGACCGTTGGGCCAACACTTGGTCACGAGGGATCATTGGTTCAATGCTTGGTCACGAGGGATCGTTTGGCCAACACTTGGTCACGACGGTCCGTTCGGCCATCAATTGGTCTCGTGAGAGTGCTCGTACCAGCGCAGCTATGCGAGGTGCTCCCATGGAGAGCACTCTTGTGAGAGCACCGTGTAGTGCTCCTAGGGGGAATGCTACCTCTCCCCATATATGTTGATTGGGCCAGTTTCATCCATACCATCCTGCAGCCTAATAAATGTGGTCACGAGGGACCGTTTGGACAACAGTTGGTCACAAGGGACCGTTTGGCCAACAGTTGGTCACGAGGGACCGTTTGGACAACAGTTGGTCACAAGGGACCGTTTGGCCAACAGGTGGTCACGAGGGACCATTGGGCTAACCCTTGGTCAGGAGGGACCGTTTGGCCAATAGTTGGTCGCGAGGGACCATTGGGCCCACACTTGGACACGAGGGACCGTTGGGCCAAAACTTGGTCATGAGGGACCGTTACGCCGACACTTGGTCTCGTGCCACCACAGCTATGCGAGGTGCTCCCATGGAGAGTACTCTTGTGAGAGCACCGTGTAGTGCTCCTAGGGGGAATGCTACCTCCCCCCATATATGTTGATTGGGCCAGTTTCAGCCATACAATCCTAGACCCTTATAAATGTGGTCAGGAGGGATCGTTGGGCCAACACTTGGTCATGAGGGACCGTTACGCCGACACTTGGTCTCGTGCCACCACAGCTATGCGAGGTGCTCCCATGGAGAGCACTCTTGCGAGTGCACCGTGCAGTGCTCCCAGGGAGAACACTACCTCTCCCCATATATGCTGATTGGGCTAGTTTTAGCCATACCATCCTGCAGCCTAATAAATGTGGTCACGAGGGACTGTTGAGCCAATACTTGGTCATGAGGGACCGTTACGCCGACACTTGGTCTCGTGCCACCACAGCTATGCGAGGTGCTCCCATGGAGAGTACTCTTGTGAGAGCACCGTGTAGTGCTCCTAGGGGGTATGCTACCTCTCCCCATATAGGTTGATTGGGCCAGTTTCAGCCATACAATCCTAGACCCTTATAAATGTGGTCACCAGGGACTGTTGGGCCAACACTTGGTCATGAGGGACCGTTTGGCCAACCCTTGGTCACGAGGGTCCGTTGGGCGATCACTTGGTCTCGTGCCAGCGCAGCTATGCGAGGTGCTCCCATGGAGAGTACTCTTGTGAGAGCACCGTGTAGTGCTCCTAGGGGCAATGCTACCTCTCCCCATATAGGTTGATTGGGCCAGTTTCAGCCATACAATCCTAGACCCTTATAAATGTGGTCACCAGGGACTGTTGGGCCAACACTTGGTCATGAGGGACCGCTGGTTCAACGCTTGGTCAAGAGGGACCATTGGGCCAACCCTTGGTCACAAGGGACTGTTTGGCCAACAATTGGTAACGAGGGACCATTGGGCCCACACTTGGACACGAGGGACCGTTGGGCCAAAACTTGGTCATGAGGGACCGCTGGTTCAACGCTTGGTCAAGAGGGACCATTGGGCCAACCCTTGGTCACGAGGGACCGTTGGGCCAACCCTTAGTCACAAGGGTCAGTTTGGCCAACACTTGGTCACGAGGGTCCATTGGGCGATTAGTTGGTCTCGTGAGAGTGCTCGTACCAGCGCAGCTATGCGAGGTGCTCCCATGCAGAGCACTCTTGCGAGAGGACCGTGCAATGCTCC
>MNCI01029080.1:10317-15317 GCA_015680685.1 Gnetum montanum | reverse complement strand
GACCTCAAGATGGTCACATGAGTCAATAGAGTCCTTAAATAGAACCCAACAATGAGGCACCCTCAACTGCATGCAGAACAAGAGAGAACATGTCCGTCGTCCTTTCTCGACCCGTCCATGTGAACTCGCCATTACCACCCATGCGCTACTAGGCAATCGAATCGGTGAACAGGCAGAGACGACATGCGCACGACGCTACCCCGTTGGGGCATCCAAACACTCTGCCTCCTCCACCGCACCAAATCAACGCTACCATTTGCACGAAATCGTTGAACAATGTTTCCGCAAGGGATCGCTCAATCCCGTAAGGCCATCAATGCCAGCTCCGATCTCGCAACTCAATAGAAACGAGCTTCAAGGTTAACCGAATTCCCCGTCACGCGACCGACCAACAGAAAACTCCTTCGTGAAACACAGAGACATAGTGTGTCGCAGCCAAGACAAAGGATTTTCGAGACATGGCCTCAAACATCCCTCCGACTGCTTCTCCTAACCCTTAAACAACTCACGACCATGTTCGAGCGTGCACTCAAACTTCGCAAGCTACTCCAAGGGAAGGCGCTACCTATGTCCTTGAATCCACAGAAGCCTCTTTTCGTTGTGCTACGACCTTGAGACGGTCACCCGAGTCTATAGAGTCCTCAAACTGAAACCAACAATGAGGCACCCTCAACTGCATGCAGAACAAGAGAGAACATGTCCCTCGTCCTTTCTTGACCCGTCCATGTGAACTCGCCATTACCACCCATGCGCTACTAGGCAATCGAATCGGTGAACAGGCATAGACGACATGCACTCGATGCTACCCCGTGGGGGCGTCCAAACGCTCTACCTCCTCCACCGCACCGAATCAACGCTCCCGTTCACACGAAATCGTTGAACAACGTTTCCGCAAGGGATCGTGCAATCCCGTAAAGCCATCAGTGCCAGCTCCGATCTCGCGACTCTATAGAAACGAGTTTCAGGGTTAACCGAATTCCCCGTCATGAGACCGAGCAACAAAAAAATCCTTCGTGAAACACAGAGACACAGGATGCCGTAGCCAAGAAAAGGGATTTTCGAGACATGGCCTCAAACATCCATCTGACTTCTTCTCCTAACCCTTAAACAACTTACAATCGTGTTTGAGCGTGCGCTCAAACATCGCAAGCTACTCCAAGGGAAGGCGCTACCTGTGTCCTTGAGTCCACAAAAGGCTCTTTTCATTGTGCTATGACCTCGAGACGGTCACCCGAGTCTATAGAGTCCTCAAACCGAAACCAACAACGAGGCACCCTCAACTACATGCAGAACAAGAGAGAACATGTCCCTCGTCCTTTCTCGACCCGTCCATATGAACTCGCCATTACCACCCATGCACTACTAGGCAATCGAATTGGTGAACAGGCAGAGACGACATGCGCTCGACGCTACCCCGTGGGGGCGTCCAAACGCTCTGCCTCCTCCACCGCACCGAATCAAAGCTACCGTTCGCACGAAATCATTGAACAACGTTTCCGCAAGGGATCGTGCAATCCGGTAAAGCCATCAGTGCCAGCTCCGATCTCGCAACTCTATAGAAACGAGTTTCAGGGTTAACCGAATTCCCCGTCACGAGACCAAGCAACAGAAAAATCCTTCGTGAAACACAGAGACACAGCATGCTGCAGCCAAGACAAGGAATTTTTGAGACATGGCCTCAAACATCCATCCGACTTCTTCTCCTAACCCTTAAACAACTTACGATCGGGTTCGAGCGTGCGCTCAAACTTCGCAAGCTACTCCAAGGGAAGGCGCTACGTGTGTCCTTGAGTCCACAAAAGGCTCTTTTCATTGTGCTACGACCTCAAGAAGGTCACACGAGTTAATAGAGTCCTCAAACAGAACCCAACAACGAGGCACCCTCACCTGCATGCAGAAAAAGAGAGAACATGTCCCTCATCCTTTCTCGACCCGTCCATGTGAACTCACCATTACCACCCATGCGCTACTAGGCAATCGAATAGGTGAACAGCCAGAGATGACATGCGCATGACGCTACCCCATTGGGGCATCCAAACGCTCTGCCTCCTCCACCGCACCAAATCAACGCTACCATTCGCACGAAATCGTTGAACAATGTTTCCGCAAGGGATCGCTCAATCCCGTAAGGCCATCAGTGCCAGCTCCGATCTCGCAACTCAATAGAAACGAGCTTCAGGGTTAACTGAATTCCCCGTCACGCGACCGACCAACAGAAAACTCCTTCGTGAAACACAGAGACATAGCGTGCCGCAGCCAAGACAAAGGATTTTTGAGACATGGCCTCAAACATCCCTCCGACTGCTTCTCCTAACCCTTAAACAACTCACGACCGTGTTCGAGCGTGCACTCAAACTTCGCAAGCTACTCCAAGGGAAGGAACTACCTGTTTCCTTGAATCCACAGAAGGCTCTTTTCGTTGTGCTACGACCTTGAGACGGTCACCCGAGTCTATAGAGTCCTCAAACCGAAACCAACAATGAGGCACCCTCAACTGCATGCAGAACAAGAGAGAACATGTCCCTCGTCCTTTCTTGACCCGTCCATGTGAACTCGCCATTACCACCCATGCGCTACTAGGCAATCGAATCGGTGAACAGGCATAGATGACGTGCGCTCGATGCTACCCCGTGGGGGCGTCCAAACGCTCTACCTCCTCCACTGCACCGAATCAATGCTACCCTTCGCATGAAATCGTTGAACAACGTTTCCGCAAGGGATCGTGCAATCCCGTAAAGCCATCAGTGCCAGCTCCGATCTCGCGACTCTATAGAAACGAGTTTCAGGGTTAACCGAATTCCCTGTCATGAGACCGAGCAACAGAAAAATCCTTCGTGAAACATAGAGACACAGCATGCCGTAGCCAAGAAAAGGGATTTTCGAGACATGGCCTCAAACATCCGTCTGACTTCTTCTCCTAACCCTTAAACAACTTACAATCGTGTTTGAGCGTGCGCTCAAACTTCGCAAGCTACTCCAAGGGAAGGCGCTACCTATGTCCTTGAGTCCACAAAAGGCTCTTTTCATTGTGCTACGACCTCGAGACGGTCACCCGAGTCTATAGAGTCCTCAAACCGTAACCAACAACGAGGCACCCTCAACTGGATGCAGAACAAGAGAGAACATGTCCCTCATCCACTCTTGACCCGTCCATGTGAACTCGTCATTACCACCCATGCGCTACTAGGCAATCGAATCGGTGAACAGGCAGAGACGACATGCGCTCGACGCTACCCCGTGGGGGCGTCCAAACGCTCTGCCTCCTCCACCGCACCCAATCAACGCTACCGTTCGCACGAAATCGTTGAACAACGTTTCCGCACGGGATCGTTCAATCCCGTAAAGCCATCAGTGCAGGCTCCGATCACGCAACTCTATAGAAACGAGTTTCAGGGTTAACCAAATTCCCCGTCACGAGACTGAGCAACAGAAAAATCCTTCGTGAAACAAAGAGACATAGCATGCCGCAGCCAAGACAAGGAATTTTTGAGACATGGCCTCAAACATCCGTCCGACTTCTTCTCCTAACCCTTAAACAACTTACGATCGTGTTCGAGCGTGCGCTCAAACTTTGCAAGCTACTCCAAGGGAAGGCGCTACGTGTGTCCTTGAGTCCACAAAAGGCTCTTTTCATTGTGCTACGACCTCAAGAAGGTCACACGAGTCAATAGAGTTCTCAAACAGAACCCAACAATGAGGCACCCTCAACTGCATGCAGAACAAGAGAGAACATGTCCCTCGTCCTTTCTCGACCCGTCCATGTGAACTCGCCATTACCACCCATGCGCTACTAGGCAATCGAATCGGTGAACAGGCAGAGACGACATGCGCACGACGCTACCCCGTTGGGGCATCCAAACGCTCTGCCTCCTCCACCACACCAAATCAACGCTACCATTCGCACGAAATCATTGAACAATGTTTCTGCAAGGGATCGCTCAATCCCGTAAGGCCATCAGTGCCAGCTCCGATCTCGCAACTCAATAGAAACGAGCTTCAGGGTTAACCGAATTCCCCGTCACGCGACCGACCAACAGAAAACTCCTTCGTGAAACACAGAGACATAGCGTGCCGCAGCCAAGACAAAGGATTTTCGAGACATGGCCTCAAACATCCCTCCGACTGCTTCTCCTAACCCTTAAACAACTCACGACCGTGTTCGAGCGTGCACTCAAACTTTGCAAGCTACTCCAAGGGAAGGCGCTACCTGTGTCCTTGAATCCATAGAAGCCTCTTTTCATTGTGCTACGACCTTGAGACGGTCACCCGAGTCTATAGAGTCCTCAAACCGAAACCAACAATGAGGCACCCTCAACTGCATGCAGAACAAGAGGGAACATGTCCCTCGTCCTTTCTTGACCCGTCCATGTGAACTCGCCATTACCACCCATGCGCTACTAGGCAATCGAATCGGCGAACAGGCATAGACGACATGCGCTCGATGCTACCCCGTGGGGGCGTCCAAACGCTCTACCTCCTCCACCGCACCGAATCAACGCTACCGTTCACACGAAATCATTGAACAACGTTTCCGCAAGGGATCGTGCAATCCCGTAAAGCCATCAGTGCCAGCTCCGATCTCGCGACTCTATAGAAACGAGTTTCAGGGTTAACCGAATTCCCCGTCATGAGACCGAGCAACAGAAAAATCCTTCGTGAAACACAGAGACACAGCATGCCGTAGCCAAGAAAAGGGATTTTCGAGACATGGCCTCAAACATCCGTCTGAATTCTTCTCCTAACCCTTAAACAACTTACAATCGTGTTTGAGCGTGCGCTCAAACTTCGCAAGCTACTCCAAGGGAAGGCGCTACCTGTGTCCTTGAGTCCACAAAAGGCTCTTTTCATTGTGCTACGACCTCGAGACGGTCACCTAAGTCTATAGAGTCCTCAAACCGAAACCAACAACGAGGCACCCTCAATTACATGCAGAACAAGAGAGAGCATGTCCCTCGTCCTTTCTCGACCCGTCCATGTGAACTCGCCATTACCACCCATGC
>MNCI01029078.1:1288-11385 GCA_015680685.1 Gnetum montanum | reverse complement strand
ATCTTAAAATACAAGAAAGCATTGGAATTGGTAGCAAGTTTAGTAGTTGATTTGAAGCCTCAAAAGTAGGATAAGAATCAAGTTAGTGGACCTAAAAATGGTAAAAGCTCTACTGGTGGATTAAGCAAGCCTAAGGGTAGCTTTCAAGGCCTATGTCCTAATGTTACCCCTAATTTTTAGGATTCTTTCCAGAATAATGAAAAGTGATAGCCCCTGAAGGCTAGCAAAAATTTAGGGATAAGCATCCATACTTTAGAAGACCCATGAATAATCATTCTAGGTGTTATATCATATGATCTTTCATTTTCCTTTGGAATCATATTTCTTGTGATTGCTCATAGAATTCCAAACAATGATCAACTAGAAGAAGTTCAAATGAAAACCTTTAATTAAATGCTTTCAACTATTAACCACCAGCTCAATAAGAAGTGACTGAGGTGAATGATAGTAAGAAAGAGATGAAATTCCATGAAGTGATTGAGTAGATATCCTAGAGCTTGGTAGTAATTTAGCAAAATGTTCAAGGAAAATAACTGAAGAAAGAACTAATCTTGCGTTCAGTATAGATGATTCTGTTACATTTTTCATCAAATATTATTGACACCTTGGTTGACATAGATACTTGTCACAACTTTCTTTCATTATAAATCACTTGTATTCTGAATTGATGCATATAATTGGATTTACAATTCTGCATGTTAGCTAACTTCTATTTAATCAGGTGTACAAGAGTCATAAGAGATATGATTGTAAACATGAACTAGTAAAGTAGAAAACTGGACCTTTTTATCTTAGACCTTATTTCTTTGTAGGTTGTCATTAAATAAGAATTCTTAAAGAAGGAAAAGATGTTAGTTGCCCTACACCTAGATGTTCTCTATATTTTATGTGAGAATTCACCATGTGTAATGAATACCTTTACACTAGAAGAAAATAGTGCTATCTGGGAAGCCCAAATTATCTTGTGCATTATGATGAAATGAGTTGTTAAGGATCCAACCCAATAGATGTTTCTTGTGATGTTGAGAAAGATGAAGGATGGACTTTTTGCATAGGTGAGAAAGCAAATTGAGAACATGTTGGGGAATTTCCTAAAGAACTACTAGAATAACAAGTTATTAACTATAAGATTTAGCTATTACTAGGAATTACTCCTCCCCAATAGCTGCCTTATAGAATGATTGTCCTTAAGTTGACAAAGCTAAGGAAGAAGCTAGTAAGCTTAGTAGAGAAGGGTTATATTTGACCCTCCAAATCTTCTTATGGAAGCCTAATGTTGTTTGCTAAAAAAGATGATGACTCATTAAGATTGTGTTAAAATTTGAAACTATTTAATAAATACACTAATAAGAATAGATATCTCACACTATTGATTTTCAATCGATTTGATCATTTAGTAGGGGGTTGAGTTTTCTCTTGATTTGATCTCCAACAAGGTTACTATTAGGTATGGATCACAAAAGATAATCAAGAAAAGATAATATGTGTCACTTGTTACAATTCATATAACTAGAAAATCATGTCTTTTATGTTATGCAACACTCTAACTATGTTTTGCACATTTGTGAATGAAGTGTTTCGTTTATTCATAATTGTTTTATGGTATATCTTAATAATATTTTGGTATACCCTTGCATGATGGAGAAGCATATTCAACATCTAGATTATATGTTCTTGAAATTTTGGGAGTACAAACTATATGTGATGTAGGATAAGTGTGAATTTGGTAAGGTCAAGTTGAAATTATTAGGTCACATCATTAGAAAAGGTAAGGTAAAACCAAATTCAAAAAAGATGGAGGTCATTACCACATGAATTGTACCAAAAATGTGCATTTGCTACATCAATTCATAGGGTTGGAAAGTCATTATATGAAGTTTTCTCAAGGATTCTTTGGAATGATGGAAGTATTAGCTAACTTGGAAAAGAAGATATTCGATAGAACTAGAGCCACTAGTTTTAAAAAGAATTTTAAAAAATTAGTATGACTCTTACAAATTAGCCTATGTTGGTCATTCCTAGCTTCTCAAATTCATTCAAAGTTCATATAGATGATTCATATGAGGTAATTAGCAGGGTTCTTTTAAACCACGACCATCTAGTGGCATTTAAGTGTAAGAAGTTAGATCAAAATAAGTAGTTGTTGCTAGTGTATATAAAAGAGATATTCTCCATTCTGCATTTTCTTCACATATGATGACACTATCTCCTTGATTTTTCCATGATAGTCAAAGCTAGTAACACTAGCATGAGCTATCTCCTCAATCAATCCAAGTTAAATCTAAAGAAAGATTGATGATTAGACATGTTACAAGAGTTCAATATTCAATTTGTCTATTAGCTAGGAAGGGAGAATGTGGTAGAAGATCCTTTAAGTAGACATTCTCAGGTACACTCAATGGAGATCATGGGATATAGCATAATAACTTTTGGATGATGGTTGATCATGAACTCCAACACAGATAAGGTTTTAGCTTATACTTGAAGAAATCTATCAAACACATGAAAAATCATGTAGATAAGTAGAGGAAACATTGGAATTTTCTATTACTAAGTGGGCTTCATTAAATATGGTTTATGTAGGATAGGTAAGACCAAAGAAGAAAGCTAGTTAGAAGTTCTTAAGGTATTATGATGGGATTTTCAAGGTTCTTATTCATGTCAACCTTGTTGCCTATAAATTAAAATTTTTAGCATATTGAGCCAAATATCACATGATATTTCATGTTCTAATGCTAAAAATTTTTAATCTAGGGAACACTAATAAAACAACATTAAGGTCCATGAAGCCTTCAAACATTGAGGTAGTCAGGGATTAGCAAATTCATGCCATAATTAACATGAACACCATGGGTTTTATTCTAGATTGGAAGGTTGAATTATTGGTATATTAGAAGGGCACTTCATTGAAGTAGGGTATTTAGGAAACTTTTTTGGCTCTCAAAAACAAGTAGACTTTCATTGTAAGCCTTTGCACAAATAATCACATTGGTTTATCCTTGTGGATGTAGAGAGGTGTCTACTCAAAGAAAACCACTTCTTAATGGAAGTTATACTATTTATTGAATGAAAAATTGGTGAATGTGTAATAGGTTAGAGGGCACCAAAGTAGATTTAAGATAGACCACTTCTAAGGTAAAAATCAGCATGTCTTCTCTTTTAGTTAAGGCGTTAGGTGATGTTATAATAAGGTTAGAATCCCAAGATTCTTGTACATGCTAGTGAAAGGCCATCACCACAAAATATTATCTCCTTGGTTGCAAAAGGATCAAATCTATCCTTTCATTTTACAACCAAAGATAGGGAACTAACTTGCATGTTAAGCAAGTAGATTTCACTTTGGGTAGAAAGGTTGGTATAGTTTTCATGAAAAATACAAACCTTTTCTTTTTAAACCAAGGTTGGACAAATGTTTCTAATCCTCTGATGGATGACAAGTTGAGTTTAACACTTTTTTCTTAATAGTTTAAGAATCCTAATCATTAGAACTTCATGTCAATAACTATTGGAAGGGCTTCTAGTTGTTCAAAGTCCCTTGATATCCATTGGAACTTTCTACATTTAAGAAAGCATATAATTTGAGAATGTTACTTCTTTTATGTGATGGAGAGTATATGAAAAAATGTCTTATTGGTTAATCAAAGGTAGTTTCTCTTTGGAATGAATGCTAGATGACTGTAGAGATCCTATCAAGTTTCATCATATCTTAACCATCACCATAGAACTACATGGGCCCTAATTCCTTTATAAACTTAATCATAAGGATATTAGGCTTGTTGGGGAGGCTTCACCTCCTTGGCTTAGGCTACCATCCTTCTCTTCAAAGTAGGGTTTAGAGCTAGATGTGTTAGAGTAGAGATATGTCTTAGCTCTCTAAGGGTTTTAGTATTATGTGTATGTGCCTGTGTAGATGTGCATGTCTCATTAGTCTAGTTGTGTATTCATTTACTTATAGCATATCTAAAATTCCTCTAACCAATGACCAATACATTGTGTGCTTCAATGATGTATTTGCAAGTATCCTAAGCTTTTAGATGTAGTCCACTTAGAATTTTCCCTCCCTTGTTGTTTTTAGACTCTCAGGAGGTGTTGAATGGTGTTTCAAAAGGGGTAAGGCTAGTGGGAGCTACATTTACTTTTCTTTTTTATTAACAAAATGATTTTAGTAGAAAGTGAAAAATCATTTTGGCACCTCTGAATGAGGGAAAATTTTGACCCTTTTCCTACCTCATAGGGAAGCTTTTTTAGGATTGGTTGTAAGGATGAAAACCTAAAGAGTCATGCCCAAAAGTATTAGACCTTTCCTTTTTGTTGTTTTTGAGTTTATTCTCTACTTCTCTACTTTTGTACTATGATTTTTAATTTTTAAACCTTCTATTTTTTAGGATTTGACATCCAAAATTTGGAGCCAACAGTAGCATTTTTTATGATAGGGATAGTTGTGTGTTTTAAGGGGTAATCAATATGATTAGTTGGCCATTAATTCTTATCCAATTAATTTATCTTATAGTATAGGTAAATAATGAAAAATAATTAAATAGAGATACCCTTACTAAGGGTAAAAAACCTCTCCTTTAAAAGATCATGTTATCAATGATCACTACCAAAGAGTTATGTTACATCTTATCAATAATGTAGAAGATACCACCCCTGTCAAATTGGAGATTTATGATAGGTTGAGAGATTGTAAATATCACTCATTGGGATTGGGATAATTATCAAGAAGTTATGTTACATCCTATTAATGACATAAACACATCCTAGATGTCAATTAGAGATTTGTAGTAAGTTGAGAGTTCATTAATACCACTTGTTTTACATGTGGGGACTTGAGTAGTTTGAGAGTTTGTAACTTTGGTTGTTTTGGTTGGTTGTTTTGTAGCTTAGGGGTTGAGGGGGTAGGTATGTAGATAACAGTGGTAGGTGTACTCATTGGTAGATGACATTGATAGATATCTTTTGTAGGTGTAGAGATTAGGGTATGACTTTTGAGTGGGGTTGCCATGTTGACAATGGTCCTATTTTTGGTTTTTTTTAAGCATTGCACAAATGAAAAGGGAGAGCACTTCCAAAATTGTGAGAATTTTTATTTTACTTTATTTTTTCTTTTTTCCTTTTTTTTAGGAAGTGGAAATAAAGACTATTAGTACAACTTGTCCCCATACTTATATAGAGTAGAGTAGAGCAGAGAAGGTTGGTTAGATGCAAGCATACCAACATGGGATTTTGGGCAAAGGTTATTCTTGTTTTCAGTAGGCCATGAATGACCTATGGGAATCTATGATGGCATACATGCCATGATGGATGAATTTTCATCCATCCATTACCATGGTCATGGCTCCATAGCATACCCATTAGGACATCATGCATAGGTTAAGCATTACACTGTAAAAATCAAAATCTCATTTTTACAAACAAACAATGTAAAATGTTTTTATACCTTTTCATACTCATTGTGGTCTATCCCTCTACTTTACTAATATTTTCCACTACTACTACTATGCTCCATTGTTGGCATTGTGCTCTATTGTTGCCCCTATGCTTTGCCTCTCTTACTATGCTCCACCGTTGCTACTATTGCTACACTTTTCTGCTATCATGACTATTGTGCTCTTTCATTACCACTCCATCACTCTCTACTCTATCACATTCTACATTGTTATGAAATCACTCATCTACTTTGCTCCACTCCATCCTTCCTCGGTAGTAGCACATTCGATAAGGAATCATGCACCATTTTCTTTGCTATTTTTTTTTAAATTCACATTCATTTGTTGGTTTGGGTTATAGGATTTATCATTTAGAATTTAGGGTTTACATTGTAGTGGCTAAAAATGTTGGTGGCTGGAACACCGAGATCTTATCAGGCATATAGCCTAACCCTGGATCCATGCGAGGGCCATGCTAGAGAAAAAATGGAAGTAGGGTGCCCTAAATGGTTTGGTCGATTAGACAGGGACTTAGTCAATGTACAATAATCTTTTATGAATGTTTGTTTTAATATGTCACATTGAGATTTAGGTAAAGAAAGTTGTAACACATAGAATAGTAAATTCATAGCAAAGTATGTAACTTAAGCGATGAATGTAAACTAATAGACAATGATGCGAAAGATGGTGAAATTAAATCAAGTGAGTTTGAGTGAGAGAATGCACTACCCAAAGATCATGGGATTTTATCTTTGTTTGGATAAAGAAGGTGTACAATAGATGTGCAAAGTAGATGGGCACAGCTTACAATGTAACAGTATGGTCACAGATCCTTGACTGCTACCAATGGCTTGCTAACGGAAACTAATGAGCTGATGCTTGCTAAGCTAGGAAAGATCTAGGAGGTGCTACTATTGGGTTCTGCTATTTTCCAATCTTTTTCTTACCAATCTCCTTGCCAAAGCTAATCGCTAGAAAACCAAAAGGATGCCAAAATGCCAATCTTTGAAGCCAACTCTAAAAGCCCACCATTTGAACATTGTTCACTAGGGTATTTATAGAGCTAGAAGTGAGAGAGAGACATAGTTTGGATGCGACATGCAATGGGTCCCACATGGTACAAATGTGAGTGTGCCATACCACCATATCATGCTATGCTACAATGTTATGCTGGTGTGCTACGCTACAGTGTTATGAGGCTAGACATGAAACCTGCTACACTATGATTATACCATTCAAACTGCATGTCCTGGCATGGTAGCAGAATAAGCATATTTGATGGTTAAGGCATGGGTAATCATGTTTAATCTACCATAATAGTTTGAGCAAAAGCATTGTCACAACAAAACCCTACTACACAATGCTACACTGTGTAGCCCTCAAATAAATATGATTCTTGACAAAATTTTCCACATTCTTTTATGTCATGTTGATCATGCTTCAAGGATGAATCAGGGTAGATATCCCAGAGGGCTAAACCATTATCAAACTGCATTTTTGGTTCCTAATGAGTCTCTACATGGCTTTCTATGTTGTGCAGCATAGCATAGTGTAGCAGGTCTTGTAATTAGAAAACTTTCCAAACTATTTAGTCCATCCTGAACACTTTTAGTAGTTCCTAGCATGGTCCCTAGGTAGACCATGAACTGGGTCATGTGTCAAGCTAGGAAAGCTAGAGTGTGTAATGAACTTGTCAGCCTAGGAGATAGAAAATGTTCTAGACTATACGGTCTACCTCTAGTGCCTCTTTTGTGAAAACTAGCCTTCTAGCTGGGTGCTACATTAATTTCTCTATAGAGGATGGTAGGCAAGCTTGGAAGTGGCTTCATAGGCATTAGGAATTTCGGGGTTCCATGTTGCCTTCATGATCCAACGTGACACCATGCTTGCAAAGATCCTTGCCAAAATCTTGGGACTATGCTAAATAATGAGAGTCCCAAAATTGATGGTGTTTCAATGGCCCCTCTTTGTTGATGTCTAGAGGATCTACTTGAGAGACGTCGACAAAGAACATGAAACACCATGAAGGAAAAGACACCAATACCACTCTTCATTGCCCACTTGGACGATGCTTCACTATGCTTGGGAGTGCTAGGAGGATGATGTAGGACAAGGGGCAAGAGATAGATTTGAGGAAATAGGGTTAAGGAAGAGATGAATGTAGAATGCTATGCCATAAAAACTGTTGCCACAGTGTGTTCCCTCATCCAAATGCTTATGAGGGAATCATCACGCATGGGTGTCTTTGCCTTTGGCTGTTGACCTCCCACCAGAGTGCTTAGAGATGGTCGATTTATAGCTGAAATGATTGCAAAGAAGATTGTGTGCCATTTTTTTAGGCACTTGTCCTTTTTTTAGAAAGCTTTTTGCATTTTTTCTCTTTTTTGCTTTTTTGGTGCACACCCATGTTCACTTGAAAGAAACCTTGTCATCGCTGTAGAATAGGTGTTTCCTCCCTGAAATGAGTTGTTTTATATCCATGTTGGGCTTTGACCTACCTACAGAAGCTTCCCATGGGATGAGTTGCATTACATTCATCATGGGCTTGGTAGTTGGGCATGTGAAAAGGCTTTAGGTGCATCATGGAAGCTTGCAAAGAAGATATGGAGAATTTTGAGCATAGGGAATGGAGATTAAGTTGGTTGAAGGAAGAGTAGGATATGCACTCTCAAGTAGCTAGGTTGATCAAAGTAAGTACTTTGGAGTAATGTCATGTCCCGCTCTTGTGGTGCAACACATTTTTGAATAATTCCATATTGGATTTTATCCTGCAAACACAATAGAGAGAAAACTAGAGAAAAAAACCATAGAGTGAAATGAGGGAAAAGTCCTACTTTCTCGAGACATTGCCAAGGTGGCAAGTGTTCTTTCTGACATGTGTAATGTCCAAAGCAGGAAGGCTAGTGCAAGTTTCGATAGTGGCAAGCTAGAAAGCTTCAACGGCCTCACCAAAAATGGGCACTAAAGAGGCTAGGAGTGATGATGGTACAAGTGCTTAGGAATCGCTACCAAAGACAAGCATCATGCAATCCAACTACTAGGTGAAAAGCCTAATAGCTAAATGCCTTTTTGAACTCAGATGATGTTGACAACTGGAGGATGGAAACCTTGTGGTTGGGCCACAATAGTGTTGGGACTTTAGTAGTAGGTGTTGATAGTAGGAGCTATGACCAAGGTGATTGGCTGTAGAAGTGGTAGCTCCAGAAGGTTAGCAAGATGTCAAATGACATCTCCAGAAGATTAGCAAGATGCTAGGAGTGACGATGGTGTATATGTCCTAGAGGGTGTCTTCATGGCAATGTGAACTTCATTCTAGAATTGCAACATCCCACCCCATCTACCTAGGAGGTTTGAAGATGTGCACGCTTGCTTGTTCATAAGGGTCACATGTGAAAGCTAGGAGGCATTGGACTACGAACCAAGTTTAAGGTCTTGGTAGACTATCGAATCTGCTAGTTTAAGGTCCTAGTAGACTGATGTGCTAGTTTAAGGTCATAGTAGACCACTATGCTAGTTTAATGTTGTAGTAGATAATGGATGGCTAGTTTAAGGTTGTAGTGGACCATGCTATGAGTGCCAGTTTTATGTCATGGCTTGAAGATGATCTGTGGATGCCAATTTTATGTCATGGCCTAAAGACAAACTATGGGTGCCAATTTTATGTCATGACCCAAGGACATGTCATGCCAGTTTAATGTCATACCAGACATTTTATGCTAGTTTTATGTCATAGTGGATGAGCTGTGCTAGTTTATAGTCATAGTGGACTATCTATGCCAATTTTACATCATAGTAGACATTCTGTGCTAGTTTTACATTATAGCAGATGTTTTGCTTACCTTGCTTTCCTTTTAGTGTACTGCTTCATGTTAAACATAGTATGGCTTTAGGTACAAATGGTTAATGGGATTTGCATACTCATTGCTATCTACGTTAGCTAACTTGAATGCCCCATTTTCATAGGCTTTTCTGATTATAAAAAGGCCTTCCTAGTTGGCTGATAATTTGCTCATGGGTTCATAAATGGCCTTGATAACCAAGTCCCCTTTTTTGATTGGTTGTTGATGTAGATTGTAGTGATGTTTTTGCCATTGCTTGTCTTGGTACCATTTGATTCAGCCAAGTGTCTAGGCGTGATCCTCTTCTATGAAGTCAAGATCAACGATCCTTGACTCATTGTTTTGAACCTCATCCACAACATTTAAGAGGATCATCCAAAGTGATGGAACCTACAATTCAAGAGGTAACGTTTCTTTAAATTTGTAAATGAGACTGTATGGAGTCTTACCTATTGTTGTTCTGCATGTCATATGGTAAGCCCACAACACATAGAGGATTTTCTCATGCCATCACCTCTTGCTACTACTAAGCATCTTTTTTAGAAGGTTTATGATGACATTGTTGGTACCTTCTACTTGGCCATTTGCCTAGGGGTAGTATGGTGATGAGAAAGAGTGTTTTCTACCATGACTCTCGCAAAAAGCTTTGGTTTCTGCACTACTAAATTATGGTCCATTATTAGTAACAATAGTCATGAGAAGGCTAAACATTGTTACTATGTTATCTAGAATGAAGTGGAAAATCTATTGAGATGTAGTCTTTCTAATGGGAATAGCTTCTACCCACTTTGTAAAGTATTCGGTTGTGGTGATAATGAAACTATGCCCT
>MNCI01029074.1:0-10253 GCA_015680685.1 Gnetum montanum | reverse complement strand
ATAAGAGCACTTCACTACCTAGGACTAACGCAAGAGGCAATCGACAACATAATACACATAACTAGGATCTGCTAATTCCTTAATAGTTTCATGTGGTATATGCTCATCCCGATGAGTATGTACCCAATTTCACCTTTATTCTCCACCAAGACAAACAATTGCGTTGCAGAGACTTGGAGGGTAACACAGTGTTTCCTCAAGATTAACCAATTCCCAACATGCTCCTTCGTGCTCTCATACAAATAGGCATGCCATTTTTAGATGTAGAATACGTTACATGCAATCATGACTCAAGAGACTATCATCCCATAGAAGTGCAACGTCAAAGGAACTTGCAACAAGAGAGATACCATACATCTTTGAAGGGTGAATGGCCCCATGACGCTCTGCATGTTTTGAGAAAAATTGAGGATGGTGAACCTACTTCAATAGGTTCCCCACAAAATGATGTTCCTCCTCCTAACATTGGTTAGGAGGTGGTGTATCAGAACCTCCATTCCACTATTCAAAACCTTCGTTCTGATACCCATGAACATAAAGTGTTCAACAAAGGAACACGAACACATAATAAGGGTGAACGTTCTGATTGTGATCACGATCGAGGCTGAGACCACCAAAGAGAAGGTAGAAAACACCATCATCATGATGGTTATCCTTCTTCTTCACCTTAATCATCATCTTCACCCTCTCCTTCAGTGTCCAGATGCAGTCATGGGGAAACTAATCATGACGATAAGGGAAAATGAAGTGGAAGTCATCGATGAGACAGTCGAGAATGAGGAGGAGGGTACTCTAAAGAATCAAGACATAGAAGAAGGGAGAGTAGGGAACCGTGTAGACACCATAGATGCTATGAATGAGACGATCATGAAAAACCCCTACTTGCCACTAAAAGCATGCTAGATATAACAAAGGTCATAAGAGTTCCAACAAAGCACCAAAAGGATAGTAAGATCAAGAGCTTAGACATGAATAACATCCCACGATTTGAAGGGGGATACAATGCTAATCCTAAAATCATTTACAAGCATTCCACAATGCGTGTGCCTTGCAAAACAAAAAATGAATGGTAAAAATTAAAGTTGTTCCCAGGGACACTAGTGAAACAAGTTGAAAGTTAGTATTAGTCCTTAGAACTAGAATCCATTCCGAGGTGGAGTACAATGTTAGAACTGTTCAATGATAAGTACCAAACATACTATTGAGTGTCTAACCTATAGAAGAACATCCAAGGATGGAAGCAAGGAAATAATGAACCCTTAGATGCTACCATGGGCCACTATTATGCACTATTACATCGTTGCCCTGGCCATGGTTATTCGCAACGGGATCAACTACATCATCTCGTGGATGGACTTAGGCATGAAACAAGAAGAACCCTTAGGACATATGCCCAAGGAAGGTTTTCAAAGCTTAGGTATGATCAAATCCACAGACTACTAGAGGAAGTTTCCAAAGAAGAAGGTGAGCTATGAAAGAGAGAAAGTGCGAAATAATACAACCAAGATCCTTCCCTCCAAAAAAGGGGAGTGAGATTTTATGAGGAGGAAGAGGAGTCACCACTCAAAGAGATGGTGAATAGGAAAACCTTGCCTCTCCAAAAGTTAACATTAGAAGTATTGGCAAAGGTAGACCAAATGTGACACTCTCTGGATAGTAGGTTTGAAACTGTTCTTAAAATTGTAGAGGAGTCTAGGAAGCGAGGTAGTGATTGCGACAAAAAGAAAAAGAGAGAAGTGGAAAATGCACGTAACAAGGGTAAGGGAAAAATGGCCATCATAGAAAAGGTCGTGAATTTAGACATGGACAATGATAGTGGATACAAGATATGCCAACACGACCATCCTAAGGGATGTTGCCCAGTGATCTCACATTTACAAGAGTCTAGGGTGTATGCACTCAATCCATAACTAAATAAATAGCAAGCACCCCGACAGTTACCTTATCCTCAAGGTAACCTAAGGTAATTCCACCAACCTTCAACATATTATCCAAGTGAAACTCCACCACAAGCAGTTGAGCAACATCAATAGTGGCAATACCCACAGTCATGGGAGATGCCACCACCAAGCCAACAATACCCGTACCGACAACTTGACCCATATGGCTACTACGTGTAGCATCCAATCTCTCCATGTGACTCTGTTATTCACGTTACACCACAACATCAGTACCAAGCCCGTGAGTATTCTAGAACTCCTTCTCCTAGGGGAGATAACCCATAAATATACCATTCTTCAAATCCATCCGTAGCTCTCAAACCAATAGCTCCAATACCACCCGCTCTAGCAATGCAAGGGAAACTCCTTACTCAATCGCAGCAACACAATGCCACAAGGGCTATAAACCCTCAACCCACTATTGGTTCTGATAACTGTATGAAGAAAAGACCTTTCTTCAAAACCAATAGTACAACCAAGTCCTTACACTCACAAGTGGTTGAACCTCTAAATACCTCACCATTAAATAAAGCTTCAGAGCTCCCTTTGAACCAAACACCAAGCTCAACGCATACGGTTATGTTAACACATGTTGTTACTAACTGGATCAAGGTTGGCCACCTTCTTAGAAAATTCTCTAATCCTGGAATCCCTCTAATCTATCTCCAAATCGTTGGGAATGGGCCATGCAAAGCTCTTCTGGATTCAGGTTCTGGAGTCAACTAAGTATCGCAAGAAATGTACAAAGCCTAGAACCTGCCTCCATTAAAGAAGAGCAATATTTGCCTAGAGCTGGCCAACCAGTCCATCATTGTTTCCTTGGGACTGGTGGAGGACATTGTCACCACTATGTGTGGGTGGTCGTACCCAATTGATTTCCTGGTGATACAAGTGAATAATAGTAAAGAGGACTTCTCAATAATAATGGGAAGGGCATGACTAAGTACTATAGATGCATGCCTAAGAATCCATAATCTTTCCCTGGAAATATCTAAGGAGAACACTTTTGAAAAGATTGAGAAGAAAAAGGTTCCATGCATTACATACAATGATACAGGGTGCAATTGCATGCAGAGATCATGGGTTGTGCAAAGTTTAGCATTACTTGCATACAACTGGTGTGCACAAAACATTAACATACAAAAGTGCCTATATGTAGCAGCCACATGACAAGAAGACACCTAGTGGCTGATAGCTAATCAAGAGAGCAACTCACTAATGTACATGGAATTAACTAAGGGAATAACTTGTGCTTACATTGAAAGCATGGACACACTAGATCAAGTCCACTGCCAACTTTCAAGCCTTAACCTTGAAACCATCAAATGGAGGAAGTTGGAAATTCCTAAAAAATTCAAACAAGAGCCCCTAGAATTGAAACCATTGTTCACTAGTTTGGAATATATGATTCTTAAAAATGGAAAACAAATAATCATCAATGAAAGACTTGCTTCCAAACAAAAAGGAAGACTATTGAGGGTAATAAACAAGTGGTCAAAAGCCTTTGCCTAGTCATATCCCAAATTAACTGGAATAGATCCTAGGATATGCCAACATAGGATTTACACTGACCCCTTCATGAAACCTTGAAAACAACTGCAGTGGCGATTGAACCCAAAATTGAAGTAAGTAGTAAAAGAAGAAATAGAACAGCTTCTTAAGGCTAGGTTCATATATCCCATTGCGGATAGCGAATAGGTTAGCCCTCTGCTAATCATGCCTAAAAAGGGAGGCAAATTGAGGGTGTGCATAGATTTTAGGCTGTTGAACATGGAAACATTTAAGGATCAATTTCTGTTGTCATTCATTGACTAAGTCTTAGATACCATAGAAGAGCATCGCTATTATAGTTTTCTAGATGGCTATAGCAAATACAACCAAATATAGATAGTCCCAGAAGACCAAGCCAAGACAACGTTCACCAGTCCTTAGGGAATGTTTCTGTATAAACAAATGTCGTCTGGCTTGTGTATTTCTCTTGCCACATTTCAATGCCTAGTTCTAAGCATATTCCGATAGAAGATAGGGAATAGAGTGGAAGTCTTTATGGATGACTTCTCCACCTATGGAAGAAGTTTTGATCAAGCCTTGGACCAATTAGAGCAAGTGATGAAAAGATGCGTAGAAACCAATCTAAGGCTCAACTAGCAGAAAAGGCATTTAATGGTCCAAGAAGGCATAGTACTTGGGCATAAGGTTTCACATGTAGGAACAGAGGCAGACCTAGATAAAATTAAGATTATCCAAGGAATCACCCATCAACTAGAAACTGTCAAAGAAATTTGGTCATTCCTTGGACACATTGGGTACTATAGGAGATTCATTTAGAACTTCTCCAAGATTGCCAAACTGTTAGTAGAGCTAACAAAGAAGGACGTACCTTTTGAGTGGACTAGGGAATGTGAACAAGCATTCCAAACCCTAAAATGAAAGCTAGTAGAAACTCCCATTCTACAAGCCTTTGATTGATCTAGACCATTCCACATCATGACTGATGTGTCCAATTATGCCTTAGGAGTCATACTTACATAGTTATATGACCAAAAACACCCTTACTACATCCATTGTGATAGTAGAAGTATCGCCAGTGTACAACTTAACTACACAACTACAGAGAAAGAATTAATGGTTGTAGTGTTTGCATTGGATAAGTTTAGGCACTTTGTTAGGTTACAAAGTGTTCATCGACATGAATCATAGTGCAATCCAGTTCCTTATGAACAAGCCAATGGTTAGCCCTCATATTATACGATGGCTGGTAATTCTACAGGAGTTTGATCTAATGATGATTAATCAAAAAGTCACCCAGAATGTAGTTGCAGATCATTTGTCTCAGTTATGCTGGGATAGCAGAGAGGATGAATATGTAATGTTAGATCACTTTCCTGATGAAGCCCTCTTTGCCTATGTAGTGAATAACCAACTACCCACTGAGAAAAACTGTTACATTAGCATTCTCATCTATATCCTTCCTCAACAAAAACCATAGGAACTAGACCTTAGGAAGAAACAACAGTTCCTTCATAGAGCCAAGTACTTCATGGAGATCAATGGACAACTTTACAAAGTTTGTCCTAATAGCTTGGTTCGATGGTGTGTGCTCGAGGTAGACCAACTAAGAGTTCTCCAAGATGCTCATGAGGGTCCTTGTTGGGGTCACTATGCAGGGAGATGAATGGCTATTAATATCTTGCTTACAAGATATTGCTGTCCAACCTTATTTCGGTTTGCCCATCAATTTGTCCGATCTTGTGAGTGCTATCAATATGATGGGGAAATGACTGCTAAAATGGAGGGTCTACAACAATGGATTCAACCATTAGAACCGTTCAACATTCAGGGAATAGACTTTATGGGGTCTATTACACCAATGTCCAATGAAAAAGCTTACATTGTAGTTTCCATACACTATTTAACAAAATGGGTTGAAACAACTACTGTTAAAGACTACACACCATCTACC
Organism: Gnetum montanum; assembly: GCA_015680685.1. Lineage (NCBI taxonomy): Eukaryota > Viridiplantae > Streptophyta > Gnetopsida > Gnetales > Gnetaceae > Gnetum > Gnetum montanum. The sequence continues at coordinate 4,850 of MNCI01029074.1, read as the reverse complement.
GCTGCACGATTTGTGCAACAACAAATCATAAATAAGTTTGTTGTGCCACGTGCACTTATTTCAGATAATGGAACACACTTCACAAGTGCAAATTTTTGAAAGTTGATGCAATGCTTAGGGGTTCAACATAAATTGACTACACCTTGTCACCCCCAACCTAACGAACAAGTTGAGGTTACTAATAGGTATATCACTAAAATATTAACTAGGACAATTAGCAAGTATAGGTGAGATTGGAGCACTAAATTGAATTATGCTCTTTGGGCATACTGCTCAACCTAGAAACTCCCTATAAGCTACTCTTCCTATGATTTAGTATACAGAAAGCTTGCAAAGCTTCTGATTCAAACTGAGCTCCAGACACTATCAACAACTTGTGACCTCCACCTCGATCTTGATCTAGCACAAAAACAAAGGCTAGAAATTGTAAACGTGCTAGACGAAAATCGATTAGCTACCCTATCATCAAATGAGTTGCATAAGACATATAACAAGCAACGTCATGACTTGAAGATTTGAAAGGTTAAGTATCAACCAAGAGATAAGGTTCTGTACTGGAACCCCACACATGTGCCACAATGCACAAAATTTCAAACACTATGGGAAGGACCTTACATTATTCATGCAACTTTTCCTTCAGGGGCCATGACCATATACAAACGTGAGAGCCCTAATAAGATATTGTTAATCAATTTTCAATAGACCAAACCCTTCCATGAATTTAAAATGATCAGTTCATATAATACCTCTAAGAAGTGATGACCCTGCTCACTATTTTGGATCTCCTCCTTCCAACTCAGTCATGGGGGAGACGACCACCTCTACTAATCATTTGAGGCCCTTAGTTCCTTTTTTAAGTTTTTATTTTACATAGTTTTGATTTTAAAAATTCTTTAATTTTTCTTGTTTTTGTTTTGCATCATCATTTATACTTTCTCATTTCTTTGTGTGACTATTTGTTTTGTTTTTGTTTTTGTCTTTTTTTGTTGTCTTTGTTTTGTTAGATTCATCACCTAATAAGTGCTCCTAATGATGGTATGAACTGTATTCTATTGATTGCTAATGTTTGATTTTTACCTTTAAGTTATAATGTTGATACTAAGGTATGGTTCCTTTGATATAACAGACAATGAGTCCACATCATCCATGCATCCATAAATTTCTATGGTCTCTCTTGGCTTAGAACTGTACAGTCCCCTTCCTTAATAATAAAACTAGTAAAGAATTGGTGACTGGGCATTTCTCACATTAAATAAGCACTTAAGGACTGAAAAGGGTGTGACTTCAAAGGGATTTGATGCATTTATGCTGGCTATTCTCTTGGGTGCTTGGATATTTTCTTCAAAGGACTCTTGTGGTCATGAACACTAATGTTGCCATGTATTGTAATGTTGATCTGTTCACATGTCATCCCATTCACCATTAGTTTTCATTTAAGTCAATAATCTCATACCTTTTCAATATTTTTTAAGGAAATCGAGGACAAGTTTTTATTCAGTCATGGGGATATGATGAATTGCGATATCGCGTACACAATATCACATCCACCACGCAATATCGCATACGTGATATCACATCCTACTTCATCTTCTATAAATAAGAGGCAATGTCCTTGGTTCAAAGACAAATAGATTTAGACCCTTAGCCATACTCTTGTAGTTTTATCATTCTAGAGTTAGAATTATTTTTGTGTGCCCATAGTAGGAGTCATAGAGTGAACAGATCTTTATTCGAGCAATTTGTACCTGTGCATAATTTTTTGTATGGCAATAAAGATGAACTTTATGATAAACCTTACAACATACATATTAAGCTAATTAGTGATTATTTAATACTTTCCTAGTTAATTAATATCTCTCTCAATCTTCAACCCCCTTAGTTAAATACACTTAGTACAACCGCTTTGAGCATTCGTGTAGCACTTGGTAATCTAGTAACGATTAGCGTTTGGTAATCCCAGCAACGTTGCATTGGTTCAAGATGTGTACGACAAGTGGGAACAGATACTAGTGCTAGTAACATTTAGAACTTAGTTAATGAATAGTTAATGTAAGTTAGCCACTTAGTTCTCTCTTCCTCTCCTTTATTAGCAGAAGAGATAAAAAAATAAAAAAGCTATAAAAATCATATACCTCAAGCTTACTTAATCATACAACTGTGACAATACAAGTAAGTTTGGGAAGACAACAATTGATTAACCCTAAGTGTTCCTTAAGGCACATAAGCACTTGGTCCTTGGAGTTCGACTAGATCATGTGTGAAATGCTCGTATTCGTATGGTTGAGTGTAGGGGTACCTCGCCACTCATCACATGTAGTCCCTTAACTAATCAACCTTGGCTATAAGTTTAGATTATAATTGTTAAAGTGGTAAGGCTTTCTTATGCATCCCCTCATCAAATATGGATTCATCCTCACTATCATAGAATCAAACCTCTCTCTGTAGATGGAAGGATCATGGTTGTACTCCTCTACACTTTCTCATTTTCTTAGTTCATCCTCCTCTTTAGCAACGTGCTCTATTAACCTTTGTACCTTATGAACAGTTAGTTCTAACAATCACCCTTGGGCATAAATACCAAGGGTTTTTCTCATTTCATTATGAAGCTCGTCTACAATGTGGTGAAGTTGAGCCAATTGAGAATAACCTTGGACAAGGCATTTGTACATCAAGGCATAGTATCGGCCAATGGTGGCATCTAAGGGTTTGTGTATTCCTTATTTCCACCATTGAATTTTCTTCCTTAAGTTAAACACCCTAGATTACATTTGATACTTATCATTAAACATCTCTAGCATGGTACTCTCTCATCTAATAAATCTTGGTTCTAAGGACTAGTACCAGTTCTCTGCTTCTTTGATAAGTGTTTATAGGATCAACTTCAATTTCTACCACTAGTTTTCTATGTTTTGCAAGGCACATGCATCTTCAAAATTTTGAAGATGATTTTGCAAATTAGAGTAATATCCTCCTTCAAATTGTAGAATATTATTCATGTCTAGCTGTTTGATCTTATTGTCTTTCACATACCTCATTAGAATTCTAACTACTTCTATGATGTTAAGCATACTTTGGGTAGCAAAATGAGGCTCATCGAGGCATTGATCAAGGTGCCTATGATGCCCTTTACTACCCCTTCATTCATGGTGATGTGCGTCTCTTGAACATCTACTCCCTTGATCTTGTCTGTTCTAATGGTCCCTTTGGTTATTTTGGTCCCATCAATTGTTGTGCTCATTTTGATCACCTCCATCATGATCTTTCATTTTCCTTCTATGAACCTAGTCAAAGCTCAAGGAAGAATAATATGATAAAGGGGAAGAGGAAGGAGAATCAACGCCATCATGGTAGGCTACTATTACCTCTTCAATCATTACAACCACAATCACGATTGTGCTTCTTATTGACATCCCTATCTTAACTTGCCCCTCCAAATCCTTGTTTGTCATTGGATCCCTTGTTACTAGAATCGATATTATGAATTGTGGAGTGCAGATTCCAGTTTTGATCTTCATTGTCAAAGTTAAAGAGAGGAGCATCATTGTATGGAAAATCCCTAGAGAAGGATTCTCCATGAGCTTGTTGGTACAATAGGAATGGAGGATTGTTAAGCCCTTTTCCCTTCAAAAATTCATAGCATTATTCCAACTACCTATCCCATAGGAGTTGTGCTTCTATAAAATGATAATCCTTAACATTGACATCTTCCACATTATACTCCACATGGTGATCTTGAAGACCACATCGTGCAGGCATTTGATAGAGCATTGTAGGAGCAACACAATCAGGCAACAACACAATGTTGCCCTTCATGTCACGTCACCTTAGCTATTCATCCTAGTGTAGAATGAAGGTGAAATTTGACACATACCCATTGGGGTGAATATATATGATTTAGTACCGTTGAGGCTTTTTTGAATGAACATTATTAGCTATCGGTGGAGAAGAGCTCCTATGACAAGAAAACATTTTCGATTAACAAAATAAAAATCGTAGTGTGCTTTGAGAATTTATTGTAGTAATTGTGAAATAAGATATGACTCTTAGGTTCATTCTAATGAATTAAATAATTTTCACAAGGTCCTAAATAGTGCATAAAACAACAAAAAGTTCCTTAGCAATGGTGCCAATGATGAGAGTAAGGTACCCCTATGTCCAACCATATGAATCACTAAGGTGTTTACACAATCCAACCGAATTCTATGGACCTATACTTATCTCCTACACTAGTTTCTTCTAGGAAGGGAAATGACATTAACAACATTCCTTGTCTTCCCAACTACACTTGTGAGGCTCAAGGGTATGGTTTAAGTGTAATTGAGGTATATGAATTTTTTTTTGTTTTATATTTTATGAATGTAATCTCTTACAACAAGAATAAGGGTAGCGTAGATTGAAAACTAATTTCTATTGCCTAGCTAGCCTAACACAAATAATCGCCCCACTTTTCTAAACACATATAGCACTACTAGACTACTAAATGCTATGCACTGCTGGGTTACTAAATACTATATGAATACTCGAGATGGTCATGCTCATGTTCATTAACTACTAAAAATAAATTGCTGAATCAAATGCATTAAAGTAAAGAACAAGAAAGTAAAATGCAATAAAGAAAATATTAAGCTATTCTTAGTGTTGCAAGGATTGAAAAAAGAGTTCATTTTATTCCTGTCACATTATTGTACTCAGGTACATTAGTACTCAAACAAACAATCGTACACACTTTAGACTCCTTCTATAGGCACTCAAAAAATAGTCTAACTTTGAGGAAAATAAACTACAAGAGCTTCACTACCTTGCTCGAAAACTAAAACTAAAACTTTAAAACTTACTCAAAACAGAAGCCT
>MNCI01029067.1:242806-258609 GCA_015680685.1 Gnetum montanum | reverse complement strand
TGAAGATCTCTAGCATGGTACTTCATCTTCTACTTGATTTAGGTTTGAGTGATCGGTATTAGCTCTCTACCTCTTTCACAAGTGTTCATGGGAATAACTTTAGTTTTTGTCAATAACTTTCAATGTTTTATATGGTGTAGGGATCATGAAATGCTTGGAGATGGTGTTATGGATCAACATTATAACCACCTTCAAATCTTGGCATGTTGCTCATATTAAGTTATTTGATATGGCTATCCCTCATGTTCATGATTAGAATGTGTACAAATTTTTGTATGTTGATCATACTTCAAGTTGCCATTAGGGGTTCATCATCTCAATTGGATTCATGTGCTCGGTTATAGTAATACCCCCTTCTGTGCTCATCCCTTCTGTGATCACTTCACTCCTTTCTTGTTCATACTCCTCATCTTTTGAATTAGAATGTCTTAAGTGATGGTTATAATGATCATGAATCCTCCTCTCTTCTTTATCATAATCTTTATACCTATGCTTTCTTTTGTTAGAGTCCTTTGATGATCATGAAGATGCATATGAGGTAGTAGAAGAATTGTATTGGCTTGTTCTCCTATGATGACTTTGATGTTCTTCCTTGTGAGGTCTAGTAGGAACTCTTCGCCTTGAGTCTTTGTGCTTTGAGTCTTTTACCTCTTGCTTGAGTGCCTCTACTAATTTAGAGTGTGATTTATTCTTGATAGGTTCCTCCAATTAGGTGATAGGCATTGGTGACTGAAACTCATGATGTTGGTGGAGTTGTTTAGCATTGAGTGTGTCATTATCCAATTCTTACAAGACAATAGAAGAATTGATTTTTTTCCCTTATTCTTCTCATGTTTTCTCTCCATGGCATTGTCTCTCCTTAATTGCTCCTTAGTAGGTTCATATGGTCAAGTCATGTGTGTAGTTTTGTGATACCTTCCAAGTACCTCACTTAGTTTCATCCCCTTGAGAGTAGTTTGGAGCATGATGGGTGCTGAATGTTTTGGTGGTAGAATAATGTTCTCTTGAAGATCTCTCCACCTGAGTTGGTTGTCCTAACGGAATATGAATGCAAAATCAAGATAGTAAGGATCGTGATGAGCATATGAGATCCTTGTTTGCATTGACATACTCCAGTCTTCTTCTTCATCAATTATTTTGTCATTGCTCCTTTTTGTCTCCTTGGCAGGTGATGATGTATTCTTGTTTAAATCCATGTTGTATTTTAAGATCATTGTTTTAAGTATGCTTAGTTAGTTTAGGTTATGGATTTCAACTTTGAATTTGGATACAATGAACTTTAAAAAATCAATTACTTAGCATACATTGACTTGTCCTTGGCAATGATGAGCAATGTAGTAATCCAACATCCAACCATACAAGTCACAGGTATTTCATGGATAAGACAATGTGATTATGCTAGTAATTGATTTAAGTTTGTGATTGTTGTCTTTCCACATGGAGCTAGTTGTAGCTTTATCACGTGTGGTTTAGCTCACAATGAGGTATAAGATAATTGATGTTATTTTGCTCATTTGGCTCTTAGCAAACATAGTGGAATGAAAATGGTTTCTAAACCTAAGTAAAATAAGTAATGAATCTACTCTAGTCTATGTGATGGATATCCATTCCTAGCCTACCATTCACATCTTGGACTCATGCAGCCATCACTAGGATTACTAAGTGTACCACTACTTGGCATACCAAGTGATAAAAGGATTGGGTTACCAGATGACTACATTTAATGCTCAAAACTAGTCATATCCATACTACTTAATAACAGTGAAAGTAAAGTACATTGAATAGTAAACATTAACTAGGAAAGTAGTAATTAGTAATCTAAGAAAAAATAGTAAACATTATTCTAAGTAAATAGAAATGAAAATAAGTGGATGTTGCAATGATGAAAAGTAATCTCAATCTTTATTTTTAGTCATGAAATGTGTCCAAGTATATCCCACTTAAATAAAGACTCTGTACAATCACTTAACATCATACTATATGCATACATTGCTAAAGACTTAAGACTAAAATTGAGAAAACAAATTGAAAGAGTTCTACTACTATGGGATAAATTTTTTGGTTGGACAATGCACCTAAGTGTTGTATTTATAGGTAGGCATGTGTCCACGTTATTGGATATTTGACATTGTAACTTGTACTTCGATATCAGATCTCACTGAAAATTAACTTCATCACAAATGAATCTTTTAAATCCTTTTATGCCTAACTTTTGCTAGATATGTTGGGAACATTTTAAAATATTTCTTTTCAAAGTAAAATGCTTAAAAATATCTCCTTTATATATGTATGTTCATATTTTTTATGTCCATTTTTGTACTTTCTTCTATATAGGCATGTACTTAAAATAAATTGTGACCAACATTAAAAAAAGGAAAAAACTATGATGGTAACAAATATGATGGTCAACATTCTTAAATGTAGATAGTAACAAGTATGAAATTTTCCATTGTAATATTCAATATTTTTTAGATGAACAAAAGGTTGAAACTCACATTTATGTTATAGAGAAGCTTGCATAGGATTCAAATCCTTAACATTGCAAAGAGATTGAGGCTTATCAAAACTCACTTAAAAATGATTGTGTTGCTTCCATGAAGCTGTTGAGTAACATGCAAAAATGATATTTTTTATAATTTTGAACTATACCTAGTACACATGAAACTCAAGAAGCCCTCAAGAAGAGGTTTGATACTGCCTTGGCCACTAGATAGCAAAATCTAACTTTTAGATACAACATTTATTAGAAATGTCCTAATCACACCATGAAACAACCCCTTAGGATGATGTGATTGAGTATGAATGATCTTATGATATATACTAGCATGATTGTTGAAGCTAGATGGGAGAGTTTCTTATAACAATATGAAAAAACTCAGCTTAATTACTTAAAAAGTAATAAAGATATGTTAAGTGCATTAATTAATTGGGGTAATATCTTTACCTACGCTATATTTTTTCTTATAATGTAGCGTTTCTTTGTATAAAAAAGAATCTTAATTAATTATCTATGTTGATTAAAAAATTAAGAGAAAAACTAAAAAATGATCTGAATAAGATATTAACAAATCACAAGAATGATAATTTGCAAATGTTAATCTTAATTTTAATTATCTCCTATCACTTTCTCAAATCTTCATGGCAATATAAAAGGAGGATTACAATGTGTTAATTGGTGGGATTTTTTTTTTCATTCTTTAACTATGCAAACAAAGGCTTATTCTCTTATGAGCAAATTTTGGATATGCTCCACTATATGATGTTATTGTTCATACTTCTTAGAAACTTATTTTTGATATAATATTACTATAATATATGTTTTTAAAAAGTAATATGCTATTGACATTAATTAAAGTATATGTATTTATTTTTTATTTGTTTGTATGTTTTTAAATCATAAAACTAAAATTGAGACTTGTGTGGCTAGTGCAATAGTATTTAAGACTTTGATCTTACAACTTGTAGCTCATAATTTCAACTTCATCAATTTTTTTAGCTACTGTTGTAATTATGTGTGATATTGCCTAAGAAGATTTAATTAAATAAAATATCTTGTTATTCATCCTAATAATATTAATTTTGGTTATTTTATTACTAAATACATGTTTCAAAATACTATATCAAAAAGGGAACTTATGCTAAAAGTGCTAAACTAAATTTTTTTTAAAATGAATTAAACTATATGTTAATCTTTTGTTTCATCTAGTGTTATTTAAGTATAGCCACTTCATTGAGTTGATGTTTAAGTGTTATTCAGCTATATCTACTTCATTGAGTCAATATTTAACTTTCATGATATAAATATAATATTTATTGAATGGATCCTTTAAATATTTAGATGAAAATTTTTTTGACATTTAAACAACATATTCATCCTAGGCTAATGGATGGAGATATCAAGCACATATGTAGATCTTCTTTAATCACAATGGTACAAATATATCATTTAATGCCAAAGTTTGTTGATTCAGTATGCAAAGATGCTACCATTAGCAAATGGGTACCAATGTATTCTTTAGTTAAGAAAACTTTTTAATCGAAGGAGAACAAAGGATAAAGGTCATTAAAAATGTTTGCTATACTAAAAAGGTAGGATCTATCACTTTAAAAGAACCTTGTTGAATTAGGGTGTTGGAACCTTAAAATAATTGGGGGGAAGAAAGGGAAGGTGTGGGGGGTGGGGGGTGTGGGGGGCGCAGGTGGGTGTAATTGGATCCATCATTTGAAGTGATGATAAAGTGCTTGTTTCTCAAGTTGAAGACCTAGGTTCAAGCCTAGGTGTAGCCACTCGAAGAGATTAGGCTTTTGCTCATCTACTAAACCTCCTAGGACCCCACTTTATGGGATGAGCATTGAGGCTCTAGGTTATGATCTATTTAGGCATAGCAAAAGATATATAACTTCCAATTACCCACCAAAATCAAACCCATGACTTGGAGTTTTTAAATCAAAAGTCTTACCATTAGGCTAATGCCTCATTGTTAAAAATTGTTAAATAAGAATTCAACTATAAATGGGTTATGGTTAAGAAAGGTGTCAAAATCCAAAAGAATGATTATAATTACATCCCAAGACATATAGCCAATATGATACTCTATTATTTTTGACACTTAACCAACCTATTTGTCCTAGGCTAATAAGTGGAGATATTAGACACGTATGTTGATCTTCTTCAATGACAATAGGAACTAGAAAGAATGACTATAATTACTATGAAGGCAAAAAGTTTTGTATAGAAATTTATTGAATGCATTTACATAAAATTATAGTTTTTTATTTATGTGGAATGTTGCTAGACAAAGACTATGGTGATTCAAGCAACATCCTTCGGGGGGAATCTAAATAAAAATTTCAAAAGATGAACCTAAGTTTAGAGATCACCAAAAAATTGCAAGTTGTCACAAACCACACAAGATACTTTCTTTGAAAAATACATTACGACTAAGATATAAAGAAAATTTAAGTGCTAACAATTATAAAGTTTCATTATTTTAATGTACTTTTATGTTTTTTCCTCATCATTCAGAATGAGGTTAAGTTGCTATTTTCTCAAATAGTAAGACATTGATTTAAGTCAATCATAGCAACTTAAAAAGAGGCTAGACTTTTGCTCATCTATAGGCCCAAGACCCACTTGTTAAGATAAGCATTGGACCTCAGGTTTACACATGATATGTAATGAATGGATATCCTATGCATTATCTCTACTTTTGAAAAGGGAAATGAGGATTAATAGATAACTAATGATGGTTTTTGGAAGTGCATTGCACATTCCCTACATTTATCATGCAATAGGGTGTGGGATAATAACAAAAAAAGAAGAAGTACTTAGTCACTTGAATGAAATAAACTACCTAGGGACAAAATAAAGATTGTTTAAGAACGTTTTCAAAGTTCTAGTCTTTTACAACCATAAGATAATTAATTTTAGTATGAGATATGAATAACTTAGGGATTTTTTTATTATTGAACTTTTATACATTTGGTATAAAAAATTTATAATTTTTTTTTGCATAATTTAGAGTCACTCATTAAAATTGAAGCTATGACCTAGGTTTCTAGGTTAAAAGTCTCACAACTAATATCTCATTTTATAGAATTTTTAAATATGTTTGATATTCTCATTGAATGCATGTTCTTCTCATTTATAAAAATCACTTATGCTTATGTTGTTTAAAAAAATTACCAGTAAATTATTTTAAGGCTTTGTATGCTTTCAAAAATAAGTGCAAGGATTTAGGCCTCTAGGCTTGGAAGGTCAGATTTTTTTTTAAGCTTTTTTTCTATCCTACTTTAGTGTACAAATGTGTTGTTTGGAGACCTAGACTTTATGCAAAACTTTGGAAATATATTGAAAGTGTGCAAAAAAAATTTCTTCTTGATGAGTGGAAGGTGAAGTTGTAAATGCCTTACTCTATGTTATTATGTGAATGTAATTTATTACCTTTAGAAGAAAACGCTTTGTCTCAATTCATTTTATATGCTCATAGCTTGCATATCTCAAGGCAAGACAGATTCTCTAAAGTAGTTCCTAAAGATCCGCAAGACCATGGTTGGTATTTTTAGGAGATGCAATGGTTGAAAAAATGGAATATCTCTTGGGAGGACATGCAACAAAATCCTAAGCATATTTGACAACTAGTCAAGTAGAAGGTTTTAACATAGATGTGGACTAATGTGGAAGGAAAAAAGATAATTTTATTTACACCACATTAGACCTAATAAACTAGATGTAGAAGCTCACAATCTCTCAGCTACTATTCCCATTAAGTATCGAAATGTTATTAGCAAGCTTCACTTAAGTTATCATCAACTTAGAATTGAACGTGAAAGATAAATTCAACTCCCCTGAGAAGAGCATAGTTATAGGTTATGCATATTAGGAACCCTTGAAGATGAGTTACATATGTTTCTCTCTTATGATATGACTAACCATTTGAGATAGTGTTACAATGTTATAACAAAAAGCATATATGATTACCACATACACTGTAGTGCTTAGGTACAATAATACTCAAATAAATATTTGTACATTCTTTAACTCCTACTGTGGGCACTTATAAAAATATTCTAACTTTTGAATGATAAAACTGTAAGATCTTGGATACAACTATGATACTTATGCCATAAATGGGATTGGTAAGTGCATATTTATAGGAAAAACAAGGAGCCTCATCGATGGATATGTCTCAATGGGTTAAACCCTATGTCGATGAGGTTTGGTTGACAACATCTCATTGATGTGACCAACCAAGCAACTTATCATACACCCACAACTGAATGAAAGCTCTTCCTTGAGTTATTTACAAAATTTGGGAAGGTATGGGATTATTGACACAAAAAACAAACACACAAATTACACAAAAAAAACTAAGTTTCCAAAGTGTATGATTTTACAATGATTATAAAATTTTGGTATTCAAGATAATAAAATTAAACAATAGGATAAAACTAATAAATACATTTCCTGAGATGGTGTAAAGACATTAGAGAAGATCAAATGATCCCAAGTGGTGGAGGCTTTTGAGGCTTCAAAGGACCTTCTTCTACTTTGGGTGCATGCAGTGGTTGAGGTGGTTATAGTTATTCGGTAGCAGTTGCAACATCTGGTGGAAGACAAAAGACATGCAATAGTACTTTTATTTTCTCCTCCTTTCCTGTGGGATCTTTCATGGTCCATGTAGCATCTCGAATGTGGGCTAGAGTGGGAACATCCCAAGGATAGGGCATTATTGGGAACAACTCCTTCATGTTGATAGACCAGGGAGTGAAAAGTTTTCTTTTAACATTAAACACCTTGAGAGATTCTGTAGCTCTTGGCAATTTTTCATCCTTTTGGCTAGGTTCTCAGCAGTGGATCTCTGATCGAAGAATTGTGCCATGAGAACCATGAGTTTAGCATTAACAATCTCAAGCTTTTGCTTGGTCTTCTTATGGGTTTTCAACTTTGCCTTGTACAACAAATATGAGCTGGCCACTTGCTTCTCCAAATCTAGTCATAGCTATCTAATTATTAGCATTGCTAGGTTTGCATAACAGAGATTGACAAGCTCCATGTACTCCATCATCTCCTCGATTTTTAGCTCTTTCATGAAAATCTTCACTTTGTTATAGTCATTGAGCCCATCGAAGATAGGTTGCTAGACATCACCTACTTCCTTGAGCTATTGGAGGGACTTGTTGACTTTTGCCTTTGCCATCTAGATGTGTTTTTCAATGATTTATTTTTTTATACTTACCTGATCTATATAATGATTTTTGACTCTCTCGAATTTGAGAGCCTCATTCTTCTAGGTAACTATCTCTATCATAGATTTTTGGTGAAGGGCTTGAACTTCCTCCAAGAAGAGATTTCTATTTTCAGCTACCAATATCCTTAGTTCAGTGTTCACTTTGGCTATTTGTTCTTACTATTCTACTACTTCTACACATCAACATTCCATAGGTGATGATTCTCTGGGGTTGAGATTTCATTCTTGTGGTGCTTCTGGATCAAGTCTTTTTGAATGGTTTATGTCTTGGCATTAGCCATGGATTGGTCAAAGATAGTTATCTCCTTTGCATTCTAAACCTATTTGAGCCTATCCTGAAGCTATTGAAAGCCTTCATTGCATGTTAGCTTAGGGTTAAGAAACATAGGATTGTCAAGGCAGGGTCTTAATTTTGCAACTTTCATAGCCAAGTGTTGGTTTTGTGCGTAGGCCATTTCGAGTTATCCCTCCAATATGATGCACTTGCCCCTTACCTCTAGTAGCTCCAACTAGGTTATAGTCATGGTATCAAAAAGATCAAAGATATCCAGAATTGGTTGCCTGGTTCCCACTAGCTGGTCTAGCAACTCCTCATGCTAGGCTACACTTAATCTATTGCTAACTATTCCTGCTGACATTCGCACATCTTTGAGTGCAGAAACTTCTAGTACAAATGCCACAAGTGTATTTAAGGCCTCAGCAATTCTATTAGCAACCACCTCTACGACTATCTCTTGCCCATGGTGATGCATCACCAGGATAGTTTCCCCCTCACCCTCCTCTAAATGCACCAAAAAACTAGTGGTATTCCCAAAGATTTTAGGGAACTATTTTTCTTGCAAGAAAATACCGTTACCTCTCAAGCATTAGGATTTGATCTTATGGGTAGCTAAATTCTTTGGGCTGAGAAAATTGGCCAAATTTTCTACATTTTTTTGATGGTTCAAGTTACTTAGTTGAGGTGACTCATCATTGGGTGATATATAGATGGGTTACCACCACTCATTCCTACTTGCTACTCTTGCTTACATAAGAGCTGCTCTTTGATGTCATGCATGTGCTCAAGGGTAGCATGAGCCTCTAGTGTTATTTCATGAGTGGATGGTGGAGGTGGTGGTCATTGCTCCTCTTGTTGGATGATCTTAGTAGGCATCTTATCTTTCATCATTTCTACCCAAGAAGAAAATAGAGTATGTTGAATGGCATCATTCATGTAGTGTGTTATGTCTTCCCTCTTGTATAATTTCTAATGTGGCATGGAAAGGGAAGTACGTTCCTTCCATGTTCATTTTCTTTAAATTTCTTCTCTATCTTAAGATAGATCAGCTATGGTAGGTTGATAGGGAATTGATCGCTTAGAGTGGCACATGCATAGGTAGAGAAGACAGTGATCTTTCTTGGCCTCACTATTGGATTAAGGTGGAAGGTTGCAATCTTGAAGTATGCATGCTCCATTATGATGAGTGCATCAAACTCCTTACGATCAACTCCATAATATTTTTTCATCCATTCCTTTTTGACATTAGGATCTACTTGCATGGCAATTTTTGCAAGGTTGGCCCCAATTTTTGGTAACCCAAGGACTTCTACAATGACTTTTACTAAGTAGGACATCAAAATGTCCTTGATTTGGACCATTGAATTGGCTTGCTGATTGTTCCAGAATAGATATGTATCTCCAATGTACCACTTCCTACTAAAAGTGATTATGGACCACATGGGAAAGTTTTGTAGTCGAGCTTTGACTTATGGTAGTGCAAACTCCAAGAAAGATCTAAATTTTAATTCTTGGAGCATCGATTTTTAGACCTTCCTATTTGTGATTTTCTTGAAGTAGGATTCTGTCAAGGTCACCTTAAGATTTGGTCTTTGTTTGGGTGCCTCATCTCGGTGAGATTGTTTTGGTGTAGCACATTCTTCAAGAATTTGTTAGATAGATTCCACTTCAGGCTCCTTCCAAAGAGGTTTCATTGCATGGGTCTTTGCTTGTTCATGGGGCTATTCTTGATCCCTTTCCATTCTTCACCATTTATTCCTTAGCTGGAACTATCAACCTTCATGTGTGTGCTTTTCCTTAGGTGTTATTTGCAATCACAACATAACCAAGGATTATCATTTAGAGTGTAACTTATAACATTTAAGTACCTTTCTCATTGGGTAGTTACACTTTAGACTAAGTTTGAACCTTGTCATATTGATTATTTTAATTATTTTTAACTTAGAATGTTATTGAAGCTTGTTGGAAGTGTTCAAAATTTATAATGTGATGTTTTAATGTTGGTTTCTTTGTTAAATATTTGTGGTAGTTAGAAATTTTTCTAGAATTTTTTTGTCAAAAACTTAAGGTTTGTGGTTGCCACGACAAAGAGCTTACCTTAGATAGCTACAAGGTCAAATAATGAAGTGAATCAAATAAATGGTTAGGAAGATATGGCTCTTGGAAGGTTTTAGGCTCTGGAAAATTCAAAAACTCCATCCTCATTTACGAGAAAATGTGAAAAATGCTAATTTTTGCTGCCTATTTATAGGCGAGTGGACCCGTATGTCAATGGGGTCTTGTTTACATATGGGCTTCATCAATGGGTACCTATCTATGGAGCTTATGCCTAAAATTTTTCACTTTTAAAAATACAAAAAATAGAGAGGATTTGAAGATGAATTTAACATTTTTATAGGACTAGAAAGATCATGGCATTTTTTGTTGAATTCCTTATGTACTTCATTCAAAGATAAGGCCATCAATAGATTCTCATCTAGCATGTTGAGGTTGATCAATCTCTTTTTTTGTGCTAGGCTTAGGTCTAGATCGAAGTTAGAGGCTATTAAAAGTGTACAAAGCTCAAATTGAATAGGAAGAGTTGGTAATTTTTCATACACCAGCTCATAAGGAGAGTAGCCTATAAGAAGTTTCTATATTGAGTGGTATGCCTAGAGGGCATGGTTAAGTTTTGTGCTCTAGTCTCTTCTATATTTGCTTATTATTCTTGTTAATATTTTTGTGATCTTCTTATTAGTAACTTTAGCTTGACCATTGGCTTGGGGATGATAGGGTGTTGTTAGTTTATGTTTGACTCCTAAGCATTGCATGAGCTTACAAAAGGTAGTACCTGTAAAGTGAGTACCATTGTCACAAATTAGTGCACATGGCACTCCAAAATTTTTTACAATATTTTATTGTACAAATCTAGTAGTAGTGGAAGATGTTTAGTAGATGATGACTACTTCTTCTATCCATTTGGTACAATAGTTAATAGTGACTATTATGTATGCCTTTCCATTTAACATGAGCGTGATGGGAACCATAAAGTCTATGGTCTAGATGTTGATGGATTCTAGTGGTTGGATTCACTATTGAGGTTCCCCCATTTGAGTAGTCATCCTACCATCTCATTGAGAGCATTCAGAAGAGTAGATAAACTAGTGAGCATCTCTAAATATTATTGGCCAATAATACCCTGCCATTAAGATCTTAATGGCCATGCATCTCCCTACATAGTGATCCCTACAAGGATCCTCATGAGCATCTTGGAGAATGCATAGTTGATCTGCATCAGGAACACACCAATGAACTAGGCCATTGCCACACACCTTGTAAAGGTGTCTATTGATCTCCATGAAATGTTTGGCCTAATGAAGAAATTGTTGTTTCTTCTAGTGATCCAAATCTTATGGCATCTCTTGAGTAAGAAGATAAGTAACAATGCCATTGTACCATTTTGGTTCAATAGGCACTTGTTTATTTATTGCACTAGCAAATAGGAGTTCATCAAGAAAATTGATCCGAGAGTAGGCTCTCCTCCTCTTTGTTATCCCATTGTAATTAATACAAGTGATCAATGACCACATTATCAGTTCCTTTTCAATCTACCATTGTAAGATCAAACTTCTATAAGATCACAAACCATCATATGACATGGGGGCTTACCATCAGCTTGTTCATGAGGAAGCAAATGACACTATGTTTAGTGTGCACAAACACTTTGTATCCAAGCACATAGTGCCTAAACTTTTCTAAAGCATACACCATTAGCTATTTCTCCATAGTGGTGTAATTAAGCTATGCATCCATAGTGCTTTAGCTTGTGCAATGGACATAATAAGGACATTTTTAACTATCCAACTACGTAAGCACAAATCCAAAGGCATAATTTGATGCATTCATCATGATGTAAAATGGATGGAACTAATCAAGTGCTCGTAGAATGCCTTTTCACATTCCTTGGTCCATATTTACGAAGCATCTTTCTTTATAAGCTTGACCACCAGTTTAGCAATCTTAGAGAAATTTTCTATGGATTGTTAGTGGTAGTTAATGTGTCCAAGAAATGACTAGACATCTTTAATAGTTTTTGATTGATGGATTTTTCCTTAGATGATCCTAATTTTTTAGGGTTTGTCTCAATCCTTGCTTGTGAGATTCTATTCCCAAACATAATGCCCTCCTAGAGCATGAGATGGATCTTCTACCAATTGAGTCGAAGATTGGTCTTCACACATCTTGTAAGTAATTTCTCAAGGTATTATAGGGCTTGCTCAAACATACCATTATAGGTGGAGAAGTAATCCATGAAGACATCCATCCTGCTACCAAATTGCTATTGAAAAATACTCAGCAAAAGGCATTGGCATGTTGCAGGGGCATTGCATAGACAAAAGCCATCTTTTTATATGCAAAAGTCCCCAAGGCACCTGTGAATTTTTTTTTGGATTTATCTTTTGATGTGATTTGAATATAGTTATAGCCACTATAACCATCCAAAAAGCTATAATAAAAATGCCTAGAGATAGTGTCCAACACCTGGTCGACAAATGATAATGGAAAATGATCTTTGAATGTCACCATGTTTAATAGCTTGAAATCAATGCACACCCTCCACTTACCATCTTTCTTTGGCACAATCGCAAGTGCGATAATCCACTTGCTATTTGCAAGTGGATAGGTGAATTGTACCTCGAGGAGTTATTTAATTTCCTCTTTGACGATCTATTTCAATTTAGGATTTAGCCACCATTTTAGATGCCTGTTTGACTTGATGGAAGGATCAATATACATGCGATGTTGGCATATATGAGGATCAATTCTCATGAGTTTAGGATATGACTAATCAAAGGTTGTTGGCCATTTTTTGGCCACCTTCAACAACATCCTTTTCTACTTAGGAGCAAGGTTGGCATTGATTATTACTAGCTTGCCAGTTTTTAGAAATGCATATTCGATACCAACATGTAGAGTTTTCAGCTCTAAGGGCTCCTCAGAGATTTTCAACTCTTTCTAATAAATATCATCCTGTTCATCATCAAAGAGTTGACAATGAACTTGCTTCATTTCATCCATTCTTTCAACATAGGCACACTTTAAGCTCTTAGTTGGTTCCATGCAAAGTGTGTTGCTTTTAGAATTAATTGTTAGCCATCGAGTGCCCTCCTATTTTGTGGCTATTGTGTATAGGCACTTTTGAATTTCAAATTCATTTGCACACTATCTGCATGCTTTGATTGATATGATTTTGATAGACCATAAATTTTGCATAGAGTTGCACCTTCTATCATTGTATGTGATGCATGGAACTCTCTTCTTCTTAATCTTTTCAAAAGCATTTTCCTTAAAAATTTCGAGGGAAAGTTCTTTGATGCCCATTTGTGCATCAACAGTGCTTAAACAAGCCCTCCCCATAATTATTGGGGAATTTCCATTGTAGTTATCAACCTTGATCACTAGGAAATTGGTAGGATAGGACCACCCATAGACAGTGGACTCAATGTCCTCTACTAATCCCAAGGAAATAATGATAGACTAATCTACTAATTCTAAATGAATTTTACTCTTCTTGAGAGAAGGTAGGTTCTAAGCTTTGTACATTTCATGGGAAATAAGATTAACATTAGAACCTAAATCAAGAAGAGCCTTGCATGGCTCATTTCCAACAATCTACAAGTAGATGATAAGACTTCTAGGATTAGCTCTTTTCTTGGAAAGGTTGCTAGCCTTGATCTAATCAGATATAGCATGTGTTAACATGACTGGGTAGATTTTTGAAGGCATTTGATTTAAAGGGCTCTCAAAAGGAATAGATGCAAACAATGAAGGAGACATAGGGTGACTAGCTGCATGAGTTGGTGAGGGCTTTGTAGGGATATTGGTTTAGAAGAATGGTCTTTTATGGGATTTGGGTTCTGAACCACTTGATGGAAAAATTGATTGCAAGTTAACAATCCTAGTAGCATTATGTTGCTATGGTTGTGCAATAATTTTTCCCTACATGAATGAAGTAGGTGGTAATTAGGTTGAGGGAGGAGGAATATGTGCTAAAGGATGAGGAGGGTGATAAGGATATGGGGATTACCCTCTAGGAGATAGAGAATGAGTTCTATAATAATCTGAAGGGTAGTTGTGATGCTAGAATGAGATGTGATTAGAAGAGTCATGTAGAGACATGGGTTGTTGAACATAGTAACCATATGGATCAGGCTATTTATAAGGGTACTACTACCTTGGTGGTAGCATCCCTCACAATTATGGTTGTTTCCATTGATGGTACTTCTTATACAGTTGTGGTGGAGCTCCACTTGGATAATAAGCTTGTTGTTGCTAGTGGAATTAGCTTAAGGCAATCTTTTGGGTGCTTGCCTTCTTACTAGTTTAGGATTCAAAGCATACACCCCATATTCCTACAAGTGTGACATCATAGGGAAACATCCTTAGGATGTTTATATTGGTAAATGCCACATTCATCATCATCATTTGATTTTGACGTCACAACCTTTTCCACTGTAGCAACTTTGCCCTTATCCCTTTGGTAGGCATGTTAAACTTCTTTCATTTTCTTACAGTCATAATCACTACCTTGCTCTTTGGATTCCTCTGCAATTTTTAGAGTTATTTGAAATTTTTCATCCAAAGATTCCCATATTTTTTCCACCTTAGTCAAAATTTCAAAAATAGAATTTTGAATCAGCAAGGTTTTTTGCTGCACCACTTCATCAAGTGATGCCTCCCTCTCATTGTCACCAAGATGGACCTTCCTTTTTTTGATGGAATGGGCCCGATTTTACTTCTTAGCATTTTCTCATTTCCTCAACTCACCTTCTTCTTTTGCATCCTACTCAATCAACCTTTCAATATTATGGGCTCAAAGTTATGATAATCTTCCTTGGGCATAAGCCTCAAGGATTCTCCTCATTTTTGATTAGAGCCCATTTATGATATGAAGAATCTATTCCTATTGAAAATAATCATGAACTAAACACTTGTGCAAAAGAAAATAATACATGTCCATGACTACATCCAAGGATTTATGTGTTCCTTGTTTCCAACCTTGGATTTGCTTTCACAAATTGAAAACTCTAGAGTACGTTTGATATTTATCATCAAATAGCTCAAGCATTATACTCCATCTATGAATTGATTTTGGCTCCAAGGAGAAATACCAACTTTCTACTTCTTTTGTTAGTGTCTTGGGAAATAGGTTAAGTTTCTACTAGTTATTCTCTATATTCTACAAGGCATAGGCATCATGAAAGGCTTAAAGATGGATTTTTGGATCTAAGTTATATTCCCTCTCAAATCTATGGATATTATTCATATCCAACCTCTTGATTCTACTATCCTTCACATGCTTGTTTGGAATTGTAACTGCCTCTACAATGTTTAGTATGATTTGAGTTTTAGCAAAGGTTAATCATTATCATAATTTTGATGATGCCTATGATGTTCTCTACTATCCATTCATTCATGGCAAGGCCTATGATCATTATTCCACCATTCACCACCATGATTGTTTCATCCCTTGCAGTTTCGATCAGATTCAAATGAGTAAGAACAAGATGTAGATGAAGAGGGTGAAGAGGGAGAAGGACTATCACCACCATGGTATCTACCACCTTCTCTCTACTTATCATGGCCATGACCATCAAATTTATTATCATTGGGATTCTTGCCTGAGCCCCTACCTTAACTCCCACTTTTGCCTAAACTGAAAGTATTAATAGTGAACTATAAGTTTAGGTTCAAGCCCCCTTCACCAAAGTTAAGGGATGGAGAATCTTCATGTT
>MNCI01029067.1:212516-229325 GCA_015680685.1 Gnetum montanum | reverse complement strand
AGGGTGTGTCCGGCAAGTGGGAACGGATGCTAACGCTAGTTAATCTAGACTTAGATCTTAGTTAGAGTTAGTTTAGTTTCTCAACTCTTTCCTCCTGGTAGCATACAAGATAAGCCGAAAATACCAAAAAAATCACATACCTCAGACTTGCTTAACCATACACCATGACACATACAAGCAAGCCTGGGAAGACAACGAACAATTAACACCAAGTGTTTCTTGTGGCGTTAAGGCATTTAGTCTGTGGAGTTCGACCGGATCGCGCGTGCACGCTCGTATTCGTATGGTGGAGTGTAGGGGTACCTCGCCACTCATCACTCTTCCTCTCAGAAAAGAAAGGGAGGAAGGAGAGGAAGAAAAAGGCCTTTAAAGGCCTCTTTAGGCAGAGAGGAGGACATCACCACCCAATAATCAACAAAGGGAATCTTTTTTATTCCCTCCTCCCATCTCCTCTCCAATACCATCTCCTCTTTCTTCTCCATCTTACACCCCTTTATCTCACCATAGCCTTAGCCCTACTTTGGTTGCAACCTAGCTGGAGCAAGAAGGCATTGAGGTTAAACTATGTAGGAGGCCGAAAAGGCTTTTCCTTGAGTTTGACCATGAGAAGAACTGGGAGAAAGGTTAGGGTAGCATCTTAGTCAGGATGGAGGTAGCAATTGTCCACTTGTAAAAGCTTGAAGGTCTGTCTTAGCAACTGACTCAGGCCATCCAATCTTATTGCGAGTACCTTTAGGAGGAGATCTAAAACCTACCTTCTAAGAATTATCAAAGTAGGTGGATTAATAAGTAGTTTGCTAAGTCCACATCGCCCCCCCTTTTGTCTCTATTGATGTTTTATTTATGTTCATCCATGTTGGTATTTTTGTGATGAAGTATTACTTTTATTGCTTTAATATTTCTACTCTACTTTTATATTTTAAGTTATGTTAAAATTATCGGTTATGTTTTCTCTTCCACTCGAGACTATTCTTGGCCTAGCCGTGTCCAAAAGTAAGGTGCTCTAGGCAACAACCTTTCAAAATCATTTTCCTTTTTGGAGTGTTGTGCATTAGTTTGCCTCATGGCCCAAATTTTTGCATCAACACATACCAGTTCCCTTGTTGCAAATCATGTTGTTAATGAACCCTACTGATACTAACTCCAATGCCCCTACATTGAAGCAAGCTCAACCTAAATAATTGAGCCAATATTAGTAGCCTATCCATCAATGATGACCCCATTAATACTAACTACAATGCCTCTAGGTTGAAGGCCAACCCAACCTTGATGATTGACCAACCAATATCAATAGCTTAAATATTGTGTTTCTAGCTTTCAGCATGTTGAATGTGCTCATACATGCTTGAAATGTTTACTAGTTGCTATTTCTAAAGACATCATTCTTGCTACATGCTGCACATGCTACACTTTGTTGGGAAACACTATTGGAATCCATCACAACTTTTATCGCAACCCCTAGCACTATCATTATATTGGAGATGTGATTGCTACCATCGTTGCTGGAAGATGTTGATGAAAAATGTCAAAAAGTGCAAAAAATGAAAGTAGAAAATCCAAAAATGTTGAAATATAATACAATAATAATAGATTAAGGTTAGATCGACAACACACATAATATGATTAGTTTATCAATGAAAACCATCACAAAGAAAAGTACACATAGGAAAGTAAATTGCTCATTGAAATTAATGAAATCAGGAATATTTTCTCTTCCTTAAGAAATGAATTGAGATTCAAAATTCATTAAGCAAGAAGAGGTTCAAATCTAGAAACCTTTAAGAGATTTGCCAAGCATAACTATAAGCATGAGTACAAAAGAGAGAGATGCACAATTCATGTCAAGATTGCCAACATTAAGTATTTATAGGTACAAGAGGAAGGGTTTGGGTGATTCCAAGAATAAAGAATTAATAATGATTTTCTAAAAACAAGATAACATGTATTTACAAAAGGATATGGTCAACCAGTGGGTCAAAGTCACCAAGAGAGTACTATAATGAGTCACATGTCCAAGAATGAATTTCAAGATAAAATAAGAGAATAATTAGAATAAACCCAAAATATCTATTAACGTGTCTCATAACCATAATTTTACATTATTTCAATACGGAATAATATAAAGAATAAAATTAAATAAAATATAAAAAACATTAGTAAAATACTAATAATTGGCCACCACCATCCTTTCAATCTATTCTTGACAAGATTCACCAAAGATTAGTAAATGCTAAGACATAATACTTAAGAAAGGAAATATAAAATAATAATATTTCCAAATATGTAATAAGAGCAAGGTCAAATTGAAACTAAAACTTTATTGAGTTAATAGATCCGATGCATCTATATGCTATATCGTTTTTAGTAGTATTCCATCTATGTAATTGAAATATTGCAAATATTAAACCCACTTACCTTGTCTATAGCCATGTTAATGTTCGCACCCATGGCTTACCTCTCTCCTCTATCTAGCCAGGTTGGTTTTGTGCCAGGTTGACCCTGAATCGCAGGATTCGTACAGATAAACATATTTTTTAAAAATGTAAAAAATAAAAACTTAATAAGATTGACCACACGATGCCAATAGCTGAAGCTGGATAGAATACACAGATGGAGGAGCAGAAAGGAAGTCTTTACCTGATTTGCTGGGAAATTTGGAGCGAAAGGAGTGAATAAGCTGCTCATCTGCATCATTAGGCAAATCTGTGAGCAATGATCGTAAATGGCTAAGATCTTCCCCATGAACAGTGGAACAGTGGAAGAAGAAGATCTGCAGCAGAACTGGTGCATCCAACCATCAGAAGGCATGATTAATTGATTGGTGAAGAATAGCAGCCAAGGCAAAGAAAAATAATATGATGCAAAGCAATTATTACATGAGGTGCGAGTTCCCTTGAGGGCACCTATCTCTGAAGATACGTGTTTTAGATATACGTGTTTTCGTTATACGCTTAGTGAAGACAAAAGCATTTACTGTGCTAGAAACTATTGCATCTATGGCTGACTGAAAGGTCTACTGTCCACAATATGGAAAATATCTTAACATACCACCACATGCTTGCCTGAAATTTATTCAAAATTTTTGACTGGGTCAATTTGGTGCAACTCTTTCTAACACGTACTATATTGATGAGGGTAGCCAAACTAGATGGATTTTCACACTGTTTCGGTGACGCGATGATCAATCCTTGTGCTCACAATTGTTACATAAATATTCATAAATAATACAAATCGGTCTCCTTTCCACATTTTCAAAAGTCTTTTAAATAATCTCACATTCTAGAACTTGTTCTCAAACGCGTTTTCTTGTTCCTTACATTTTCACATTTTCATCTCCCTTGATGCATAGCTTTCCAACCACTGAGGTCTTTACAAGTTTTTTCAGTCACTCACCCCTCAAGCTGCTTGTTTCTTGTTTGAATTCTACCTGTTAAAGGTGCAGGTTGCTTTCCAAGCACTGACCATTGAAGCTGTTTTTTAATTGTTTCTGGGTTTCTTTTATGGGCACCCACCTCTCAAACCGCACAAGGTGTGAAAAAGCATGCACCGTTCCGTAACACACTGATTTTTCTGCGCATAAGCTATGTCCATCCTGCCATGACTTATGGCCCTGCACATGCTCAGGAAACCTGAGTTAACCAAAGCTGGCTAAAAACCTACAAAGGAGGTAGCGTTAAAAAAAGATTTAGAATATGCAAAAATGTTTGAGGAGAAAATTTCATTTGTCTCTGGGCGGTGATACAGCGATTCATGGTTTTTTTTCTCCCCTTATCATTAAACTAACACCACCTCTTATCTTATTGTTAAATTTAAATTTACAATGACCTGACAATGTTTTTGCCATAATCTTTGCAACGCTTGGGTCCAGTTTTTGGTTGAAACCGCTGTTTTCCAAGAAATGGTAACATAAATTCTTTACTCTTCATATAAGATACCTTCATTGCATAACATCCGGCAATTCGTTTGCAAGTTTACTTGAAATTGATTCGGTTCAAAACATGGAAAAAAACAAGAACAAAGCCAATATCGAAGATATCAATGGGGCCGGCAGCTAGAATCTTCGTTCCAGATGCCAAACTTTTTCTAAATAAAACCAAAGTTGAATGTGGATTGTGCCCAATGCCTAAATTTACTGGTAAGCATTCCCCATTGCTGAAATTGAAATTGATGGTTTGACTGGCATTGTAAACGTCATATTCTTTTTAAATTTCATTTTTTGAGGTTGCTGGATATTCCGAGAGATCCTGTGCAGAACCTCGCCCGTTAAAGCATGAAAAATATTTGAGATAATTGTTTTCGGAACATCACCAAATTGCATCAGGAAAAGTTTATGAATGTTTAAGGCGAGTGTTATTTTCCCGCGTAAGATCGACCGTCGGTATCGTGAAAGTGATAGAAAATCAAAATCAGCCGTGGAAACGAAAAATTAAAACCAAAGCAAAATTGATACATCCTATTCAATCAAAACTGAAAAATGATAAATATGAAAAAACCGTTGCTACCTTTTCTTCAGCAATACTGAGAGAAATACCGTTGTAAAACATTGCATTGAAAATAAATATTAACAGCTAAGCAAAACTGATAACTCTGATGTTTAAAAGTCTTCTATTATAGCTTCAACTTAAGATTTCACTTTTACTACTTAATTATTTTAGCACTAAATCACCTATTAGGTGATTACATTGCAATATTTTATTCTTTAAATCTTATTCATAGTTGCTGGTCCTACTGCTACTACTCCAGTTAAACTATTAACAGATGAATTCAATGACAAGTCATAGAAGACTGCATGTGGTTTAATCTGCTTAATTACAGACAAATCATTTACAGTTCTATAACATTAACCAAGAACAGTGTATGCTTTCGTAGAGGTATAAATTTTACGTGTAGCCCATGCCCATAAAAAGCATACACCGTTTTATAATGGTTTGGCTTTTCCCTGGGCAACACGGTTATGTCTTACTGTTATGTAATCAATACGTACGCCTATAAGGAAGTCATAGAAACCTTGCGGTGATTTTTCAAAATCCAAGAACTCTATCATTAATCAATTCACGTTCTCTAACAACTCTACTTCAAAAATTCAACAGTTTCAAGAGCAAAATGAAAGCTTTTACCTTATTTGTGCTTTGGTTGGGGCTGAGCAATTTGGAGTTAAAGAAGTGAATAAGCTGCTTATCTGCATTTTCTGGTAAATCTTGGAGCAATGATAGTAAATGGCGAAGATCTTCTTTATGATTGTTGGAAGAAGAAGAAGATCCACGGAAGAAATTGTGAATCCAACTATGAGAGGCCATGGTTGATTGATGAAGAATAGCAACGCCTCAAGCAAATGCAGAGAGACAAACAGAGACAGCGCAGGAAAAACAGAAAAAGAAGCAGCACAAGCGCAAGAATGTATGTACTGCTACTCTTATTAGTGAGTACTGCTACTCTTATGAGTGAATGAATAATCATAAGAGTGCTTGAGCTCTGTACAAATTTCCTTCATAACCCAGTCAACTAAAAAGAAATAAAAGAAGTTTAAATTAGATATTATTTACGGAGTTAACTGGTGCAGCCTCTGGAAGATAACCCAAACATTAAACTATAAAACCAAAAAGAAATAAAAGAAGTTTAAATTAGATATTATTTACAGAGTTATCTAGTGCAGCCGCTGGAAGATAACCCAAATTAAATAAGATTAAACTATAAAGCATTTCTGGTAAAGGGTTGGAAGTTGCTTGAAAAATTTGACCCCATCTTCTCTACTTTTATAGTTTGGCACCATTTTCTGCCCACTTTCGGACAGCTTTATTTACCTCCTACTTGAAATGTCAACATTACCTGCTGCAATCCAAATTATTAGGTACCTGTCAACATTACCTGCTGCAATCCAAATTATTAGGTACCTTATCCGTGGGGTCTCCCTGCCATATCTGCCCCTACTACGGTGACAACTGCATTTTCAAATTTATATCTTAAATATCATTTGCTTTTCTTGATATTACAATCTTTCCAATAAACTTATTTAAAATGTTAAGCCTGACATCTCCTCTTATTAGCTAAATCAAGCCTCTCTGCTATGTAAGCAATCTTTCCTGCTTTTTTCTAACCTCTTAAAGCAAGTTTTTCAGACTCAAATATTTTAAATCGCTAAATTCCAGAAACGGTCTATGCATGATGACTAAATTATGCAGCAAAATTATTTAAAATCAGTGTACGATGCACTGCTTTTTTCTTTACATCGAGGCCAAGCAAATTGATACAAATTGTTTGAATTTATGCGGAAGTACTTCAACAGAGGCCTCCAATCAAGCATAGTATGAATCATCAGTTCATGTGCATGCCAGCGCAGCTTCCGCAGATTCCCTTTCTCGCTGGTATTGTTTACTGTTTCATTTGTTTTTCTTGGTTGCTCCAATTTTGGATTTTAGCTGGGTCAGTAGATTTATTTTTCTGGGCTTTCACATTAATTACATTGTAACAGATTACATGCGATAAATATAATTTCAAACATACGGCTACTGCATTGTAACAAAGGGTTACTGCATTTCTTGTATTATACACGGTAGAATCTGCATGTATTGAGGTTATGTTTTGTTCCCACCACGAAAGGTAAAGATTGCAGTTTGAATTTAGGGTTTTCAGGGTTTTCTTTTTCAATGTGTTTAAAAACTATAGGTTTGATGTTTAGAGCAATGACTTCTGTGCTCCGAATTTTGGCCTTTGGCCACATCTGAAAAGATAATGTGCTACAACATTTTATTATGTTATTTAAATTTTTCACTTTGCATCTTAAAGATATGTGTTTTACCCTGTAATTGTAAAAGGGTTCATAACCATGATCATCAACTTAGTTTCATCTCATCTCCTTATTGATAGGTTGTAAGGCTGGAATTTCTTACTTTATGAAATCATAGATATATATAAAAGTTAGATACTTTATCTATATATTGATATTTTAAACCCATTTCATACATAGATACTTTACTTATATATAGATATTTCCAACCTATATATATGCAACTTGACAAAATATTTCCAATACTAGTTAGTATATGAATTTATCATAAAATTTATATTTTTTATTTTGACTATTAGGAAACTATTGAGCTTAGGCATAGTATTTTCTTTTCAAAATGATGAAGTCATTGTGGATCTACCCAAAATTTAGTGTTACTATTGAAAGTTATCAAATTTGATGCTTCTATTCCCTAGTTGCTAGCTACTACTCCATTGCCTCTAATTTTTTTTGCCAACCATTGTGAAGTTTCAAAACCTAAAAATAATTTAGTTGCTCTTTGTTTGCAGGAGTAAGCTAATCAAGAATTTGAGTGTGGGAATGCTACCTCTACATTACAATTATATACTAAGATTATAAGAAATTTGTTTGAAAGCATCTTTTCAATTGTATGCCATTTTAACATTGTCATGTTGGCTTTGCTTAGAAAAATATTCATATTTTTTTATAGTTTATTTTTAATCTTGACATGGAAAAACTAATTTTTCCATACAATTATGTAGAATGCTAGTTGATGCTCTATGGTTTTGATATCATCAACATATTCATCTCCATATGATCAAATTTACTTAGGGACTCAAGGATTTTGACATTCTTGGCAAGAATTTTTTCTTAAGTTTAATGCTTTAATACTTGAAGTAGAAGGATCTCCACTTGAAGCCAAAGTGCTTATCCCATTAAGCGGGGTCTTGAAAGGGTTGGTAGATGAGCAAAAGCCTAACCTCTTCAAGGTGCTATGCCTAGGCTCAAATCTAGGTCTTTAGCTTGAGAAACAAACAACTTACCATCACTTCAAATGATAGTCCTTGTTTTAATACTTAAGAAAACCTTCAAAATCTCTAAAACATTTTGGTCTAATAGGAACCAAGAAAGTATCATTTCTGAAAAATATGGATGTTTTTGATAGATTATATGCATACATGATTAATTCACTTTGAGATCAATGAAGTATGAAATTTAAAATGAAAATTTAATTTTGGCTTGTATTTTTATTTTTATTTTTATTTTTACTCCACCAATTAGAAACCTCTCAATCACCTAGAACTTGTTAGGCAAATGTGCAACAACTTGAATTACTTTTACAATTTATAATTTAGGTTCTTTGATATGTTGAAATGTAGTTTTATGGATGGGATTTTGTTCATTAGAAAATGAAAGATGTTAACTAATGTTAGTTGGTGGGTTTAAATTTTATTGGATTTTATTAAGGGTCATGTATGATTATCCTACAAACATAAAAGTCAAACTGATGAGTGGTGGAGTAATCCAACACCCAACTATACAAGTCACAAGTGTTCATGTGCAACCAAATCATAATCCATGGACAAAGCAATGTGATTATACTAGTAATTGAGTTAAGTTTGTGATCGTTGTCTTCCCATGTGGAGCTAGTGGTAGCTTTGTCATCTATGGTTTACCTCACAGTGAGGTATAAGATAATTGATGTTGTTTGGCTCATTTGGCTCTTAGCAAACATAATGGAATGCAAATGTCTTCTAAACTTAGGTAAAATAAGTAATGAATCTACTCTAGCCTATGTGATGGATATTTTTTCTTGAACTACCATTCATGTCTTGGACTCATGCAATCATCACTAGGATTACCAAGTGTACCACTACTGGGCGTACCAAGTGATAACAACACTGGGTTACCAAATGACTACACTTAATGCTCAAAATCAATCATATTCATACCACTTAATAACAATGAAAGTGAAGTACCTGGAATAGTAAACATTAACTAGGAAAGTAGTAATTAGTAATCTAAGTAAAAAAAGTAAACATTATTCTATGTAAACATAAATAAAACTAAGTGGATGTTGTAATGATAAAAAGTAATCTCAATCTTTATTTTTGATCATGAAATGTGTTCAAGTACATCCCACTTGAGTAAAGACTTTGTACAATCACTTAACACCACATTGCATGCATACACTACTAAAGACTTAAGACTAAAATTAAGAAAACAAACTAAAAGAGTTCTGCTACTATGGGATGAAATTGTTGTTCAGACCATGCACCTAAGTGTCATATTTATAGGCAGGCATGTGTCCATGATATCACATACTTGACATTGTAGCTTGTACTCTAATATCATATGTTACTGAAAATTGACTTTATCATAATCCCCATGACTAACTAAAAACTTGTCCTTAAGTTAAAACAAAATGAGGATAAAGTTCCTTACAAAATTAGGAGGTAGATTTACATGAATAACTAACTATATACATCATTGTAAATGTTGCAGTGGTGTTTTACAAAATTTGATATAAATCATGACATGACTCTTTGAAACAAAATAAAGAAAACTTAGTGAAGCTTGATGTAGCATATGTAGTTCTTGGTGGTGGTGGCTCCTTCATTGGTTGCTTCCCTTTATCATCAGGCTTTTGAAATTTGTACTGGTTGAGCAATTTCTAAAGCTTTTCTTCTTTCATTCTAGGATCATGAACCATTCATTCTGATGAACCAATGGTTGATGGAGTCCACACATCCCATGAGCATGGAAACCACAAAAACATCTAATTTTCTTTGACGTACGACATTGCAAACTGCCTTCTCTCCTCCTCAAATACTTTTTTCTTTTCTCCTAACTCATGATAATTTGTCAACCTTATGGCTAAGTTCATCGCAACATCTTTCTACGCTTGGTAGTGAGCCTTAACTGCTTCAAGTTCTAAGTTTTCCATACATAGGTTTTTAAAAGCATCTTTTATGTTGACAAAATCCTTCTCATATAATATGTATGTGGTTGCTACTTGCTGTTCTAGATTGTTTTTGGGCCCACCTACTATTAACATGGCCAAATTAGCATAATGAAGGTTAGCTAACTCCATGTATTCCTTTAAATCCTCTATTTGCAAGTCTTTGTTTTTGACCTTGACTTGGTAAACATGAGCATAACTATCCAAGATGGGTTACTAGTTTGGATTCTGTGCTGATATGGAATTGATCTAGGCTTGTTCCATATGGATCACCTTCTCGTTTATTTATACATGCCCACCTAATCATGGAAGTGCTCCTTGAGGCTCTCATGTTTCTTTGCCTCATTTTGCCACACACTAATCTCTATAACTAATTTTTTTTATGGAGCATATCTCCTCCATTGAGAGGGTTTTCTTTTCTCTCATGAGCTAGCTCATGTCTTGGTTCATCCTCATAAGCTATTCTCTAAACTAGTTAGTGCTCTCCTCCAGGATGTTCTTTTGCTTCTTAACAGTGGTCAACCTCATGTTATTGAAAATGAGTTTCTTATTCTCCTCTTGTGCTATGATGAAATGCCTTAACATGTGGCTACATTTGTGCTTCGGCAATGGAGGCATTCCACAATACTTTCTCCTTTTCATTCTCTACCTACTTATTCTTTTCTATTAGGTGATTCATTTATTCCGTTTTGAATTGATCTAGTTGGTCTAGCATAATGAATTCGGTAGGGTCTCTTTGTTTGGCTCTCAAGGCTATGAGTTCTTCTTGTAGTTTGAGGATTCCATTCTTTGCATGCTCTGCCCTTCTTTTTGCCATGACTAGCTTGTCCTTCATTGTTCTCAGCTTTGACTTCACTATAGTGACATCACTTGGGATGTCAAAAAGAGTTGTCATCACTTGTCCAGTCTACAGTAGTCGATCAAGCACATCTTCATGATTTGTAAGAGTCATCGAGATCCTAGCTAACATTTGAGCATCTTTGGTTCCAGTTAGATCTTCTGGTGGCATAACAGGTATGTTAAAAGATTCTTTGATGTGATCTGCAAGCACCTCTATTACTCTGGCCACATCTTGGTGTTACATGACCACAATTGTGGTTCCTTCTTTTATCTCAAGAACCACTTGGAATGATGCAATGTTGCTAGAAATCTATTGTGACCATTGAGCCTCTCCTCTTGATTATAAGGATATATATCCACTTGCAGGGTTTGTGGAAATGGTGGACTAGACTACATCATTAATAACTCTATATCGATTGGCCTCATCCCTCCCCCAATTAATTGTCTCTACAGTCTATTGTAGATGACTCATGAATAACCTATAATCCTATGGTGATAGTGGTAGAACTTGCTACTGGCTATTGACTACTAGGGCCACTATTGTTTAGTAGCTTGTGTGGTTTCCCCAGCACTTGTTTCTTCCTCATTTTAGTCTCTTTTGGGTGGTGTTGGCTTGAGTAGTTTAGCATATGAAGCACTTTGAGCCTTCTTGAAGATGTCATTAGTGTACCCTTGGATTTCAACACATTTACATAGCTTCTTGATTAGGCAAGGAAAAGGAAGTGTTAGGCTCCTTGCATTCTTTTCTTCAATCTACCTCTAGATCTTCATAAAGTAGAGTTGTGCAAGGTTGGCATTGTATTTTCCCATCAAAATTACACTTCCTCTAGCCACATATGTGGATAATCTAGTCAACCATTTTGTAGGAAACAAGTGACATGTGCCAATTATAAAATAAATTCTTTCTTTTAGAGTTAATTCATTATACCCCTTGTCCTCTTTGTCATATGGTTATTTTAGCCATAGTTTTCTTGTTTCTCCATTTTATTAGGTGGATAGGTGTGCCACTCAGGCCCCTTCATTGGGTATGTTTAGAGCCTTAGCTATTGCATAAATTGAATATGATATAGAGACTCCTTCAATGTTAATCATAGTACTTTCTTCTTTATTATGCCAAAATGGGTATGTCCCCCCTAGATACCATTCATTGGTGGTTGAAAGTATGTGCCATAATGGTGATGTTTGCAACTGTGTTTTTACTATTTCAGGAACAAATTCCATGAATGAGCCAAAGTTTATTTCCATAATTACTATGGTTAGGATTGATCTCTCTTGAATGGCTAGGAGGTAGTTTGGTGACAACATAAGGTGTTGTCCTTGTTCTAGCACTTGGGATTTGCTACCTCCACTTGGGCCAATTGTCCACCAGTAAGTGTTTCCTAATGGATGTTGAAGGATTAAGCTTCCTGCTCCTCATGTTCTAGATCTTGTCCTCTTGTTTAGCCTCTACCTTGGCCTTGTGGTCTTTTACTCATCAACTGTGAAGGTCCTCCAGTTGCTTCTCTTTTTGGGGCCATCTGTAATCATTGCAACTTTGGGAATCATTAGAATGTTTACTTTATTTCAATAACGTTCTTCCTTTCTCATTTTCTTTATCAAATCAATTCTTGGCTTATTATGATTACAAAGTTAGAAAACGTTTCAAAAAGAAACCCCATAGGCATTATCTTTCTTATAACTTTTCATAGTTGTCTAATTTGTTCTTATTTATGGCTCATAATTATTAGTATGGCTTATTAAGGGAATCATATAAGTGTTTCTAGCTTAATTTATGTGAAAAATTTTCAAAATTTCCAATTTTATCCTTCAGTCTTACCTTAAAAATACCTTCTAGGCATTAGCAAATTCTAAAAAATTGACTCTAATTTTCCTTACTAGCACCCCCATGACTAAGATGAGCACTTTCGAATTAGATAGATTTGAAAATCATGAAAATTGGAGCGATAACATGCAAAATATGGCCTAGGGAAGCTATGAGGTTAGCACTTTTGCTTAGGAAGAAAAATTGTAGAAACTCTCTTTAGGGTGCAAACATGAAAATGAAAAATTTTGCTAAGTATCAACCTATATATAGATTTTTTTGGGATCCAAAATTGGAATAGCTTTGATATTAGATCTCAAAAGATTCATCTTTTCATTGATATTTTTTTGATAAAAATGAGTCATGTGCAATAGTTGGAAGGTATAAAGCCTGTGTAATAGTTCTTGGACTAGGAAAAAGGCATATTTGTTGAGAATTTCTCATAATAAGTGCATGAAGAAGGAATCTTGGGTGATGAAAGTTAGCAAGTGTTGATGAGATGGTGATGGGATGCGATATCACATACGCGATATCATGTTGGCCCTTACGATATCGCATACGTGATATCACAACCCATCACTAGTTCTATAAATAAGAGGCAATTGTCCCTTGTTTTCGAATATAGATCTAGACGCTTATCTAAACTCTAGCAGTTTTACCATTCCAGAGATAGAATAATTTATATGTTCCTATAGTAGGAGTCTCAAAGTGAACGGATCTTTATTTGAGAAAATTGTACATGAGCACACATTTTTGTACAAAAATAAAGACGAACTTTCTGATAAACCTTGTAGCATATGGACTAAGCTAAATACGATTTAAATTACTATTAAATGCTTAATTTATTTCTTAGATAATTAATCCTTCTCAACCCTTAACTCTTTGAGTTAAGTACATTCAGTACGACTGCTTCAAGCACGTGTGTAATGCTTGGTAACCTAGTAACAAGTAGCGTTTGGTAATCCCAGTAGCGTTGCACTGGTTTAGGGTGTGTACAGCAAGTTGGAATGGATACTGGTGCTAAGATAATTAGCACTTAGTTAATGGAAATTAGTTAATTAGTCTCTTCACTTTTTTCCTCTTAGCATAGGCATTAAAAAGATAAAAGATATAAAAATCATATACCTCATACTTACTTAACCATACAACCGTGACAATACAAGTATGTCTGGGAAGACAACAATTAATTATAGTCTATAGAGTTCGACCGGATCACGTGTAAGATGCTCGTATTCATATGGTTGAGTGTAGGGGTACCTCGCCACTCATCATTGGCACTGTTGCCAGGGATGAGGGCTATGAATCCTCAACCTGCAGTTGGTTCTGACAACCTTATGCTGAAAAGACCTTTCTTCAGAACCAACAATCCAGCTAAGCCCTCACCATCACAAGTGGTTGAACATATAAACACCTCCATACCAAATAAGGTTTTGGGACCTCCTTCAACCCAAAAATTGAGCTTTACACACATGGTTATGTTAACACATGCCGTTACTAACTGGATTAAGGTGGCCCACCTTCCTAGGAAATTCTCTGATCCTAGAAGTCCTCTAATCTATCTCCAATTTGCTGGGAATGAACCATGTAAAGCTCTTTTGGACTCAAGCTCTGGAGTCAACTTAATATCACAAGAAATGTACAAAGCCTAGAACCTGCCTCCATTGAGGAAGAGCAATATTCGACTTGAGCTGGATGACCAGTCCATCATTGTCCCCTTGGGACTAGTGGAGGACATCATTACCATTATGTGTGATTGGTCATATCCAGCTGATTTCCTAGTAATATAAGTGAACAACGGTAAAGGGGACTTTCCAATAATAATGGGAAGAGCATGACTAAGTACGATAGATGCACGCCTAGGAATCTGCAATCTTTCCTTTGAAATATCCAAGAAGAACACTTTTGGAAAGATTAAGAAGAAGAAAGTTCCATGCATCACATATAGTGACACAGGGTGCAATTGCGTGTCGAAATCATGGGTTATGTGAAGTTTAACATTACCTGCATGCAACTGGTGTGCACAAGACATTAATATACAAAAGTGCCTATATGCAACAGCCACACGACAGGAAGACACCTAGTGACTGATGGCTAATCAAGAGAGTAATTCACTAATATGCATGGAATTAATTGAGGGAATAACTAGTGCTTACATTGAAAGCATAGACACATTGGAGCAAGTCCGTTGCCAACTTCCAAACCTTCACCTCAAAAACGTCAACTGGGGAAATTTTGAAATTCCTAAGAGATTTAAACACGAACCCCTTTATTTGAAACCATTGCTCACTGGTCTAGAGTATATGATCCTCGAAAATGGAAAACCAGTGATCATCAATGCAAAACTTATTCCCAAACAAAAAGAAAGACTACTGAAAGTGATAAACAAGTGGTTAAAATCCTTTGCCTGGTCATACCCCGAGTTAACCATAATAGAACCTAGGATATGCTAGCATAGCATTTACACAGACTCCTCCATCAAACCTCAAAAATAGCCATAGAGGCAATTGAACCTAAAATTGAAACAAATAGTAAAAGAAGAGATAGAACAGCTTCTTAAGGCTGGGTTCATATATACCATTGTTGATAGCGAATGGGTTAGCCCTCTGGTGATTGTGCCTAAAAATGGAGGTAAATGGAGGGTGTGTATAGATTTTAGGCTGTTGAACATGGCAACATTCAAGGATCATTTCTCATTGCCATTCATTGACCAAGTCTTAGACACCATAGCAGGGCATCGCTATTATAGTTTTCTAGATGGCTATAGTAGATATAATCAAATACAGATAGCACCAGAAGATCAAGCCAAAACAACGTTCACCAGTCCTTGGGGAACATTTGCATATAAACAAATGCCATTTTCCTTGTGCAATGCTCCTGCCACATTTCAACGTTTAGTTCTAAGCATATTCCAATAGCAGATCGGGAATGGAGTGGAAGTCTTTATGGATGACTTCTCCACTTATGGAACAAGCTTTGATAAAGCCCTGGACTGATTAGAGAAAGTGCTAAAATGATGTGTAGAGACCAACTTAAGTCTTAATTGGCAAAAAATCCATTTGATGGTCCAAGAGGGCGTAGTACTTGGGCATAAAATTTCACATTCAGGAATAGAGGTAGACTCGGATAATGTTAGGGTCATCCAAGGAATTACTTGACAACTGAAAATTGTTAAAGACATTCGGTCATTCCTTGGACACATTGGCTACTACAGGAGATTCATTAAGAACTTCTCCAAGATTTTCAAACCGTTGGTAGAATTAACGAAAAAGGATGCACCATTCGAATGGACCAGGGAATGTGCATGAGCATTCCAAACTCTGAAACAAAGACTTGTGGAAACTCCCATTCTACAAGCCCCTGACTAGTCTAGACCGTTCCATATAATGACTGACACATCCAATTATGCCTTAGGAGCTATCCTAACATAGTTAGATGACCAAAAGAATCCTTATTACATCCACTGTGTAAGTAAGAGTATTGTCACTGCACAACTTAACTACACAACTACAGAAAAACAATTAATGGTTGTAGTGTTTGCACTGGACAATTTTAGGCACTATGTGTTAGGCTACAAAATGTACATTCATATGGATCATAGTTGATGAGATGCGATTCGCATGAGCTGCAATATCGCATACACGATATTGCAGTTGTCGCGATATCACGTTGTCCCTTGCGATGTCGCGTACGCGATATCGCGATCGGCCACCAAATCTATAAATAAGAGGCAGCACTCCCCTTATTTCTCATCCTAGGCTAGAAGTAGGAAAACTCTGGCAGATTGATCACTCCAGAGATAGAATATTTTCCATGTGCCTGTAGTAGGAGTCCCCAAGTGAACGGATCTTTATTTGAACAGCTTTGTACTCAAACGCAAGTTATGTATGGCAATAAAGACGAGCTTTGTGGATAAACCTTGCAGTGCATGGAATAGGATTTTATTACCTGTTATTTCTTACCTATTATTTATTACCTGCATTAGCATGACATGAGTACGAATTGATTACGAGCATTGACGAATGTGTACAGCTAATCAAGGAATCGGCTGCTCATCGCAATTAGTCTCTCTCACCCTAAACTCCTAGAACGCAGGATGAGTACGACTTGATTACAAGCATCTACAGATGTGTACATCTAGTCAAGGAATTGGCTGCTCATCACATTTAGGCTAGTTAAGTGCCTCAGTATGACCACTTCGAGCACGTGCATTACATGTGGTCTCAGTAAC
Organism: Gnetum montanum; assembly: GCA_015680685.1. Lineage (NCBI taxonomy): Eukaryota > Viridiplantae > Streptophyta > Gnetopsida > Gnetales > Gnetaceae > Gnetum > Gnetum montanum. The sequence continues at coordinate 212,749 of MNCI01029067.1, read as the reverse complement.
GATTAACGTTTGGTAGCCACAGTTGCATTGTTTAGGGTGTGTACAGTAAGTGGGAATGGATGCTAATGCTAGTTAATTTAGACTTAGTCCTTAGTTAGAGTTAGTTAGTTTCTCAACCCTTCACCTCAATAGCATAGGAGAAAAACATTAAAAGATATAAAAATCATATACCTCAGACCTACTTAACCATACACCGTGACAAACACAAGTAAGTCTGGGAAGACAATGAATGA
>MNCI01029067.1:194214-207944 GCA_015680685.1 Gnetum montanum | reverse complement strand
CCAAATTTTTTAATTTTCTTCCTAACCCTTACACCTTCAGTAGTCATTATAAAGATATCCCCATATCCATATCAACCATACCAAAACCTAGCTAATGGACTTACACTGAAGCAAGGTATTAATTACATTGAAATTCATTTACCCTTGCTAATATAAGATTTTGTTGTGTGTGCAGATGGCGATCATACAAACAACGGATTGGATCTAGAGCAAACACTTGGAATGGAGCAGCACTAAAGTAGCTATGCAAGGAGCAAGATCGATATCACGCTTACGAATGGACAAGAAAGATGCAATTTTGGCGTTGGCAGCAATAACACTTCTTTCTCTCTCTCTTTCTCAGCTACCAACTAAGGCCTGATGTTATTGTAATAAGGTATTCACCCTTGTTGTCATGAATACAAGTTTTGTCAAGTCTTGTAATGATGATCCGTTCACATGTCATCCCATTAGTTCCATTCCCCTCAATAATTCCATACCTTCCCGATATTATTGTAAGGAACTTGAGGAGAAGTTTTCATTCAGTCATGGGGGTATGATGAGACACGATTCGCATGAGCCGCGATATCACGTCGTTCCCTGCGATGTCGCGTATGCGATATCACGGTCCATCTCCAAATCTATACATAAGAGGTGGCACTCCCCTTATTCCTCATCCTAGGCTAGAAGTAGGGAAACTCTACCAAATTGATCACTCCAGAGATAGAATATTTTTCATGTGCCCGCAATAGGAGTCCCCAAGTGAACGGATCTTTATTTGAGCAGCTTTGTACCTGAATGCAAGTTGTGTACGGCAATAAAGATGAGCTTTGTGGATAAACCTTGTAGTGCATGGAATAGGATTTTATTACTTGTTATTTCTTACTTATTATTTATTACCTGCATTAGCATGACATGAGTATTACTTGATTACGAGCATTGATGAATGTGTATGGCTAATCAAGGAATGGGCTGCTCATCGCGATTAGTCTCTCTTACCCTCAACTCCTAGAATGTGGGATGAGTACGACTTGATTACGAGGATCTACGGATGTGTACGGCTATTCAAGGAATCGGCTGCTCATCATGTTTAGGCTAGTTAAGTGCCTCAGTACGACCACTTCAAGCACATGCGTTACATGTGGTGATCTTAGTAACAATTAGCGTTTGGTAGCCACAATTGCATAGTTCAGGGTGTGTATGGTAAGTGGGAATGGATGCTGACACTAGTTAATTTAGACTTAGTCCTTAGTTAGAGTTAGCTATTTTCTCAACCCTTCACCTCAATAGCATAGGAGAAAAACATTAAAAGATATAAAAATCATATCCCTCGAACTTACTTAACCATACACTGTGACAAAAACAAGTAAGTCTAGGAAGACAATGAATGATTAACCCCAAGTGTCCCATGGGACGTGTAGGCATTTATTCTATGGAGTTAGACTGAATCATGCATGCTAGCTCGTTTCGTATGGTTGAGTGTAGGGGTACCTCGCCACTCATCAATAGTACAATTAGGTTCCTCATGAACAAGCCAACAGTTAGCCTTCATATTATACATTAGCTGGTAATCTTACAAGAGTTCAATATAATGATGATTGATCAAAACGACACTAAGAATGTAGTTGTAGATCATTTATCTCAGTTGCACTGGGACAGCAAAGAGGATGAATATGTCATATCTGATCATTTTCTCGTTGAGGCCTTCTTTACCAGTGTAGTGAATAACCAACCTATGGGAATGAATTGGTATAGTAGCATTCTCACTTGTCTCATTTCCCAACAAACACCACAGAAGCTGGACTTTAGGAAGAAACAACAATTTCTTCACAGAGCTAAGTACTTCATGGAGATCAATGGACAACTTTACAAAGTTTGTCCCGCTGGCTTGGTTCGATGGTATGTGCCCGATATGGACCAATTAAGAGTTCTCCAAGATTCTCATGAGGGCCATTATGCGGGTCACTATGCAGGAAGATTAATGGCTATTAAGATCCTACTTGTAGGATATTACTAGCCAATATTATTTCGGGACGTCCATCAATTTTTCCAGTCCTACGAGCACTGTCAGTGTGATGGGGGAATGATTGCTCGAATGGAGGATTCGCAACAATGGATTCAACCTTTAAAACCCTTCAACATTTGGGGAATAGACTTTATGGGGCCCATTACACCAATGTCCAATGAAAAATCTTACATCATTGTTGCTATTGATTATCTAATGAAATGGGCTGAAGTAGCTGCTATTACAGACTGCACATCATCTACAGCTACACGATTTGTGCAACAACAAGTTGTAACTAGGTTTGGTGTGACACGTGCACTTTTCTTGGATAATGGAACACACTTCACGAGTGCGACCTTTTGGAAATTAATGCAACGCTTAGGGGTTGAACATAAATTGACTACACCATAGCACCCCAAGCTAATGGCCAAGTTGAGGTCACTAATCAGGAGATTACTAAAATTTTGACAAGAACAATTAGCTAATATAGGCGAGATTGGAGCACTAAACTGAATGATGCTCTCTAGGCATACCGCTCCACTTGGAAACTTCCTACAAGCTATTCTCCCTACGAGTTAGTATACAGAAAACTTCCAAAGCTTCCAATTCAAACTAAGCTTCGTACAGTATCCATGGAATGTGACCTCCACCTTGACCTTGATCTAGCACAAAAACAAAGATTGGCAACTCTAAAAGTGCTAGAAGAAAATCAATTGGTTGCCCTATCATCAAATGAGTTGCACAAGAAACATAATAAGCAATGTCATGACTTAAAAATTCAAAAAGTTAAGTATCAACCGAGAGATAAGACCCTCTACTGGAACCCCACACATGTGCCACAATGCAAAAAATTTCAAACATTGTGGGAAGGACCTTACATTATTCATACAACCTTTCCCTCAGGAGCCATGACCATATACAAACCAGAAAACCCTGATAAAAGATTATTGGTCAATGTGAAACACACCAAACCCTTCCATGAATGTAGAACAACTAGTGCACATAATACCTCTCACAGAGGATAACCTCACTCATTATTTTTGATTTCTCCCTTCCAACTTAGTCATGGGGGAGATCGCCACCTATGGTGATCATTCAAGGCCCTTAGTTTCTTTTTAAGATTTTGTTTTACAAATTTCTTTAACTTTTCTTGTTTTTGTTTTGCAACATTGTTCATACTCTTTCATTTCTTTGTGTGTTTGTTTATTTGTTTAGTTTGTCACCTAATAAGTGCTCCTGAAGATGGTATGAATTGCATTCTATTGATTACTAATGTTTGGTTTTTACCTTTAAGTGATGATGTTGATACTAAGGTATGGTTCTTTTCATATAACAGGCAATGAGTCCACATCATCCATATGTCCATGAATTTCTATGGTCTCTCTTGGCTTGGAATAGTATAGTCACCTTTTTCAATAATAAGAACTATCAACGAATTAGTGATTGGGTATTTCTCAAACTAAGGAAGGACTCAAGGATTGAAAAGGGTGTGACTTCAATGGGATTTGATGCACTTGTGCTGGCCATTCTCTTGGGTGCTTGGATGTTTCTTCTTGATCTTTCCTTCCCATTCCGATGCTACTCCATTATCGAGAAGTTGAGCTAATAAAAATAATAAGTCTTTGCATGGTGTGGTTCTCATGCAAAACACAAAAAAAAAATAGTGAGAATTCAAAACACACCCCTTAGATGAAATAATCATCTAGGCTACAAGCACTGGTTATGGAACTAAAATAAACATGTTTCCTCTAACTAAGGCCCTTCTCGCTTCCTACATTGTCCTCTTTCATTTTTTCGAAATGGTGGTGGCTCTGGTAGAGGCATTCTTGCTACTTCAGAAGGATGGATTCACCAAATTTATTAATGCGAAGTCACTGGATGTGGTTGGTTTGAGGTTGGATTTGGAATGAGATCTACTAAGTCACATTAACCATTAATACACAAGGGGTTGTACACCACCTTGTTCTTGAGACTCCATTCCATTCTTTTCTTGCCATCATTCTTTCTCCATATACACCTCATTGCCAGTTGTATCAATAGTTCATATTTTGGTGGATGCATTGTTCTATTTTTGGTAAATTCTTGTGGTTAAGACTTTAACTCTTGTCTCCAAATGACATTCCTAGAGCCTACAGATTCTTTGAATGTGGGATTGTCAAGGCATTAAGGGCATGAGCCTGCTTTGGGGAGGATCCACTAGCATTCCTATTTGGTGCATCCATTAATTTCTTTCCCTTAAACATTTCCACAATCACCATTTATTTTGTTCATCTCCATCTTTGACATCCATTTTATTGGCATGGTCGTTGTTTCTTTTTCTCCATCTTTCTTGCTCCTTTTCTTTTTCTTTTCCTCCATTCTCTCACTACCGGAGGTTCACTCTCAGTCATGCAGGTCTTGGTCCAATTTTTTTGATTTTCTCTAAACCCCTACACCTTGGGTAGGCACCAATATTATATCTCCTGATCCGTATCAACCATATCACAACTCAGCCAATGGACCTTACACCGAAGCAAGGTATCAATTACATTATGATTCATTTACCCTTGCTAATATAATACTGCATTGTGTGTGCAGATGGTAATCATACACCAATGGATTAGATCTGGGAGGAACACTTGGAATGGACCGGTGCTGAAATAGTTATGCAAGGAATGAGATTGATGACATGCTTATGGACAAACAATGAAAAGTGCAATCTTAGCGTTGGCAGCAACAGACTTCTTCTTTCCTCTCTCTCTTCTCTCCCAGCTACTAAATAAGGCTGGATGTCAAATGCGTATAGTGTTCACTCTTGTTGTCATGAATACTAATTTTTTCATGTTTTGTAATGATGATCCATTCACATGTCACCCATTCACCGTTAGTGTCATTCAAGTCAATAATCCCATACCTTCCCAATATTTTGTAAGGAACCCAAGGACAAGTTTTGATTTAGTTATGGGGGTATGATGGGATGCGATATTGCATGGGCCGTGATATCGCGTCGACCCCTACGATATTGCGTATGCGATATTGCAGCCCATCACCAGTTCTATAAATAAGAGGTGGATGTCCCTTGTTTTCGAATCTAGATCTAGACCCTTAACTAAACTCTGGTAGTTTTACCATTCTAGAGATAGAATAATTTCCATGTGCCCGTAGTAGGAGTCTCAAAGTAAATGGATATTTATTTGAGCAAGTTGTACTTGAGCACACATTTTTGTACGGAAATAAAGATGAACTTTCTGATAAACCTTGCAACATATGGACTAAGCTAAATAGGATTTAAATTACTATTAAATGCTTAATTTCTTTCTTAGATAATTCATCCTTCTCAACCCTTAACTCTCTTCTTTAAGTTCATTCAGGATGACCACTTCAAGCACGTGTGTAATGCTTGGTAGCCTAGTAATGAGTAGCGTTTGGTAATCCCAGTAGCGTTGCACTGGTTCAGGGTGCATACGACAAGTGTGAATGATGACTGGTACTAGGATAATTAGAACTTAGTTAATGGAAATTAGTTAATTCGTCTCTTCAGCTTTTCCATCTTAACATAGGTGTTAAAAAGATAAAAGATATAAAAATCATATACCTCAGACTTACTTAATCATACAACTACGACAATACAAGTAAGTCTAGGAAGACAACGATTGATTAACCTTAAGTGTTCCATTAGGGTGCGTAAGTACTTAGTCCTTGGAGTTTGACCGGATTGAGCATAAGATGCTCGTATTCGTATGGTTGAGTGTAGGGGTACCTCGCCACTCATCAGATGGGTAATGAATTCTTTGGTGTATGGATGAAATTATTTGATGCATAGAGAAACTTTTATGAACATTTATTAGTTTTAGAAGGCTCAAGATGATGTGGAATTACTAGACGAGTATGAGATATAATAGTTATAGAAGTGGATCCTTCCCAAAGTAGGCTCCAACCCTCAATACCTTTGTATAAGCATGCCAAAAAGTGTTCTTAGGCACTCAAGGATTCAAATGTAATGCATACCCTTTTAGCAAAACACACATGTTAGTGTCAAAAAATTGGAAAATTTACACTATGTTATACAAAATCATAGGCTGTGATTATTCACATAGTGAGATGGGATGGACTTAGAAGGGATTGCAAGAATTGAGACATGAGGTATGTTACCATAGGCATAATGAATTCTTGTGTTTTATTGGTGGTTAAAGTAATCATTAGTCTTTCTATCCAAGATTCAAACCAAGTCTAGACCACATTTTAGTGACATCACATTGTTTCACCTTTTAGATTTACCACCATAAGATTATCAAAATTGCAAGATGTGTTATCACTTGGCGTGTTGTCCAAGGGAGGAGTTTCTTCATTGCATGAAATTATTTTGTTTAGATTTCTAAGAAGCTACCTACCTTTAGGCATGTGTAACATGTCTATCTAGTGGAAGCCCTAGAAATTTATTTTGTGCATAAATTTTATTTTTATTTGTGTCAACCTTACTAAAGGACTATCTTTAGGCATGCGTAACATGTATTTCTAATGAGATGGTAAGGTAGAACTGATTATACTCTTACTCCCATTATTTTTTAGATATACAAGGATATAGTTACAATCATAGAAATTTCATAGAACATGCAATAGTGAGTGAGGAGATTTCATAAATCCCATTGATGTCACACCCTTCACATTCCCACTTGGTTCTTAGTTTGATGATGAGAAAGAGTATCATCATGGCCATGGTAATAATCTCTTATTAATGGAATGAGTGGATGGATGTTGTGGTCTCACTATTCAAATAATCAGTTCCTTATGATGCAATAACATAGAGAAATATTTACTTTATTTGGGCTACAACTTGCCTTATTCTTAATGTATTTTATTAACAATCAAAATTATTTACAAAGGTAACAAAATTAAAGTGTGAAAAAAATAGTTAAAAAATTGGAAAAAAATATAAAGATTGAAAATGTCAAAGAATGAAAAATTCTTAAAGAAATGGAAAATGTGAAAGAATATTAAAAATTCAATAAATGAAAAAATATACATGAATGAAAAAATGTTTAAGAATGTGGAAATTATATCAAGAAATTTGAAATTAAAAAGAAATTACAAAACAAAAAGCTAAAAAAACACTTATTAACTTCTTAATTAGAATAGGGCATCTCCCCCATGACTGAACTCATGGGTGAGTGTTCAAAAAATGGACACTTGTTCCCTTAGATCATAAACTCTAGTTGGTCCACTTACCATCTTTAGTGAATTAACTTTTTGGTTATTGTCCCATGTAATCTTGATGGTAGTTGAGTTTTTCTCATCTAAGTTCTTGTTTTCTTTTGATATTGATTTATGACAATGATTTAATAGCTTTGTTTTTAGGTCCCTAGTTGGGTTCATATTCTTGGAATGGGAATTAATAAGTGAATTAGATTGTTCCATGCATATTTTGGATAGTTTAACATTCTCAATTGTTGGCCACTAGGTGTATTTTGGTTTAGTTGTGCTTTCTCTCTCTTATGTAGACTCTTGTTTTTCACTTCTGTTGTGGACTATTGTACTAATTGTGTTGACATTCTGAATGGTCGATCCACCATTACACCCTTTACTTTCAACAATAATGCATGAAATTCAGTGCGTGTGTATGGATCAATGCATGTATTCCTTAGAAATATTAATAGATAAATCCCTCATACTTAGCTTAGCATCAATGGTGCTAAGCCATGCTCTCCCTATGATGATTGGAAATTCCTTGTCGTCATTTTTCACATCAATTATAAGAAAGTCTACTAGGTAGGACCACCCATTGATAGTGCTAACTACATCATCAACCCATCCCAAAGGAATCGTGACAAATTAATCTACAAGCTCTAACCAGATGTTGCACTCCTTCCAGGGTGGTTGGTTCCATGCTCAATATGTTTTGTAAGAGATTATATTTATACCAAAACCTGAGTCTAATAAAGCTTTGCATGGAAAATTTCCAAGTACTTGTAGATAAATCAAAGAAACTCCTAGATCAATTCTTTTCTTAGGGAGTGGCCCTACCTTTATCTAGTTTATGAATATTTTTTTGAGCATAATAGTTTGCATGTTTGTGTTTAACAATGATGGAATTTTATTTGTTGTAAGAGAATCAATGGTAGTAGATGTTGATCTCTATGAAGCTCTCATTCTACTATCCCTTTCAGGACTTGTCCTAAATAAATGACATTTCTTCGTTTGGTACTTAGTGTTGCTAGTAAGATCCTCTATTTGTATGTTCATTTCCCTTACATCTTGTTTCTAATGTGGTTATGATGACCATTCACCTTGCATAGTAGGTGGTAACATTGGTGATAAAGGAGTTCGATGTTGACTTGAAGAATTAATTTTCGATGGATGCATATATGAGTTTGGATCTATCCTTGGTGGTGTTAGTCTATGGTATTTAGGTGGATAGTACTATGGAGTTTGAATGGTTGCATTTGCTAGCAAGATTGGATGTTGGATGTAGTATCCATAAGGATCAGGGTGTTGATATGGATACTGTATGTGAGGTGGTGGCATGGCCCACATTTTGGGTTGTTGCCACTACTAGTAGTACTACTCTTATGGCTATGGCATAGCTTTATTGGGGTAGTATGTTGGTTGGAAGTTCTGCCTATAGTTACCTTGAGAATAAGGTAACCTTCCAAGCATTTGTTTCTTTACAAATTTAGGATTGAGCACGTATGCCCATATTTCCTACAAATGTACCATTACTAGATAACATCCCTTGAAATGTTCATACTAGCACATGGTACATCCATTCTCATTAATGGGGCTAATTTCTAAACATTCAGTTACTATAGCCATTTTACCCTTTTAACCAAAATATTTCTTCTTCTCTTTATCCTTGCCTTTTTCAAGGGCTCACTCTATTCTTTCCTCCACAATCTTCAAAGTGTTTGCAACTTTCTCATCAATTGAAACCCAGAACTTCCCTAACTGTGTTGTTATATTAGTGATAGACTTTTTGCATTGGTAAAGTATTTTTATTAACTATCTCATCTAAGGTTTCTTCTTCTTGAACATAGCAAACTCTTATATCTTTCTTCTAGATGGAATAATCTTTGTTGTATTATCTCTTTCTTAATTCACCTTCCTCTTTTGCCATCCTTTCAACAAGTATTTAACTTTGATGAGCTGATAGGTCAGATTAATATCCCTTGGCATAAATTACAAGGATCTCTCTAGTATTGCTTTGCAATCCATCTATAATGTGCATGAACTATTCTTGTGGTGAGAATATATGGCCTGGGCATGTATGCAAAACTAAGTAGTATCTACGTGTTGCTACATCAAGGGTATCATGAGTCCCTTGCTTCCATCCTTGGATTTTTTTCCTCAAATTAAACACCCATGAGTAGGTTTGGTACTTGTCATTGAAGATCTCTAAAATGGTACTTCATCTTCTGATTGATTCATGGGAATAACTTTAATTTCTGTCAGTTACTTTCAATGTTTTATATGGTGTAGGCATTGTGAAATGCTTGGAGATGGTGTTGTGGATCAACATTATAATCACCTTTAAATCTTGGTATGTTTTTCATATTAAGTTATTTGATACGACTATCCCTCACATGCATGATTGGAATGTGTACAACTTTTTGTATGTTTATCATACTTCAAGTTTCCATTAGGGGTTCATCATCTCAATTGGGTTCATGTGCTTGGTTATAGTATTACCCCCTTCTGTGATCCCTTCACTCCTTGCTTCTTCATACTCCTCATCTTTTGAATTAGAATGTCTTGAGTGATGGTTATAACAATTGTGAGTCCTCCTCTCTTCCTTGTCATAATCTTTATACCTATGTTTCCTTCTATTAGAGTCCTCTGATGATTGTGAGGATGCAGATGAGGTAGTAGGAGAATGGTATTGGCTTATTCTCCTATGATGGCTTTGATATTCTTCCTTGTGAGGTCTAGTAGAAACTCTTGGCCTTGAGTCTTTATGCTTTGAGTATTTTCCCTCTTGCTTGAGTACCTCTACAAATTTATAGTGTGATTTATTCTTAATAGGTTCCTCCAATTAGATGATAGGCATTAGTGACTGAAACTCATGATGTTGGTGGAGTTGTTTAGCATTGAGTGTGTCATTATCCAGTTCTTCCAAGACAATAGAAGAATTGACTTTTTTGCCCTTGTTCTTCTCATGTTTTCTCTCCATAACATTTTCTCTCCTTAATTTCTCCTCAGTAAGTTCATATGATTGGGTCATGTGTGTAGTTTCATGATACCTTCCAAGTGCTTCACTTAGTTTCGTTCCCTTGAGAGTGGTTTGGAGCATGATGGGTGCTAAATGTTTTGGAGGTAGAACAATGTTCTCTTGAAGATCTCTCCATCTAAGTTGGTTTTCCTAATGGAATATGAATGTAAAATTAAGATAGTAAGGATCATGATGAGCATATGAGATCCTTATTTGCATTGGCATACTCCAGTCTTCTTCTTTGTTAATTATTCTATCATTACTCCTTTTTGTCTTCTTAGCAAGGGATGATGTGTTCTTGTTTGAAGCCATGTTGTATTTTAAGATGATTGTTTTAAGTGTGCTTAGTTAGTTTAGGTTATGGATTTCAACTTTGAATTTGGATATAATGAACTTTAAAAAGTTAGTTACTTAGCATACATTGACTTGTCCCTAGTAATGGCACCAATGATGAGCAATGGAGTAATCCAACACTAAACCATACAAGTCACAAGTGTTCATGCATGAACAGATTGTATTTCATGGATAAGGCAATGTGATTATGTTAGTAATTAATTTAATTTTATGATTGTTGTCTTTCCACATGGAGCTAGTGGTAGCTTTGTCACATATGGTTTAGCTCATAATGAGGTATAAGATAATTGATGTTGTTTGGCTCATTTAGCTCTTAGCAAACATAGTGGAATGAAAATGGTTTCTAAACCTAGGTAAAATAAGTAATGCGTCTACTTTAGTCTATGTGATGGATATCTATTCTTGGCCTACTATTCACATCTTGAACTCATGCAGCCATCACTAGGATTACCAAGTGTACCACTACTGGGTGTACCAAGTGATAACATCATTGGGTTACCAGATGACTACACTTAATGCTTAAAAACAATTGTATCCATACCACTTAATAATAATGAAAGTAAAGTACAGGAATAGTAAACATTAACTAGGACAACAGTAATTAGTAATCTAAGTGAAAAATAGTAAACATTATTCTAAGTAAATAGAAATAAAACTAAGTGGATGCTATAATGATTAAAAGTAATATCAATCATTATTTTCTGTCATGAAATGTGTCCAAGTATATTCCACTTGAATAAAGACTCCGTGCAATCACTTAACATCATATTGTATGCATACACTGCAAAAAAAAATTAAGACTGAAATTAAGAAAACAAATTCAAAGAGTTCTACTACTATGAGATGAAATTGTTGTTTGGATCATGCACCTAAGTGTCATATTTATAAGTAGGCATGTGTCCACATTATTGGATATCTAACATCGTAGCTTGTACTTCGATATTGAATCTCATTGAAAATTGACATCATCACAAATGAATCTTTCAAATCCTTTTATGCCTAACTTTTACTAGATTTGCTGGGACCATTTTAAAATATTTATTTTCAAAGTAAAATGCTCAGCAATATCTCCTTTATATACGTATGTTCATATTTTTTATGTCCATTTTTGTACTCTCTTCCATATAGAAATGTACTTAAAATAAATTGTGACTAACATTAATAAAAGGAAAAAAATGTGATGGTAACAAGTATGATGGTCAACATTGCTAAATGTAGATAGTAACAACTATGACATTTGCCATTGTAATATTCAATATTTTTTGGATGAACAAGAGGTTGAAACTCACCTTTATGTTATAGAGAAGCCTGCATAGTGAAACACCGTGAAAATTACGGGTCGGCCTCAGGCGAAGATTCGTAATTTGAGCGAGAACGCGCCTCGAATTTGTCTAAGGACAAGTTTACGCTCCATCACGCATGGCAGCGTAATGAGCGTAATAGGCTCCAAGACAGTTAAAGACGAATTTGGCTAAGGACAAGTTTACGCTCTATCACGCACGGCAGCGTGATGAGCGTAATAGGCTCCGAGACAGCTAAAGGCGAATTTGTTCAAGGACAAGTTTACGCTCCATCACGCACGGTAGCGTAATGAGCGTAATAAGCTCTAGGACAGTTAAAAGCAAAATCCAGAGAGGCACGACGAGTTGGCACTTTTTCTTGCGGCGCATACATAAGTGGCCTTTACGCTCATTACGCGGCGGTGCGTATCAGTGCGTGGGTCATGATTCAAGTTGCACGCTCCACCACGCGCCGCTGCGTCGTAAGCGTAAGTTATGCATTATTTATGCTTTATCACGCGCAGTTGTGTGATGAACGTAAGTTGTACTTTGTTTACGCTTCACCACGCATGGCTGCGTAGTGAGCGTACGTTACATTTACGCTTTGCCACGCACAGCTGCGTGGTGAGCGTAAAATGATCTTGAACTCATTGTTTTTACGTCAGTGCGCTCATACACACAACACAAAGCGAATGAGCGCAAACGCAGCTGAGACACGCCTATCATGGGCCTGCTCTTTACACGCACAGCACGCAAACGAGCGTGTTGTGCGTAGTCGCAGTTTGACTTAAAAGAATCGTGTCAACAGGATCTGCGACATTCGGGCCCACATCATCAGGGTTGCACGTGTCACGACCTATAAATACTCCGGCTGACAAATATGCAAGAAGAGGGAGATTTGGGGGGAGTTGGCCAGTTGACAAGTTAACGAACCAGAGCACCAGAGCATTTATCACTTTTTGTTAGCAGCAGATCAAGAGGACAAGAGCATTTTTTGAAGAAGGGAACACTTATCGCCTTGAACAAAGAAACAAGAGCAACCTTTTGGTAATCGCTGCAAACACGATCCTTTAGCAGAAATAGAACGCAGCACGCCTGAGTCCTAATAGCAGATCTACCTGAAGCAAAGAAGCAGAACGGGAATTGCAGAATCGTCTCGCCCAGTTAGCAGGTTCTATCATTCAAAAGATCGACATACTTCAGAGCTTGATCATTCCTGCACCTAAGCTTTGGGCCTACAAGGTAGATCAGACTTCTGTCCAGACAGTTTTCTTGTTGTTTTGTGCTCATTTTGTATCTAGTTGTTTGGGGGTTTTCTCCCATTGTAACGTAATATATACGCAAGTATACATCTGATCCAGCATTGAAACATAGATCTTTGATCTTTGCGACATCCACTTTTTTTTCTCTCTCCTGATTAGCATCTTTTCGGCGTTTTAGCGTTATCTTCGTAGCGATCCATCTACGTCGTTATCTCCCCGTTTTACAATCTCTCGCACCAAAATCACGTCACGCAAAAATCCGTAATCATCACCGCTTTTACTGACCCGTAAGTCCCTGTCTGATCGACAAGACCGTTCAGGGCACCGCGGATTCGTTTTTCCAGCTTAGCCCTCGCGCGAATCCGTGGTTAAAGCTGTGTACACGGAATTTCGGTCGGTATTTCCAGCTGCTGACGTTTTCTGTCGTTACAGTTTTCTGGCGCTAGAAGGAGGGCCTTCAGGCTCCGATCTGAATAGTTCAGGTAACCCTGTTTAGAGATCTATACCCTAGGTCGTAGACGTAATACCTCTAGGGAGGTCTAAGGTCAATCGTGTGGTGTAGATCGGTCGCAAAGACGATTTCCTTGAAATCTGGCAGGGTAGAAAGCCTTCTGTGTTGTCTGTCAACCTTTCTTTCATTCAGATTCTACTTTCAGTCACTTTTTCAT
>MNCI01029067.1:109388-182113 GCA_015680685.1 Gnetum montanum | reverse complement strand
GCAATGTTGTACAGGTCCGCCAAGACGAAAAACTGGCACCTTTTGCACGCGTTCGCCACGATGCTAAACTGGCGCAAGTAAGTAGCCGTCTACTGAGACGTAAAATCAGCACAGATTTGTCCCTGGGTCATGACATAAAACTGACATCCACAGCACGGTCTGCTGAGACCATAAACCAGCCTTACCACCGTCCGCTACGACGTGAAACTAGCACTTCTCGGTCTGCCCGGACTTTAAACTGGGACCATGGTCTGCTGAGACTTAAAACCAGTAACGGCAGTCTTCCAAGACTTAAAACTGGGATGTACAGATCGCCACCATGTTCAAGCGAGCGTGATCACTCCTGTACAGTTGCACAGCAGACGGGGTGGGATACTGAGACAGTCCCAGTATCGCCACCCCATCGGCATCTTACTGATTCCTCGGACAAGCAAGGAGGCATCTTACTGATCCCTCGGAGATGCCGCCACCGCACCCGCTGCAGTGGTAGCAGCTCTGGGAGTTTAGCCTCGTTAGCGGGAGCCCCAACGAAATCCTCGTTGGTCATGGCCCCAGGAGTCTCCGCCAATCATCGCTATCGGGCGCCGGCTTCGCAGATTCATCTGGCCGGTTCCCGGTGCAACCAGTGAGCTGCACTTCGTCTGATGCCTTTTGGCGAAGGTATGCAGTGCCAAATCATCAGGATTGGCGGCTCCGCCCAAGTGCTCCAGCTCAACATTTACAGTCCGTTGGCTCCGGCTAACACTAGACAACATGGGCTCCAAGAAACCCCGTCTTTTGTCCATAAGCAATGGCATCCTCTATTTCCTTTTGTGGTTGCAGGCTGCTTAACTTGGAGGATGTCATTCAAAGGTGCGTCCATCTGAGCGGCGAAGTACAACAGCATGCTGAAATGGCTGCTCATGTTTGCCCACCCACTCCGCTTTGCGCATTTCTTCCCGACACGCATCTAACCTTAATCCTTGTTTCCTTCTTCCCCACCACCCAGTTCCCATATGCAGCTTTGCTTTTCATACTCACGCTAGCAGAGACATCGCAAAAGTGATGCGCAATGCTCCTTTTTGCACGCATTCCTGCTACAATTTGTAACAGAGATATCTCAGATTGACGCGCAACGCTCGTCTGAAAGCATTCCTGTTGACATAAATAAACACACCGTTTGCATCTTCCCCGAACCTGTTTCCAGTTACACCCTTCCTCTCATACTCGCCAGCCTTCCTTTTACGTAAACAGAGCAACACCTAAGTAGTCATGGATGAACGTTGTTCTTGCTTCTACCAATCCGGTGTTTCGCATTCTTTTTCGATGTTTTTCGGGTAAGCCCTCTAACCGTCAACAAAGAGGGGCCATTGAAACACCGTGAAAATTACGGGTCGGCCTCAGGAGAAGATTCGTAATTTGAGCGAGAACGCGCCTCGAATTTGTCTAAGGACAAGTTTACGCTCCATCACGCACGGCAGCGTAATGAGCGTAATAGGCTCCAAGACAGTTAAAGACGAATTTGGCTAAGGACAAGTTTACGCTCTATCACGCATGGCAGCGTGATGAGCGTCATAGGCTCCGAAACAGCTAAAGGCGAATTTGTTCAAGAACAAGTTTACGTTCCATCACGCACGGCAGCGTAATAAGCGTAATAAGCTCCAGGACAGTTAAAAGCAAAATCCAGAGAGGCACGACGAGTTGGCACTTTTTCTTGCGGCGCATACATAAGTGGCCTTTACGCTCGTTACGTGGCGGTGCGTATCAGTGCGTGGGTCATGATTCAAGTTGCACGCTCCTTACGCTCCACCACGCGCCGCTGCATGGTAAGCGTAAGTTATGCATTATTTACGCTTTATCACGCGCAGTTGTGTGATGAACGTAAGTTCTACTTTGTTTACACTTCACCACGCACGGCTGCGTAGTGAGCGTACATTACATTTACGCTTTGCCACGCACAGCTGCGTGGTGAGCGTAAAAAGATCTTGAACTCATTGTTTTTACGTTAGTGCGCTCATACATGCAACACAAAGCGAATGAGCGCAAACGCAGCCGAGACACGCCTATCATGGGCCTGCTCTTTACACGCACAGCACGCAAATGAGCGTGTTGTGCGTAGTCGCAGTTCGACTTAAAAGAATTGCGTCAACATGATCCGCGACATTCGGGCCCACATCATTAGGGTTGCGCGTGTCGCGGCCTATAAATACTCCGGCTGACAAATATGCAAGAAGAGGGAGATTTGGGGGGAGTTGGCCAGTTGACAAGTTTACGAACCAGAGCACCAGAGCATTTATCGCTTTTTGTTGGCAGCAGATCAAGAGGACAAGAGCATTTTCTGAGCAAGGGAACACTTATCGCCTTGAACAGAGAAACAAGAGCAACCTTTTGGTAATCGCTGCAAACATGATCCTTTAGCAGAAACAGAACGCAGCACGCCTGAGTCCTAACAGCAGATCTACTTGAAGCAAAGAAGCAGAACGGGAATTGCGGAATCGTCTCGCCCAGTTAGCAGGTTCTATCATTCAAAAGATCGACAGACTTCAGAGCTTGACCATTCCTACACCTAAGCTTTGGGCTTACAAGGTAGATCAGACTTATGTCCAGACAGTTTTCTTGTTGTTTTGTGCTCATTTTGTATCCAGTTGTTTAGGGGTTTTCTCCCATTGTAACGTAATATATACGCAAGTATACATCTGATCCAGCATTGAAACATAGATCTTTGATCTTTGCGACATCCACTTTTTTTTTCTCTCTCCCGATTAGCATCTTTTTGGCGTTTTAGCGTTATCTTCGTAGTGATCCATCTACGTCGTTATCTCCCCGTTTTACAATCTCTCGCACCAAAATCACGTCACGCAAAAATCCTTAATCGTCACTGCTTTTACTGACCTGTAAGTCCCTGTCTGATCGACAAGACCGTTCAGGGCACCGCGGATTCGTTTTTCTAGCTTAGCCCTCGCACGAATCCGTGGTTAAAGCTGTGTACACGGAATTTCGGTCGGTATTTCCAGCTGCCGACGTTTTCCGTCGTTACACATAGGATTCAAATCCTTAACACTGCAAAGAGATTGAGGCTTATTAAAACTCACTCAAAAATGATTATGTTGCTTCCATGATGCTATTGAGTAACATGTAAAAATGATATTTTTTATAATTTTGAACTATACCTAGTACACATGAAACTTAGGAAGTCCTCAAGAAGAGGTTTGATGCTACCTCAACCACTAGATAGAAAAATCTAACTTTTAAATACAACATTTATTAGAAATGTCCTGATCACACCATGAAACAACCCCTTAGGATGATGTGATTAAGTGTGAATGATCTCATGATATATGCTAGCATGACTATTGAAGCTAGATGGGAGAGTTTCTTATAACAATATGAAAAAACTTAGCTTAATTACCTAAAAATTAATTAAGATATGTTGAGTGCATTAATTAATTAGGGTAATATCATTACCTATGCTAAATTTGTTCTTATAATGTACCCTTTGTTTGTATAAAAAAGAGTCTTAATTAATAATCTATGTAGATTAAAAAATTAAGAGAAAAACTAAGAAATGATCTAAATAAGATATTAACAAATCATAAGAATGATAATTTGGAAATGTTTATCTTAATTTTAATTATATCCTATCAATTTCTCAAATCTTCATGGCAATATAAAGAGAAGATTATAGTGTGTTAATTGGTGGGATTTTTTTTCCAATTTTTAACTATGTAAACAAAGGCTTATTCTCTTATGAGCAAATTTTGGATATGCTCCACTATATGGTGTTATTAGTCATACTTCTTAGAAAATTATTTTTGGTATAATATTACTATAATATATGTTTTTTTTTAAAATAATATGCTATTGACATTAATTAAGTATATGTCTTTATTTTTTTATTTGTTTGTATGTTTTTAAATCATAAACCTAAAATTGAGGCTTGTGTGACTAGTACAATAGTATTCAAGGCTTTAACCTTACAACTTGTAGGCCATAAGTTCAACTTCATCAATTTTTTAGCTAGTATTGTAATTATGTGAGATATTGCCTAAGAAGATTTAATTAAATGAAATATCTTGTTATTCATCCTAATAATATTAATTTTGGCTATTTTATTACTAAATACATGTTTCAAAATACTATATCAAAAAGGGAACTTATGCTAAAAGTGCTAAACTAAAATTTTAAAAAAATGAATTAAACTATATGTTAATCTTTTGTTCCATCTAGTGTTATTTAAGCATAGCTACTTCACTAAGTCAATGTTTAAGTGTTATTTAGCCATAGCTACTTCATTGAGTCAATATTCAGCTTTCATGATATACATATAATATTTGTTCAATGGATCCTTTAAATCTTTAGATGAAACAATTTTTGACATTTAAACAACATATTCATCCTAGGCTAATGGAGCTATCAAGCATGTATGTAGGTCTTCTTTAATCACAATGGTACAAGTGTATCATTTAATGCCAAAGTTTGTTGATTTAGTATGCAAAGATGCTACCATCAGCGAATGGGTATCAATGTGCTCTTTCGTTAAGAAAAATTTTTAATCAAAAGAGAACAAAGGATAAAGGTCATTAAAAATGTTTGCTATACTAAAAAGGTAGGATCTATCACTTTAAAATAACCTTGTTGAATTAGGGTGTTGGAACCTTAAAATAACTGGGGGGAAGGAAGGGAAGGTGGGGGGAGGGGGTGGTGTTGGTTGGAACCATCATTTGAAGTGATGGTAAAGTGCTTGTTTCTCAAGTTGAAGACCTAGGTTCAAGCCTAGGTGTAGCCACTCGAAGAGATTAGGCTTTTGCTCTCTTACTGAACCTCCTAGGATCCCACTTTGCAGGATGAGCATTGAGGCTCTAGGTAATGATTTGTTTAGGCATAGTAGAAGATATATGGTGAAGGAATGTGTCAAAATCCAAAAGAATGATTATAATTACATCCCAAGACATATAGCCAATATGATACTTTATTATTTTTGACATTTCACCAACCTATTTATCCTAGGCTAATAAATGGAGATATTAGACACGTATGTTGATCTTCTTCAATGACAATAGGAACTAGAAAGAATGAGTATAATTACTATGAAGGCAAAACGTTTTGTGTAGAAATTTATTGAATGCATTTACATAAAATTATAGTTTTTTATTTATGTGCAATGTTGCTAGACAAAGACTATGGTGATTCAAGCAACATCCTTTAGGTGGCATCTAAATAAAAATTTCAAAAGATAAACCTAAGTTTAGAGATCAGCAAAAAATTACAAGTGTAAGTTGTCATAGAGCACACAAGATACTCTCTTTGAAAAATACATTATAACTAAGATACAAAGAAAGTTTAAGTGCTAGAAACTATAAATTTTAATTATTTTAATGTACTTTTATGTTTTTTACTCATCATTTAGAGTGAGGTTAAGTTGCTATTTTCTCAAATAGTAAAACATTGATTTAAGTTAATCATAGAAACTTAAAAAGAGGCTATACTTTTTCTCAACTATAGGCCCAAGACCCACTTGTTAAGATAAGCATTGGACCTCAAGTTTACACATGATATGTAATTAATGCATATCCTATGCATTATCTCTACTTTTGAAAAGGGAAATGAGGATTAATAGATAACTAATGATAGTTTTTGGAAGTGCATTGCACATTCCCTAAATTTATCATGCAATAGGATTTGCGATAATTGATGAGTCATGAATTTACTAGCTATGATTTCATAGTCGTGATATCGCAGTGGTTGCGATATTGCAACTGTGATATCGCATACAAGATATCGCGGCCTGCTTCAATTTTTATAAATAAGAGGTAGCTTTTCTTATTCTAGGAATTAGTTCTTAGATTTTATTGTAAGTTTTGATTTTATTTTTCATTTTTCCTCTCAACCCTTTTCCTCCCAGTGTATGCCTGCAATGTCATGATTGTAATTGTATGGCATCCTTATTCGAGTGTGACGTACTTGGGCACGCACATGACTGAAAATAAAGATCGAGATTACTTCATAATTGCAGAATTCACTTAGTTTAATTAATTATTTACTTAATTTTTATTTACTACTTTCTTAGTTAAATCTCTTCTCACCCTAAACTCCTGTTAAACGTGGAATGAGTACGACTTGATCACTAGCATTTAAGTGTGACTACTTGGTAACCCAGTAGTGTACCTAGGATCTGCACTTGGTAATCCCAATGGTAGTTGTGCACGAAATCCAAGATGTGTATGGATGATTAAGGAATGGATGCTCATTGCACTTAGGCTAGCTTAGATTCTCTCACACACTCTCTCTTAGATTAGTTAATATTATCTTCCATTTTCTTCAGGAGTAGCATTAGCATAAAAACACATCATACACCTCACTTTGGACTAAACCATACATGACAAAGTTAACACTAGTCTAGATGGGAAGACAATGAACTACGACTTAAGGATAACTGTCTAGATACCACAACTAGACCGTCTGCAGAGTTTGACTGGATCGTGCGTGAAATGCTCGTATTTGTATGGTTGAGTGTAGGGGTACCTCGCCACTCATCATTGGCACCATTTCTGGGGACAGTGCTAGTTATCTAGACTAGTTATATCATACAAGATCATTGTATAGGAATTAACGATATATCTTTTAACAGGAAATAATTACAAAAAGTCACATACGAATTCACACACAGTTTCATAATCATGCCTCTCCTACAAGACTATGATAATGCCACATCTAGTGAGGCAATTCATTGGAGAACCAATGAATTATTTGACAATGAAGATTGGAGTACGCAATCCGAAGTGCAGGTTTTTTATAAACATAAACAAAGGCAACATCGTCCCAACACACAAAAGCATAACTTACCTGATGACGATGAACCCCTACTGGCCACTACAAGCCTAACACAAATACAAGATGTTGTTCGAATCTCCCATAGGCATCGTAAAGAGAGTCATCTACCCAGGCTCGATTTAAACAACTTTCCTAATTTCTCAGGAGGCTATGACTTAGATCCGCATCAACATTTACAAGTCTTCTACAATACCTGCGCATAGAACAACATTGATAATGGTTGGCAAAAACTCAAGCTCTTTCCTATGACACTCCTTGGCCAAGAAAAAGTATGGTATAGATCATTAAAACCAAATTCAATACGATGTTAGCCAAAAATGGTAGAAGTCTTTAATGAAAGATATCAAACTTACGCAAGAGTGTCGACCTTGAGGAAACAAATCCAAGAGTGGAAACAAGCACAACATGAACCCTTGGACATGACCTTAGAACGAGATTATGCACTGTTAAACAAATATCTAAGCCATGAGTTCTCCAAAGAAAGGCTAATGTACCATTTCATTCATGGGCTTCGTGATGAAACAAGAAAGATCCTAGGGATGTATGCCCAAGGACAACTATACGAACTATGAACCCATCAATTACAAGAGCTTATTAAGCAGGTAGCAAAAGAAGAAGGAGAAATGGCTAGATGGGAGAGTGTTGAAAAACATCAACCAGACCAAAATCTCAACTTAACAAAGGTCCATAATCACAAAAAGGAGAAATGAACCTACCATAAGGGGAAAGAACCACCTTTGCCGATACAACAATCGTTAGAGGAAGTCAAGGCAAAGATCAATAAGATGTTGGAATGGACGCATAAAAAGTTTGGAGAATATATCAATATCATTGGAGATAGAGTTTCAACAACCCAAGAAGCAAGACAAAGTATCACTAGACAATCAGGAAGAAGGGATGAAGAACACAAGAGCTCAATTGCCAATCATATGTATGAATGTAATATTTGCCTGCACGATCACCCCAAGGGCTAGTGCCTAATCCGATTACATCTATATGAGCATTGGGGAAGCACGTTACATCCAGAGTTCATATAGAGATACTGTGTTCAATCATAGTGGCAACAATCCCAGTCATGGGGGAAGCCATCCCTAAATTTGGAGACACCCTTCATATCCTCCGAATCCAAATGTTTATCAAGTTCAACATCTTGTTTCTTCAACTGGGTCAACATACTCTATCTCACCGCATTACTATTCTCCTCAATACTATCAGCCCATGTCCTCAACACAAGCACTGCTTTGTGTACCTTACACTTCTAAATTTCAATGTTCTCATCCTTTCCCTCCTTCTACATCGCCACCTATTTTTCCTGAAGTGTCTGCACCACAGCAACTACCCCCAAATGTTACTTGTGCTACTATTGCCAACAGTAGTGAGAGACCTCAGCAACATCGAAGGAGTCCCTTCTTTAGAAATGACCATAGGAAGGTCACTAAATTCCAAGGCCACTGCATTCTCCACTACATGAAAAATAATGCTAACAGCAAGCATGTTTCTAACTAAACAAATGAGAAAAAAGTTGCAACATTGTTGCTCAATGAAACTTTGATGGTCTTGTTATCAAGGATATCATTTTCGACGCCAACAGATGGACAAACTTCTACAAGATCTGTTTTATTTATTAAATTATTTTTATACTTAAATGAATATTAAAAGTTATGAGTGTAGGTGAAATCACCTCCTACATGCATATTTCTAAGGGTTACTTTTCCTTCAAAATTTTTGAGTTTGCTAACTCAAAAGACCTTCTCAAAATATATCTTAAATTATAACTTTGCATGTATTTGAGCCTTTAGACAGTTTCCCGGGAAAGTTAAATAGGAGCCATGCTTTATCACTGATCTTTTGCCCTTTTTAACAAGATTTCTCATGGAATTTGGAACCTTCATGGCCATTCTAAATGCTATCATATTTTTCATTGGGCAAGCAAAAGTAGATCCAACCACTGAACATTGGAGCTTCAATACATTCTAAAGATTGCTGAATGTAAGTTACAGTAATTGACATTGATATTGTGACTGTCATATGACAAAGGTAACAATTATGAAGGTGAGAGAAGAGGAGATTGTTACATCACTCAAAATTTATAAATTCATTTAAATTCCTTGTAAGTTGATGTTATAATTATTCTTAAGTACAAATTGATATAGCATATTAACAAGTATACATAATGGTGAGCAATACACACACACCACACATCACTTTCAATGGTAGGCAATCATTCTTAATCGTTAATTGTAATTTGCATGGATGTAAATAATTTAAATAGATAGGGTGGAAAAGAAGGTTTCCATGTATTATGAAGGGGTGTGGGTAAAAATCAAATTGGGTTTCTATTGCAACTTAAAACATTCACACTATTTTTGCAAAGATATTTGAATGTATTAACATCAAATATGTCTTAAAGTTACCATAAGATATAAAATACATGCTACGGGGACATTCAACATTAAAGGAGGGAGACTTGCAGTGGGTTTTCTGTCAAAAAGTTGCAAAAATGGCATTTTAAATAGGTTGGGCATATACAAAAAATGATGAGAAGTCATTTAAAAGAAAATAAAAAAATTTTAAAAAATATAAAATAAATTAGAAAAACATAGAAAAAAAGATTAAGAGAGTCTAAAATAAATAAAGATCTAGTTCTTTAAAAAATAAATGATAAAAGAGAACTTAATACTTAACCCTATTTTAGTAAGAAAATGCTAAAATAATAATGATAATCTATCGTTAAAGTAACCACTGCGTGTTAAGGTAGTTGGAAACCATTATAATGAACGGTAAGCATAACCCTGTGTATAAAACCGTGGGTTAAAAGTTTATCAAATTTATCACCAGTCACCAGCCAACCTGATGTGGATTCATGGAAATTTAATCCATGGAAATTTTGCAGAAAATTGATCACAACCTGATGTGGATTCATGGAAATTTTGCAGAAAATTGATCACACTGGTAACTGGTTGTCCCGGTTGTCCCGGCAAAGTTGTGTGGGCATAAAATTACTGGTAAGAGTTTTGATCATTTTAGTGAATCTGAATAAAATAGAAAAAATAAAAATTACCGTAGGATTAAAGAATCTGAAATTTTTAACATGAAATCTTGTAGACTTTTGCAGAAAACGGAGCACAGTGAGCCTAAGCAATTGAACAATCATCATTTCCATGAATATAGTGCATTTCGTTGAAAACGGAATGCAGTGGGCCCCAGCAATTAAATTGTGGCCGGTCAACTTGCATGAATACTGCACATTTTTATAGCTAGTCAAGTCACGTGAATGAATATGTTGGAGAAAAGCAGTGGGTATCAGCAATGAAGCGGTGACCAGTTCAAATGACGTGAATATTGGACATTTTTGAAGAAAACTGAGCACCATGGACCTCAAGGGACAACAAATTTCAGAAAACGGAGCACAGTGAACCTCTTCTGGCGACCATTCTGAATCTTGTACATTTTGTAGAAAATAGAGCGCAGTGGGCCTCAGCAATTAAATGGAGAACAATTTGCGGAAAATCGAGCACAGTGGGCCCAAACAGGCACCCGACATGGATCTTTTACCAGCAAAAAATAGGCCACAGTGAGCTTCAGCAATTTAATGATCGTCAGTCAACTGACGTGAACACTCTCCTGTAACGCGGAAAAATGAGTCTGGATTTCTAGCAACTGGAAATTTTGTGAAAAGGTGAGCGCAGCAGGCCTCATCAATAATTGTAGGTTATGTAGGGATAGAGAATATAGTTTTTGTTGACAAGTCAAGTAAAGCACGAGCTTGGAAATTTTGCCTAAAAAAGAACATAAGGGATCTTATTAATCATGGTAATTTACTTGAGTTGCTCAATAAGAGTGTGAAAGCGGTCCATGAGTTACCTAAGTAACCTAGTTACATTTTTCAATATAGATAAGAAATAAATTGAAAAAAAATTTGACTCCGTATAAATATATAATAGTATGTAAAAGAGATTGGAGGGCCGTCACTTGCAGGTTGATATTTTTTAAAATGAAATTTTGCTCTGACGTTTATTACAAATATAATTTTTCTATTAGACCTTTTGTGATCTCACAAGGATATAATTAAACATTTTCATTTTCATTTCCATTTCTAATTTTGCGATCTCAGTTATAAGCTCTTTGTTATAATGCTTCAATCATGAGGTCAAGCATATTAGTGATACAGCCAGGCAAATCATAAACGTTCCTAAACTTCTTTTCCTTCTTTGCGTCGTAGGGCTTAGGGCTTTCTGTTTTTTCCACTAGAGAGCATCCACTGCCTTAAAACCCCCAAAAGAAGAGAAAAGCATCACCAAGAAAAAAATCATAACAAAATCCAAAAAAGAATTACTAAATACATTTGATTATCCTATTTTCCTAAGCATTTGAGAACAAACATGATAAAAAAAAAGAGAATGCCTCTTACGTGCCTTGGCTTAACATCCTGCTCTGCTGCTTATTCTTTGGGGACAACCACAGAACCTTCAAGAAGAAGATAATAAGGGTGATGAATTTGCAATTAATATGCAAAGGCCGTGTTACAATGGTTAGTCCTTCAGCGGAGAAAACCCAATACCTATAATGAGGAAGGTCAATTTTCAATAAATATGCAGCAGCCATATTAGAACGGTTAATCCTTCAGCAAAGAAAACCTAATACCAATAAAATTGTGGCATAAATTAATCAAAAATTCAAGTAAAATACCTTGAATCACATCAAAGTCATTGATGATGTCATGCCGTTTGGGAGTTATGGAGACTACATTCAATTTTCCTGAACTTAACCCCTGGAGCGTTGGCAACCGCAACGCTGAAAAAGTATCCTGACCCAAACATTCCAATAATAATTGCAACCAATCAAAACTAAATTCTTCCATTCTGTGCCTTAATATCCTGCTCTGTTGCTTATTCTTTCTTTACAGTGGGACGACCACAGAAACCTTCATGAAGAAGATAATGAGGGTCAATTTACAAAAAATATGCAACGGCTGTGTTAGAACGGTTAACCCTTGAGCAGAGAAAACCCAATACCAACAAAATTACAAATTACAACATGTATTAATCAAAAATTCAAATAAAATGCCTTGAATTACATGAAAGTCATCGATGGTGCCGTGCCGTGCCATGTCAGAGTGGCATAGAGGATACATTGAATTTTCCTCAACTTAACCCTTGGAGCGGTGGCAACGGCAATGCTGAAAAAGTATCTTGAACCAAACATTGAAATACTAATTGCAACCAATGGAAACTAAACTCTGCTGCCATGGCAGAAATTTTGTTGGGTCCCAGTTTTGTTGGGTCCCAGTTCGTAGGTAGGCTGTGTCATTTATTCATCCCTGCAAATAATTTAATAAGAAACATGCCAGGCAAGTGATGCATGACAAAGGAAAGTCTCTGCAGGTCTAAGATGTTGAAATGAATTGCAGTTTTGCCGGGTGAAGGCAGGTTGTTTCCCAAGATTCTACTAAGGTTAAAAGAATAAAATATTATTTATCATTAATGTAAAGTAAAGGAAATAATAAAATAATATTTACTATCAAAGTTGCTGCTATGTTATTAAATAAAAGGTTAAAGTTTTAGCCAGAAAAAATCAAATTACAAAGTTGGAAGAAAAAAACTAATTAATGTAACAGGCATCGTTATGCGAGAGAACTACCGATATGGTTAAAAGATTCTTAAATATATGAGCAGTCACCAATCAACCTGAAGGGGAACCATGGAGATTAACTTGGCAGAAAATTGCTAAATGAAGCATTGGTAGCTGGGTCTCACTGAAAAGTTGTGGAGCCTAACATTTCTTGTAGTAGTTTTGATCCCATCCACTGCTTTAAGGTTAGTATCATCGTGCTTACCAAATCTGAATAAAATTTGAAAAAAAATCCTCGTAAAAAGAATTACCGGCAGGATTAAATATCTGAAATTTGAGGTGACTTGCAGTGGCCACAGTTAATCCAACATGAAATCTACATTTTATAGAAAACGGAGCACAGTGGGCCTCAGCAATTTAATGGTCACCAGTCCCGTGACCTGAAATCTTGCAATTTTGCATAAAACTAAACACAGTGGTGGGCCACGTAAGAGTTGCGTGGCTATATAAAACTACTGCTCGAACCAAAGAAACTCATCCTAACGCGGAGTCATGGAAATTTGGTGGAAAGCTGAGCACAGCGGGCCTCACCAATAACTGTAAGTTCCGTAGAAATAAATAATATAGTTTTCGCTGACCAGTACATGTGACGGGGAATCTTGAAAATTTTGCAGTAAAAAATAAGCTTAACGGGTTTCATTGATCATGGTAATTTACCTGAGTTGTTTAACAAGACTGCGAAAACCATCCATGAGTTAGTGCAACAAGTGCTATCAACCTAGCTACATCTATAAAACATGAAACCAAGAAATTTTGGCTTGTAAATAGATAATAGTAGGGTAAAAAAAATTGAAGGTCACTTGCAGGTTGATTGAATTATTTTTATAGATTCAGCTGTCTAAATTTTGCTTTAATTATTTTTCTAAATTTTTGAGATGAGAATGAGGGATCTACTCTTAACCTCTAAAATTTGTAAACACGTAATGGATTCTTTGTCTGTGTTTGGTCGCTTCTGTGTTCCACGGATCCTTGACAACCTTTTTTTAAGCCTTATCTCTGAGCCACAGTGCCACAGTACACTATTTCGATACAAAATTAAATGACATTAACTACATCCAGAATTATGTCCCATGTTCTAACAATCTTTTAAACATTTTGAGGCAAATGATAACTAAACAAGCCTATGGAATTGTGCATCCCTGTATAAATGTCAATTGTATTAAAGGAAAAATAAGTATTCATGCCGTTAGGAGAAAGCTTTCAATCTGCCAATCCATCTTTCATTTGCTGTTGATATTCATTCATTGCCTTTTTCTGGTGATGGCAGACTTCAGAACTTCTGTGGCTTCTCAGCTCGCTGCAACTGCTGTGACAATGGCAGTTCAGAAAATGGGGAAATTAGTCTCTCTTGGTGATGACGTTCAGCAGCTCAAGCAGAAGCTGGTTGAGCTGCAAGCTTTGCAAGCTTTGTTCATGGATGCTGACAAAGGATTTTGGAAACACGAGTCCAGTTCTATCAAGCTTTGGATCAGAGATTTGCAAGATGCAGCCCTGGATGCAGAGGATGCTGTAGAAATATATGCAGCCCTTAGATTGTCAGGTCCAAGCACCGTCCATTCCTCTTGATATTTTAGTTTGAGGTCATTTAAGAGTTTAAAGTATTTTAGAAAAGCAAGGCCATACAGTGAATTAACTAGCCTGTGTTCCAAAATCAAAAGGATAAATCAAACTTTCAATAGCTTAGAAGCAAGGGCAGGCATACTGTCGCCTTTGCATGGAATAGCTATTTAAAATTTCAGGTTCTCTGATTTTTTTGTGATACGAATTCATGGAAAAAGTCTGAAGAATCTATTTCCATGGATGTGGACTATAAAGTAGATGAGATTGTATCATTGATTGAAGAACATAAAATAGTGGCTGTTGTTGGCATGGGATTTAATAAATTGGGCATTACAGATCAGGGATGCAGTGTCACCGTTCTTCAGAGTAAGATTTATAATGAGATAAGGGAGAAAAATTGCCTTGTTTTGTTGGATGATGTCTGGGACTTGCCAGAAACAGAGCAGGGTCAAGGGGGAAACGTCGCCCAAAAATTGTTGTCAATTGCTTTTCCTACGGATGGCAATAGATGCAGTGTTTTAATTTCTACGAGAGATTCAGTGTTTTAATTTCTACGACAGATTATAAGGTTGCTGAACAATTTACCTCTTATGCATATGCTATGCCGTTGTTGCCAGACGACAAGAGCTATGACCTCCTCTGGAAACGGCTGCTTCCTCATTCAGAGTTTGGACAGATGGTTTTTACCAAATCTCAAGATGAATTGATAAAAATGTTGCTGAACAATTGTGGAGTGTTGCCGCTTGCAATTGTTGCTGTGGCAGGGATTATGAAGCACCAGCATCCCGATGGGTGGCCCTCCACATTAGAGAAGATGGAAAGGTCATCCTCTGCACCCGAATCATCTTCTTCAACTGTTGCTGGTGCCTCTGTCTCTAATCCACCTCAGAGTGCTGTGATTACAGCACTCAAGCTGAGTTGAGTTTCGATGCTTTAGAGTTCAGGGTAAAGCCTTGCTTTGCATTCCTGGGAGTGTTTGTGGAAGATGAGGAGACATGGAGTGAGAAGTTGATAAGCATGTGGTTAGCAGAAGGTCTTTTGGAATCTGATGAGGGTCTTTTGATTTTGAAGCATCTTAGCAGCAGTTGCCTTGTTAACATGAAACATCAAGCAGGGTACTAGTCAAGAAGCAGAATATATAGCATCACAGTTCATGACTTAGTTCATGATTTGGCAATGACTGTATACAAAGAAAACGGTGGCATCTGCCAAGGCTCCTCCACAGACGAAGCATTTGCCCGGGAATTCCAAAGTGGGAGGAGACTTTTTAAGAATCCACATTGGCAAGTGCAGCCTTAATCGCATACCAAACAGCCACAGATATCCACGTTCTGTTTGACTTCTTCGTTTCAGTTACAACGATGAACTCAGCCATATTCCCGAAGAGACTTTGGCAAATGCAAGGGCTCTTCGGACCTGGGTCTTTTGTGGTGAAGTGCCAAGTCTTCCAATGTTCGTCAGTCAATTATGGATTTTAAAGTTGTTGGACATGTCTAAGACCCCAAGGTGTCTTAGATAGCTGAAGCATCTGTAGTATCGTTACACTCCAATTGAAGAGGAGGTTCCATCCTGCGTTGGAGAGCTGCAGTCTCACTCATTTCTCTTCTGATTATTATTGTGAGTGGAAGAAGGCTAATGAGATAATGCCATCTTTAAAAGTGGTGTGTAATATCTGCATTGAGATTCATAGCACTGGTGGTTGGAGTGGGGTGAGGAAGAAGAAGAAGGAGAAGACATGGAGATGGGATGCTGTTGTGCGGTTGACTCAGCTGCAGAAGGTGCAACTGCTGGTGCACGACATTGAAGGTGGTGTTTTCCCACCACACACTCTTGAGTCGCTCAGAGTGAATTTGAAAGAAGGAAGTGCAGCAGTACCATTCCACATGAATGGCCTCAGCACCTTCACAAATTTGAAGTGCTCTGGTTAAAAAATGGTGTGGAGTTCCCAAGGCAGGCAATTGGCTTTTCCAAACTTCATGTGTTACCATTGGAGGTAGACTAAGGAATATTTAAGAGACATGTAAACTTCCCCAATTAAGGCATCTTATTCTATGGAACAACAACAAATGTAAAATGCTACCACATGAATTCGGAACAGCCAGAGCCTGGCTGTTCCTTTCCAAACCTGATGAGCCTTAGTCTTTCTGTGCTTAGTGAGTTGTGCATGCTACCTGCCATAGAGGATGGCGCTATGCGGGATGTCTGACTGAAATGAATGTATGTCAGTGTATAAATTTAAGAGAAGCAGGGATGTCTGACTGAAATGAATGTATGTCAGTGTATAAATTTAAGAGAAGCAGGACATGGTTGGGAAAACAAAATCCACACCCTTGAAAATTTCCCCATCCGGTCTAATGATCGAACGCTAGACAGACACTTGAGAGATGTAAGGTGGCCTTCAAATTTGATATGAAAACCAATTTTTGGTACTCCTTTCCTGGCATTGTTGAAGGGCCTCCTCCAATTGGTAAGAAACTATATAGATTGAAGATACTGTAATGTATAAGTAGTATAATTGTGTGAGATAAACCTCTTGTTTTTTTTTTATCTAACTTTTTGTTTTTTGGAGAAATTTGAGATACATTAATTTTAAACAAAATTTACAAAGCAACAAAACTTTTTTCCCTTGAAAAAAACAAGAGGGAATCTCCCCTTGTACCCCCACCCAAAACCCCCAACACTTACAATGTCACAGAATCCTAAGTCCAGATAGTAACTCATAAGTTCACTTGGTCAATCACTAATTGAACATTCCTTCACCAAAACAAAAAATGAAAATGCTTTATTACATCCACAAGAGACTTTAAAGCATCTATTAAATAAACAAAAAAAATTTACAAGGTTTTAATATGTTATTGATAAGTCCTACTATCCTCATCAAGGAAATTATTGGAGGTTAATAATTCAAGCTCAAAGAAATGGAGTAAATCATTTACTTGAATATCACATTTAAGTTTCAATGAAAGAAATAGATATTCTTCATCCTCTACAACTACCTTTACAAATAATTTGCATGTGTATTATCTTCTTATAATATTAGTCTACTATATTTTTTTGACCAAGATTAAGATTTTACATAACCAAGAGCAATTACAACTTTAATTTGTATTCCAAATGCTACACATATATAAGTAGGCTTTTATGCTAGTGATTCTCCTAAGATTTGATATATATAGAATTATTTTTTTCATTTAATCGATTCCTACATGTTTGCCTCATTCTTTTAAGTTTCTTGGATTTCAATTTTAACTCTTTATCTAGAATGTTTCATTTTTTGAAAATGGGTTTCCCCTTAGTATACCATCCATTCTCCTAAGTAGCATTAAAAAATTTTATAAAAAGGTATACTCTATGTCTAATAATTAACTTGTAATAAAATCTAATAAACTAATGAAGAGATGTGATTTCTCGAAGAAACATGTCCAATTTTACTAACAAAATATTATATAAAGTTTGAATATTTTATCTAGAAAACTTTTATTTTGAATATATTCTAATAATCTCTATTGTGTTATCAAAAGTCTTTATCCCTAAGTTTCATAATTGTGCAATAAACTTTGTTGAACTAGCTAATACTACTTTTACTTTTGGATATTCTATGCATAAATTTATTCTTATGCACACTTATTATAAATGACCAAAGTAGTATAAAGCCCCTCCTATCTCTTTTGACTTTTCATGCAACTTTTCAACTTAGGGTGGTGGTAATACAACTTTCAATAAAATAAAAGGTTTTGGACTCAATTCTAATCTTCCAATCTTATTTTAGTTTTTGATTACTTGTCATTGTTTAGTTGCCATCATTTGTGTTAGTTTTTCATTTTTTTCTTGGTTTCACTTGCATTTATTCATCATCTTGGTAATGCTTGAATGTCAAAAGCTATTTGAATAATGGGAAATGAGCATATAATTAGAACATTATTTTTTGATTGCCTACAATTATTTAAATTTTACTTCTAGTTTGTTTAATCACTTGCCTTTATTGGTATTTTTTATTTATGTAGGTATTCTTGTGAAATTTTTTTTTCTTAATCCCACAAGAATACCTCTATGAACCAAGTATTAAAGTACTTAATTCATGATTATACATACTTTTTAATTTGATATAGCGTTTATTATGCCAACGATAATGACACGAAGAGGCACAAATCTTGAATCGAATATGGAATTAAACCATCACATGCAAATTAGGAATGAGAGGGGAATGATAGACATGCTAGATTTAAATCTTGAAATTGACTAAGTGTCTATTGCTTAAAAACAAACTAAGTATAAAATAAACTATGAGTGATAAAATATAATCTAAGTATAAAAATTTGAATAGATTAGCATAAATTATCAATATATGGAAAATTTAATATGAAGAAAGGGTCTTAGCACCCTTCCCAAACAATAAAGATTCTTTATTTATGAAAAAGAAGTATTTACCTCCCATGGAGGGCTAAATCAATAAGTGTTGATGAAAATGTAAGTGAGAAAAAATTGATAATGAGAGCTCCATTTAAGAGAAAAATATGGGCTTGAAGATTGGAATTGAACCTTTGGAAAGTGAAGATATGCATGGAAAAGTTGCAGATGTTGTCTAGCATCAATTTGAGGTCAAAATGTGATTGTTTTAGCAAAGAGTTCTGTGAGTGATGCTGGAGCTAAAAAAATTCTATCTTTGATGACTAACATTGAGGTAAAAAAAATTTAATTATAGGATATTAATGTTGATAATACGTGACTAATTCTCAGAGTGAGTTAACATTAGTGCTGGAGTCAAGAGGAGCTACAGTGGCCATGAAGCATGCGGGAGATGTTGGGAGGTCTATTACACATACTCTTAGTGTCTTGAAATCTTGGGAAAGTAGTCTAGATTTTAAGAAAATGGGCCTGAATTTGGTATTTGAGCTTATATTTATAGGCCTATGATTGCCAATTTTGATCCTAGATTTAATGAAGTTCACGTGGAGTTCATGTCGAGTTTAATATTAGTTAGTTTAACCTTCAAACTATTTATTTTTCTAACGTAACTATATTTTAAATAATTCTTTATTTTTGTATATTTTCTTAGCAGCCCAATCTATTTGATTATAAGGGCCACCCAACTATGAAATTTTTAACTTTTTCTAATTTTGTAGTTTTGATATATTCATGATCCAAATGAGTTTTGGCTTGATCTTAGGCTTGTTGGAAAGTTTGTTTTGGAAACTATAATCCTATAAAATTTCAAATTAGTTAAGATTTATTTGATATTCAAATCTTTCTCAAGAAAGAGGCCTTAAATAAAACTATTTAATGCTCCGAATAGAAATTGATTTGTGATTTGAATATCTTTGCAAACCAGGAGAGCTATGAAGTAACTGAATACTTGATACAAAGCTCTTTCAATAATCTAATTACTTGAAAAATTTAGAATTGATTTGATGATTAAAATTATTACATAAGAGTGGCCTTGAATGTGATTTTTTAACTTCCTTATGTTGAAACACTTTGAATCATCACAGAGGATATGATGAAGATTGGTTGGCCTAATTGGATGAGGATTTAGAATAAATATTTGTGGTAGTGAATGAGTATGGGATTGAATGAGATATCAAACAAATTAGAAACAAAAGTTAGAGCTTAGAAATTTGAAGAGACAACTTATGAGAGTAAATTCATAACAATATTTTCTTGTATTCAAAACTATCATCTACACAATGTATAACCATCAAATTTATATAAAAAGGTTGGGGCCATACTTGAGGATAATGAGAAGTCATTCTCCAATGATAAAAATACAAAAATAATGAAAAAAGAGGATGAATTGAGGGCAAAGAAAAAAAGTACATTGGCACATCAATTCTTTTTA
This sequence comes from Gnetum montanum, assembly GCA_015680685.1. NCBI lineage: Eukaryota > Viridiplantae > Streptophyta > Gnetopsida > Gnetales > Gnetaceae > Gnetum > Gnetum montanum. Next base: position 162,276 of record MNCI01029067.1, on the reverse strand, counting down.
ATAGAGTAAAAATCAATTTATCTTTTTTAATACATTTTGACAAAGTGAAAATTTAAATATTTTCTCTCTTCTTTATCTTATTGGATACATGAGGAATGACATAATATATTTAATAATCCCTTCTTTATTGTGGAATGCATGAATTTCTTTATCTTCTTGTCTTTATTATTAAATCTTCTTAATGTCTATACCATGGCAAAGGTACTCATTTTTGTAATTTAAAATAGATTTATTCAATAAATCTGCCAGTTGATTATTGGTTGGCACATGTTTAGGTTTGATGGTTCTCTTCTACACTTCTTATTCAATAAATTAGCATTTGATGTCTATATGCTTTGATTTCTTCAATAGCACATGTTCATTTGGTAATTGGTGATTGTAATTCTATGTGTGTCATGAGATTCTTAAGCCAAAGTATATGTTTTATTCACTCAACCATAGCTATCAGCTTCATAAGTTGAGAAATTGATTGAAGTATTTTTTTTTTTTGATTTCTAATATATTGCATTGTCTTCGTGGAATATTATGACTTTGGATGTAGATTTTCTATCATTATGATCTCCTCCCAAATTAGCCTCTGAATAAGCATGAAGTTGTTCATTACCTTTGGTACAAATGAGTCTATGATTTGTTGTGTCTTTAATGTACCTTAGAACATGTGTCAGAGCATTGAAGTGGCTTTGCCTTGGTTCTTTCATAAACCATGATAAGTAGGATATAGCAAACTCTAGATCTGGTATTGTGTGGCATAGAAATTTGATAGCTTCAATCATGCTTCTATATTGAGTTGCATCAACAATAGGTATGTTGTCCTTATATTGAAGTTTTAGATTCTGAGGAAGTGGAGACATTTCAACTTTTCCTTTGTTAATTTTGCATTTTTTCAGCATAAATGAAGCATATGTGGTTTGATAGACTTTGATTCCCTCCTTGTCTTGATGAACTTAAATTCCAAGAAAGTATTTTAGTTCTCCTACGTCTTTCATCTCAAATTCACTCTTCATATCAAGCTTGAATTCTTCAAATAATCATTGATTCTATGAGACCATGCTTGTGGAGCCTACTTTAATCCATACAATGTTTTATTTAGTTTGCACATGTTATCTTCTTTTCATTTAATGACATATCCTTCAAGTTGGTAGATATAGACTTCTTTATTAATGTTTCCATTAATGAAGTTTGACTTCACATCCATTTGATGAAGTTTAAGATAGTGATGGACAATCATAGAAAGGGTGAGTTTGATTGTTTCATACCTTGGTACTAGTGCAAATATTTGTTGATAATCTATATGTTTTTTTTTTCATTTGAACCCTCTAGCCACAATTCTTACTTTGTGTTTGATGATCTCTTCTCTTTCATTGAATTTACTTTTGTATAGCTATTTGCAATCTATGGATTTCTTTAATTTAGGCTTGTCTGCTATCTCATAAGTCTATTTTTTTATTATGGTTTCATATTCACTGTCCATGACTTGTTCTTCATTCTTCAATTTTTAGCGCTTCTTTCAAAATTTTTAGATTTTTGAAGCTAAATATATCATGTTGGTAATAGCACTTAATCTTATTGTTCTCCTCTCAATGTTTGTGTTTAGCAATTGAGTTTGAGGATGATTCCTTTGTATCCAAGATTTTGGGTTGAGTTGAGTATCCATCCTTTGATTACCTTGTAAGAAATATGCTATCCTGAATTTGTCTTCTAGAAAGATGATATCAATTGATGAATATCATTTTCATTCAATAGAATCATAACAATTGTATCTAATAGTTTTAAAACCATATCCAATAAATATACATTTCTTTCCTCTATCATCCAACTTGGTTAGAAATTGCGTTGGTGTCTTAACATAGCAGTGGCATCTAAATGTTCTCATGTGAGAAATGTTGGGAAGTCTTCTATTGAATAGCTCATATAGAGTTTTATTTATTATTGCTACTACTAATCACTCATGTTGTAATATAAACTAGTTATTTTTTGTTAATGGTGGAAGAAGATTAAAAATACAATGGATTCACAAACCTAAACAATATCATAATAAAAATGCTCATTCACTAATGATATTACATAGCATGAGGCTCTATAACCACACACATGATTGATCTCAATGTAAGGCGCTATTGATCTAGACCTCTTTCTCACATGTAGGAATGAGATCCAAAACACACAAAGAGTCACAATGGCTAATATCACACATACAATTAACCATAGTGATGGATACAACTCTCATGCAATCTCTTCTTAGCTCTGTACATTCATCTCATCTATTATAAAATATGAATCATAAATTAATATTTATCAAATTACAAAATCAAGACCTTAGAGAAACGTTCCCATGACCAACTAAAAACTCTCAAATGTTTGTAATCTTCAACCTTGCATTCCTTGCTATTTCCAAATTGCAACAGCCACCTTGAAGCTTTTTCCTAGTTGACTAATATGTCTACAAGCTTGATAAGACATCTTTCTATCAAACCTAGGTTGCAAATAAGACATCTACACCTTAGGAAAGACATCTCCTTCACCTATAAGATGTCTCCAGAAAGAAAACTCCTTCAAGACCAAGACATTTTATGTGTAACCCAAGACACTTCTTAATTGAATCAAAGATGTCTTGTCCAAAGTATAGCTCTCAGCCAAGATGTCTCCTGTGCCATCTTAGCTCTTAGGTGAGACATCTATAAAGGTTCAATATGTCTTCCAAGCTACTAAAAATGTTCATTCTTCTGCCTATGGGGATGAAAAGGGGTTCAAGAGAGGTGTCCCCACAATAATTTCTTAGAGGATTTTAAGTGGCATGAAAGCTTTATTTGTTTCAAGAAATCATTACAATAAGAAATAAATTTTGGCATAGAAGATCATAGGAAAATATTTTTATATTCTTGTCCTATCTATATTATTATATAGGTGTGTTACCTGAGGACATTCTCTTTCCATGCATAATTAGCAAAAATTAGATCACATTTAAAAATAGTTTCTTGTGCATGATATTTAAGTAAAAATGGAAACTTCTTATTTATTTCTTGCTTCTAGAAGTAAATCTACTTCTTCTTGAAGTTGAAGCCCTTTTTAATTTATCACTTATACTCTTGATTTGAAAGTTCCAAGTTATGGGTTGAATTTTGCTAGGCAATACTAAATTATAAAGTTCTAATTAGACAATGTATCTTACAACATCCCTATATTACAATTATTTAGGGGTTCCAACACCTTGAAGTTAAGTCACATGGATGATATCAATTATGCTAAAGAAATAATGATCATTACACAAGAAAATAAATTGTTGTATTAAGGAAAATTATAGCTTTAGTCATTAGATATTATAATAGAGGATCCTCCTTTAAGTCAAAGGTTGTTTTGGAAGCATGTAAAACAAATAGTCTTAGGTAAACTTTGATTGAACTTGTCAAGAAAGATGTACTTTTATTTACATATTGTTAGAGAAGGCTTTAATCTGGTATTTAAAAGTATATATTTTCAACTATTTCTATTCATTTAAAGAATCAAATTACTAGAGCAAGAATGAGCTCTCATCATCTCCTTGATAAAATAGGTTACTAGATTAGATTACTAAGAGAAGATCACATTTGATATTATGCAAACAAAGTATTGAGAAGGAAGAATATATTTTTTTTTATTTTGTGCAAATTTGGCTTACATTCTAATGAAGTATAATATAAACTGTAATTTGCTAATTATCTTCTATTAAATTACTCCAATCCCCTTAGGGTATTACATTAATTATGTTTTTAATTTTCTTCAAAAATGTGTTGAGACTTTATAATTATCTATCAAAACTTTTGTAGTTTCCTAAGTGTAATAAAATTTTCTATTTCCATAAATTTGGAGTATGGTATCTTATGAAATATATTCATATATGTGTCAATCAAATTAGGGCATAGTGGTAAGACTCTTGATTTAAAATCTCCAATTTATGATTTTGATTTAGGTGGGCTATGCTAAGTTATAGAGTTCTACTTGGACTATAGATCTTGAGGAGTAACTATATTATAATTATTTCATAGTTTCAACATCCTTGTGCCCACCACATCCCCACCCCCAACCCTTCCCACCCCTTTCCCCCTTCTCCACACACCCCAACGCCTCCCCCCACCACCCACAAGAAAAAAAAAACCTACCATAGTATGAATTAAAAGAACTGAATTAATATACATGCCATGATAATTGTTTTTATTGGTGATTTAGTAGTAGATGTTATGAAAAATTTAATTAGATATCCTTTGTCATAATAACATTATTATAGTAGTTGTGGTGAGTGAGGCATTGCTCATTTAATTATAGCATGTGGTTTCTTCATTTGCATGGATGTTGTGTTCTCACATTAGGAACAAGTGTGGGTAAAGAAGTAAGTCTAATGAAAGAAACTTCAAATGGAAACCTAGTTGCATCACTATTATAAGAAAGCTACCAAAAGAAACAGAAAAAAGACAAAGAAGAAATGATTAAAGATGATTTGAAGAAATTGTAAACAAATAAAGATTTAACTCTTCATAGAGGTGAATGAAAAAAACGAACTCATGTAGCCAGTTCCATTTTGTTAGGACAAGGTTAGGATGATGATGATGATGTAGCTTGTGGTTTGCAAGTTAAATGTTCAATTTCAAGGGGTAGTTATATAGAGACACATGACACCTAAGAATTTATTAAAAAAATGTACATTTGCATATATCATTGATGAGCGGTGAAGTACCCCTATGCCCAACTATATGAATACGAGTGTTCATGCACGATCCGGTCGAACTCCCAGGATTAAGTGCTTATGTGCTTATACAAAATAAGGATGGGTTATGCGATTGTTGTCTTTCCAAGCTTACTTGTAAGGCATAATTGTATGGTTAATTAAACTTGAGGTATATGATTTTATGCTATTGATGTTTTATGTTCCTGGTGCTTAAAATGGAGAAATGAAATAATTGAGTAGCTAATTTAATTTAACTACTCAGCTGTGCTCTAACTAGTACTAACACCAGCATCTGTTTCCACTTGTCAGACACATCCTAAACTAGTGAAACATTGTTGGGATAACCAAACGCTAGTTGTTACTGGGTTATCAAGTGTTCCATGTATGCTTGAAGTGGTTGTGCTGAGTGTGCTAATTCATTGATAATTAACAACTCAATAGAAATAACATCAATTAACTATTGAAAGCATCAAATAGCAGTAAATAACATGAAATGCAATAATTAAGCTATTCTAAATGTTCCAAGGTTTATCATAAAGTTCTTCTTTATTTCTGGTCACAAGGCATGCTCAGGTACATAATGCCTAAATAAAGATCCGTTCACTTTATGACTACTATTGCAGACATTCAAAAATAATTCTAACTCTAGAAAGGGAAAACTATAAGAGTTCAACTAAGGGACTAAGAAAACTAACTCTAAAACCAAGTTCCCCTGTCTCTTATCTATAAGCAACGTGACAAGTTCCGACATCGCGTATTTGATGTTGCTTGGTCTACCTCGGTATTGTGTATCCAATATTGAGGATCTGATATCATGGGCCCAATATCAGGACTCATCATACCCCCATGACTAAATGAAAACTCTTCCTTGAGTTACTTACAAAATATTTGGAAGGTATGGGATTATTGACTAAACGACAACTAATAGTGACATGGAATGATAGACTCCAAGTGCTCGGTGAACAAATCAACAAATGTATTATAGCATTGGTGTTCATAACCATTGTGGTGAACACTGTGCATAAATGACATCCAGACCCTCATTCAACAACTTGAAGAGAGAGAGAGAGGAAAGAAAATGAGGTGTGTTGCTGTCGATTATCAAAATTGTGCACACCATTGTTCATAAATGGCCCCATGATTAAGTGTGTTCCTTGTGTAATTGCTCCAATTCTAGTCCATCCTGATTGCTCCCTCCCATCCCACTCCATTGCTCGTGTAATCGTCATCTGCACACACAACACAATCATGAATTAGCAAGGACAAATAAGATAGGATGTAGTTGATACCTTGCCTTGATATGAAGCACATTTGCTAGGTTATGGGTATGGTGGACACTGGGTTAGGGGTTTGTAACTGATAACTACCCAAGTTGTAGGGGTGAGATAAGTAATGAAATGAAAAAATTTGCGATAGGCCCCCACAACTAAGAGCAAACCTCCGGTAGCAATAGGATGGAAAATGCAAGCACAAGAAAGATTAGATAAATAACAATGGTGAAGCCAATAAAACAAAAATAAAAATGGATGCCATGGATGGGGTGAAACAAGAAACAGTTGATTGCAAGAGATGTTTAAGGGAAAGAACTTAACAATTGCACCATAAAGGAATGGCAGTGGGTCCTCCCTAAAGCAGGCTCATGCCCTTTATGCCCTAAAAAACCCACAAAACAAAGAGTCTATAGACTCTAGGAATGACATATGGAAACAATGGTTAAGAACTTACCCACAAGAATTTACCAAAGAATAACAATGCATCAACTAAGATATAGGCTAATCATAAAATTGGCAATGAGGTGAAACATGGAAAGCAATACGGAAAGAGAGGAGAGAATGGAATGGAATCCCAAAATCAAGGTTGTGTAAAGTTCCTTGTGTAGTATGTGGTTAAGGTGACTTAATAAAATTCAACCCAAATCTAGATTAAACTAACCACATCCAGTGACCTTGCATCAACACACTTGACCAATCCATCTTCCTGAAGCAGTAAGAATGCTTCTACAAAGCAACCACCATTCCAATAAGAGAAGAATAGAGAAGTAGGAAGTGAGAAAGGGCCTTAGTTAGAGGAAACCTTTAGGCATGGGTAAAATGTCTTTCTAGTGTCGTAACTAGTGCTTGTAGCCCATGTTTCTTTATTTTTTCTAAGGGGTGTGCTTTGAATTCTCACTAGGTTTTTTTTTTTTTTTTGAGTGAGAACCACACCATGCAAAGAATTATTTGATTTAGTCAACTTCTTGATATTGGTCAATAGATAAATGGTGGAAAACTTATGAAAAACATCTAAGTACCTATGAGAATAGCCAGCACAAATGCGTCGAATCCCCTTGAAGTCATACCCTTCAATACATTTGGATCCTTCCTTGGCTTAAAGAATACCAAGCCACCAATTCATTAATAAGTTTTCTTAGAAAAAGGGATAGTACATTTCCAAAACAAAGGAAGACCATAGAGTTATATAGATGAATGGATGATGATTAGCGTTTGGTAGCCACGGTTGCATCGATTCAGGGTGTGTACGGTAAGTGGGAACGGATGCTGATGCTAGGTAATTTAGACTTAGGTCATTAGTTAGAGTTAGTTAGTTTCTCAACCCTTCACCTCGATAGCATAGCAGAAAAAGATAAAAAGATATAAAAATCATATACCTCAGACTTACTTAACCATACACTGTGACAACTACAAGTAAGTCTGGGAAGACAACAAATGATTAACCCTAAGGGTTCCATGGGGCATGTAGGCACTTAGTCTGTGAAGTTCGACCAGATCATGCATGCTATGCTCATTTCGTATGGTTGAGTGTAGGGGTATCTTGCCAATCATCATTGGTGCCGTTGCCAGGGAGTAAGTGTTTGTGCACTAAATAGACCATAAAGGATATCACTCACATCGTTGGGAGCTTATACGAACCTTCGGGTTAATCAAGAAAAAAATTATATAACGGTAATTAGCACACCGAATAAGACATCATGTCTTCTTCTTCTTCTTCTCACAAGAGCACATCACCTAGGGATAATACAAAAGATAGTCAGCAATCAAAAACACATAGTCGAAATAAGCCAAGTCCTAAACAATACCGAATAGTCTATAGTCATCCTAATGAGTATATTCCAAACTTTACCTTTATCCTCCATCAAGATAAATAGATGCGCTGGAGAGATTTGGATGGTAACATCGTGTTACCTCCTGATCGATTAGCCTCTAACATGCTCTTCTGTGCTTTGGCACAAATAGGCATGACAGGGTTATATGCTGAATACGTTGTGGAAGACTTTAACACAAGGGATTATCATCCCACAGAAGCACAACGTATTCAGGACACAAGGCAGAAGAGCCAACATACACTATCGAAGGGCAAAAGGGTCCCGCATGTCCTTAGTGAAACTAGAGATGGTGAACCACTTACAACTAGTTCGCTATCTAGATATGTTTCCTCTCTTAATGAAATTGAAGAGGTGGGATATCAGACCCTATGCTTAAAAATACATATCCCTAGTTCTGATGCCTGTGAACACCAACTGTTCATAGAGGGAACAAAAAAAAATGACAAGGACAGGCACCTAGTTTGTCATCACGATTGGGGCTGGAGCCATAGAAGAGAAGGCAAGAAACATCGTCATGGTGATGGTTCTCCGTCTTCTTCCCCTTCTTCACATCACTCACCCTCTTCTTCAACCTCTAGGTGCAATCATGAAAAGCACAACGGAGAGGATAAAAGTAAGAAAAACAAGAAACCTCGATGAGAGAGTCGAGAGAGAAGACAAGGGCATGAACGTAGGGAGAGTAGGGAACAACGAAGACATCACAAGCATCATGAAAGAGATGATCATGATGAGCCCCTACTTGCAACCTGAAGTATGCTTGACATAACAGAGGCAGTTAGAATTCCCACAAGGCATCTAAAAGATAGTCGGATCAAGCATTTAGACATGAACAAAATCCCACAATTTGAAGGAGGATATAATGCTAATCCACAACATCATTTATAGGCATTCCACGATGCCTGTGCCTTGCAGAATATAGAAAATGAGTGGCAGAAACTTAAGCTATTTCCTAGGACACTTACTAAGGAAGTAGCAAGTTGGTACTAGTCCTTAGAACCAGAAACCATCAAGAGGTGGAGTACGATGTTAGAGTTGTTCAATGATAAGTATCAGATGTACTGTAGAGTGTCCAACTTGCATAAGCAGATCCAAGGCTGGAAACAAGGTACTTATGAACCCTTGGATGCTACAATGGCTTGATACTACACATTATTACATCGTTGCGTAGGCCATGGTTATGCACAGCGGGATCAACTCTGCCACATCGTAGATGGGCTAAGGCATGAGACTAGACGAGCCCTTGGGACTTATGCCCAAGGGCGATTATCAAAACTTAGATCCCATGAAGTACATAGCTTGTTGGAACAAGTAGCAAATGAAGAAGGTGAGCTACGAAAAAGGGAAAGTGTGGAAGAGTACAACCGTGATCCTTCTCTTCAAAGGAAGGGAGTGAAATTTTGCGATGAAGAGGATGAGTCACCAATCGAAGAGTTGGTGAACAAAAAAACCATGCAGCTTCAGAAGCTAACAACCAAAATAGTGACTAAGGTAGATGACGTATGGAGTTCCTTAGACTTTAAAATTGAAATTGTCTTAAAAATTGTAGAAGAGTCTAAGGTGGAACAAAGTAGTGACAAAGGTAAGACAAAGTGGAGAGATTTAGGCCCTGCACATAACAAGGGTAAGGGGAAAATCACTAACTCCAATGTGGCTATGGAATCAGACACAGACAATGACGGTGGATGTGAGATCTACCACTATGACCATCCTAAGGGATGTTGTCCAATCATCTCACATCTACAGGAGTCTAGGGTGTATGCACTTAATCCAAGACTTAACCAATGGCAAACACCCCGAAGGTTACCTTATCCACAAGGTAACCCAAGGCAGTTCCACCAACCGTTAATGTACTATCCAAGTGGTACTCCACCACAACCCATTGGATAGCATCAGCAATGGCAATACCCACAGTCATGGGGGATGCCACTGCCAACACAACAGTACCCTTACCAGCAGCCTAACCCTTATGGTTATTATGTGCAGTAGCCAATTTCTCCAAGTGACTCTAGGGGTCACACAACTTCCCAATGTCACTACCAAGTTCAGGAGTACTTTAGGAGGACTCCTTCTCCTCCGAGAGATACTCCATACCCACACCATCCTCCTAATCCATCCACACCTCTTCCATTAGTAGTTCCCATAACACCTCCTTCTTCAACAATGCAAGGGAAAATTCCTACTCAACCTTAACAACGTCACGCTGCGAGAGCTGTAAATATTCAACCTGCTGCTGGTTTTGACAACTGTAAAAAGAGAAGATTCTTATTCATAACCAAAAGCCTAGACAAACTCTCACAACAACAAGTGGTTGAGTCTATGTACACTCCTCCACCATCTAACACTTCGGAGCACCCTTCAGTCCAACAGAGCTTAACGCATACGATTATGTGAACGCATACTGTAACTGACTAGATCAAGGTAGGCCACCTTCCCAGGAAACTAACTGACCCTGGGAGTCCCTTAATCTATCTCCAGATCACCAGGAACAATCCACATAGGGCTCTTCTTGACTCAAGTTCCTGAGTCAACTTAATTTCACGAGAGATGTATCACACCTGGAACCTGCCCCAACTTAAGAAGAGTAACATTTAACTAGAGCTGGCAAACAAGTCCATCACCATTCCCTTGGGATTGGTGGAGGACATCGTTACCACTATATGTGGTTGGTCCTACCCAACTGATTTCCTAGTGATTGAAGTTAACAACAACAAAGGGGACTTCCCAATTATAATGGGAAGAGCATGGCTAAGTACAGTAGATGCATGCCTTAGTTTCTGTGATCTTTCCTTAGAAATCTCTAAGATAAATATTTATGGAAAGATCGAGAAGAGGAAATTTCCATGCATCACATACATTGATTCATCAGGTGATGACATGGAGAAAATGCCTCCATGTAACAGGTGTGCCCTTGAAAATTTGCAACAAAGATGCCTATATGTAGAAACCACACAACCAGTAGTAGATACCCTGTGGTTGACAGATACTCGAAGGAGCAACCAAATATGCATGGAACAAACTGAGGAAACCCATGCCCATAACGAAAGCATATATACATTGGAATATGAGCATCACCAACTTCCATCCCTTAACCTAAGAACATCAATTAGGAGAAGTTGGGCACTATTATGAAATTCAAATAGACGCTCATTATTTCGGATCTCTCCCTTTCCACTTAGTCATGGGGGAGATGGCCACCTATGCTAACTATATGGGGCCCTCAGTTCTTTTAAGTTTTTTTTTTACAAGTTTTTGTCTTCCACATTTTTGTTTTACAACTTTCTTTAACTTTTTCTGTTTTTGTTTTACAACTTTTTTTAACTTTTCTTGTTTTTGTTTTACAACATCATTTATACATTTTTTTCCATTTTTTATGTGTGTGAGTGTGATCCACCCTGTAAGTTTGTCCCATAATAAGTGTTCTTTGTGATGGTATGAACTATTTTCTTGTTGATTGCTAATGTTTGGTTTTTATATTTAAGTCATAATGTTGATACTAAGGTATGTTTCTTTTGATATGGCAAGCAATGAGATCACTTCATCCATCCATCCACAAGTTCCTATGGTTTCTCTCGATGTGTAAATGTATAGTCCCCTTCTAATAAGAACTTTAATGAATCGGTGACTGGGCATTTCTCAAACTAAGGAAGGACTCAAGGATTGAAAAGGGTGTGACTTCAAGGGAACTTGATGTATTTGTGTTAGCCGTTCTCCTGGGTGCTTGGATGTTCTCGTCTTGATTTTTCTTACCGTTCTGATATTACCCACTCAATGAGAAGCTAAGAAATAAAAATAATAAAGTCTTTGCATGGTGTGGTTCTCATGCATAAAAATACAAAACACAAAAAAAAAAAAAAAAAAGAGAAAAGTGAGAATTCAAAGCGCACCCCTTAGATGAAATAAACTTGGGCTACAAGCACTGGTTATGGAACCAAAAGTGTTCCCTCTAACTAAGGCCCTTCTCGCTTCCCATTCTCTCCTTTGTTTTGTCGCAATGGTGGTGGCTCTTTGGAGGTGCATTCTTATTACTCCAAGAGGATGGATTGGCCAAATGCATTGATGCAAAGTCACAGGAAGTGGTTGGTTTGAGGCCGGAGTTGGAATGAGACTTGCCAAGTCACATTAATCATGCAACATACAAGGGGCTATACACCACCTTCTTCTTGGGATTCCCTTCCATTCTATTCTCTCTATCCTTCTCTCCATTCTTCACCTCATTGTCGGTTGTATCATTAGTGTAGATATTTTGGGTGATGCATTGTTTCCTTTTTGGTAAACACTTGTGGTTAAGAATTTCACTCTTGTTCCAAATGACATTCCTAGAGCCTAAGGACTCTTTGAATGTGGGTTTGTCAGGGCATTAAGGGCATGAGCCTGCTTTGGGGAGGACCCACTGCCATTCCTTTTGGGTGCACCAGTTAACTTCTTCCCCCTAACATTTTTGCAATCTAATTTCTTTTGTTCATTTCCATCTTGATATCCATTTCATCGATGCTATAGTTGTTCCTTTTTATCTATCTTTCTTACTCCTTTCCTTTCTCCATTCTAATGCTACTAGAGGCTCGCGATTAGTCATGGGGGTACGAGGCCCACTTTTTTGGATTTTCTCCTAGCCCTGAATTTTTTGATTTTCTTCCTAACCCCTACATCTTCGGTAGTCATCATTAATATATCTCTAGATCTGTATCAGCCATACTGCAACCTAGCCAATGGACTTACACTAAAGCAAGGTATCAATTACATGATGACTCATTTACCATTGCTAATATAATATTGTGTTGTGTGTGCAGATGACGATCATATAACAATGGATTGGATCTGGAGCAAAAAATTGGAATGGAGTAGTGTTGGAGTAGCTATGCAAGGAGCAAGATCGATGGTGCACTTACCGATGGAAAACAGAAGGCACAATCTTGGCATTGGCAGCAACAACAGTTATTTCTCTCTCTTTCTTTCAAGCTACCAACTAAGGCCTGATGTCATTGTAATAAGGTGTTCACCCTTGTTGTCATGAACACCAATTTTGTCAAGTCTTGTAATGATGGCTCATTCACATGTCATCCCATTAGTTTCATTCCCCTCAATAATTCCATACCTTCCCGATATTATTGTAAAGAACATGAGGATGAGTTTTCATTCAGTCATGGGGGTATGATGAAACGCGATTTGCATGAGCCGCGATATTGCGTCGTCTCCTGCGATATCACGTACGCGATATTGTGGTCTGCCGCCATATCTATAAATAAGAGTCGGGTATCCCTTGTTTTCCCATCCTAGGCTAGAAGTAGGGAAACTCTGGCAGTTTGATCAATCCAAAGATAGAATATTTTCCATGTGCCCGCAGTAGGAGTCCTAAAGTGAACGAATCTTTATTTGAGCAACATTGTACTGAACACAAGTTGTGTATGGAAATAAAGATGAACTTCCTGGATAAACCTTGCAATGTGTGGAATAGGATTTATTTTAATGTTATTTATTCCTTTCTCTCTCTCACCCTTAAACTCCTAGAATGCGGAATGAGTACGACTTAACTATGAGCATCTAAGGATATGTACGGATAGTTGAGGAACGGATGCTCATCGCATGTAGAATGAATATGACTTTATTACGAGCATCTGAGGATGCATACGAATAGTCAAGGAATGGATGCTCATGAGTATGACTTGATTATGAGCATCTAAGGATGTGTACGGATAGTCAGGGAGCAAATGCTCATGAGTACGACTTGATTACGAGCATCTAAGGATGTGTACGGATAGTCAAGGAATCGGCTGCTCATCGCACATAGGCTAGTTAAGTGCCTTAGTACGACAACTTCAAGCATGTGTGTTACGCGTGGTGATCCTAGTGATGATTAGCGTTTGGTAGCCATGATTACATCGGTTCAGGGTGTGTACGGTAACTAGGAATGGATGCTGATGCTAGGTAATTTAGACTTAGGTCATTAGTTAGAGTTAGTTAGTTTCTCAACCCTTCACCTCAATAACATAGGAGAAAAAGATAAAAAGATATAAAAATCATATACCTTGGATTTACTCAACCATACACCGTGACAACTACAAGTAAGTCTAGGAAGACAACGAATGATTAACCCTAAGTGTTTCATAGGGCGTGTAGGCACTTAGTCTGCAGAGTTCGACCAGATCACACGTGCTATGCTCGTTTCATATGGTTGAGTGTAGGGGTACCTCGCCACTCATCATTAGCCCACTACATCATATCTATGACATCATAGCATAAGCTACGACATCATATCTATAATGTCATAGATATGATTTATTAGCAACATTAGTTAAGTTGAATTACATTAGATTTTAATATATTAAATAAAAAATAATGTAATTATTTAAATTTCTAAATTTCAAAAATGTAGGAGGTTAACATTAAAAGTTTAATCAAATATATTTGATGGGTAGATGTATCATTAAAGCTGTCACAAATACATTAGAAACATTAATTTTTTACACCTTAGTCTATGGGAGAAAAGCCTTCCCAGAAAGTAATGTTTGTTATGTTTTGGCCTAACTACCTATAATAACTTTGATCATTAGTCACATATAAGCTATTGAAAATTCTCATCACTCACAACCTACTTCAAGTTCTACTCTCAATTTACTAGCATTAACTGCTCCCATATTCCTATTAATTACTCACATCAATCATTCACTCCCATAAATTTACATTAATTCTATACTGTTAGTTATTCCTAGTCATTATAATTCATTCTCAATTACTCTACATTATATTTGATGTTTGGATTTCAAGTTTTAAGGCATTATCAATTATTAATCAATAATTAAAAAAGATATATAGATAGAATTAGAGACATTATTTCATTGGAATAATGCATAAATCATCTACTATTTAACTATTCTAAAATTTTGTATGTTTGTAGGTCTCTATGAGCATTTTTTATGAGCTTGAGATCTTTTCAAAATTCCACGTCATTAATTAGAAATTAATCATTATTAGTGTACTACAAACTATTCCAGGTAATACTAAACTAATGGTTTGATGAGCGGTGGAGCAATCCATCACCCAACCATACAAGTCACAGGCATTTCATGCCAACCAGATTGTAATCCATGGACGAGGTAATGTGATTATGCTAGTAATTGGTTAAAGTTCGTGATCATTGTCTTCCTAGGTGAGCTAGTCAAATCTATGGGTATGGTTTAACTCATAGTGAGGTATATGATAGCAGATGTTGTAGGGCCATTGCTACTTCTAGTGAACATGGTAAAGTAGAAAGGGTTCCTAAGTCTAAGGAAAATAGTAAAAAATCCCATTCTATCCTATGGTGATGAGTATTTAGTCCTAATCTTCTCTACACACCTTGGGCTTCATGTAACTACTACTAGGATTATCAAGTAGTTCTCTAATGGGTAAACCAAGCAATAGCACTACTGGGTTACCAAGCAATCACACTTAAGTGCTCAAGATTAGTCATACTCATTTTGCTTAACAATAATAAAAGTAAAGTGCATAGAAAAGTAAATCATTAACTAGGAAAATAGTACATATTATTCTAGGTAAATTAGTGAAACTAGGAGAACGTTGCAATAGTATGAAATAGCTCAATCTTGTGAGGCTCAAAAACTAGCCAAGATCATGACACTAAGCAATTAAGTCTAGTGGTATGTAGTGAGGCATAGTTAATACCTATCCATTATATGATACATGTACCTTGACTAATGAGGATTTTAATAGTGAGGCTATTACTAAGACTCAACCATGAGTAGCTCATTTAGGATCATGAAAATAATTCAATGATAGTAGTGAGATTATTCCAAAACTTGTTGGTATATTCCTTTGGTAATGAGGATAACTAAGAGCTAGTCTTCGAAGATGCTTAGATAAGATATATAATTTTAAGATTTTTGTTGGAAAAATTTCTAAAATCTTTGGATATTAAATAATTAAAGGAAAATTTGATGATAGTAGTGTGGTTACTCCAAAAGCTTTTGGTATATTCCTTTAGCAGGGAAGGTAAACAATAGCTAGCCTTTAGAGATGCCTTGACAAGATATATATTCTTTGGATTTCTAGAAAATTTGTGGCATTTCTACACTTCAAACGATTTGGAATGTTTTATTGGAAACCTTTTTCTAGCTTGTATCCTCTAACTTTAGCCCAAAACCTTTGTGCTCTATGAATAGAGAAATAAAATAACCTTTCCTCTTTGAGGGGTTTTGACTATTGCATTTTGATGCAAAGAGCTCAGGGTAGCCATAAATATTGTATGAAGGATATTGGATAAGAGGTGGGTCAATTTTGTACAATATGGATGCTCTAAACACGAAAAATAAACCTTTTTTGTATTTTGCATTTTCGTAAAGAAGAAACCTTGTACACTTTTTGGATACTTGAGCTATTGATGAAGTGCTATACAGTCAATGCATTGACTAGGTTGCGTATACGGGGGCCCCGTATACACTACTACGTCGACACGGCCCCGTCAATGCATTCCTCCATGCATTGATGTGGCCCCATTTACGTAGAGCCTGTTTTAGCATACATACAAGATGTACAATCACTTGGCATTTTGTGCAAGGGAGGAGTGACTTGGAATTTCTTTGCAGCATCCTTTTTGTTTGGCCGCTTTGACACACTCTCTTCTCCCTCTCTTCTTCTTGTTTTTTTTTTGAAGTAATCTTAACTTTATTGGATGCCTTTAATAATCTTATTCCCATTTTTCATTAGATCTACAAGGATCTTAATAAAACCAAACGATGTCACCAAAAAGAATCCACAAGTTCTCTTGATGTCACACCCTAGCCATTCCCTCTTAGTCCATCATTTTTCACTCTGGGCATAATGAGCACAAAATTACTTTAAGTTTTAATGATGTCAAGAATATCATCGTACTCAAAGTAGAACCTCTTATTAATAAAATGGTTGGGTGGATGTGCTGGGCTCGCTGTTCAAATAATTAGTCACCTTAGACTTGATAGCATAGAATAACACCTCAACCAATGAGCCACATGAGTGTTTTATTCATGGATGAGATTACTTATAAAAAGATAAAAAGACAAAAAATATAAAAATAAATTAAAAGGATGAAAAAATGGAAAATAAAAAGGTGAAAAATTAAAGAAAAAGAAAAACATTTATTAATTTTGTGTTGTTAGAATGGAGGATACCCCCCATAACTAAACGGTTGAGCATCGCTAAAATTAATAAATGGAAGGTGGGGATCCTTGCATGTTGAAAATATTGGGACCTAGTCATACTTACCTCATTGGGGTTCACACACCTGAGTAGAGTTGACATAGTGCGGAAAATTATAAGATGTGGTTAATTTATAAGGAGTTAACCCACTATAGTACTTATGACTGTAAGATGGTATGCAAGGATCAACATGTCTCCCCATGTGGCAATATTCATTGGGCCTTATGGTTTTTGGAGTATTGAGTGGTGGCCTTGATAAGGTAACATGAGGCATTGGGTTCAAAGTGGAAGATGCACCATAGTGTTGGATTTGTGCTGAGTTGGTAGATGCAGTGGTTTTTGAACTGTGGTGTCCCTTTTGACAGTCACGTCTAAAGAAGTGATGCCTTCGATGTTGTGAAGGACCTCCATTACTGTTGACAGTAGCAGCACAAGTAACATTTGTGGGTTGGTGGCCTTGTGCAAAATCTTCTGGCATAGCTGGCAGTGATGTAGAAGGGGGTGAAGTATGAGAATATTGAGGTTGAGGAGAAGTGTAAGGCACATGAGGTGGTGATCTTGTTGGAGAGGACATGGATGGATAGTACTCAGGAGAATGAACGATGAGGTGAGGTAGAGGATGCTAATCTTGTTGGAGAAATAGGGTGTTGAACATAATAAGCATTTGGTGCTGGGACATACGAAGGGTATGGTCCAGTTGGTGGTGACCTCCCCCACGACTGAGGTTTTTTCCACTGTGGTTGGATATAGTATTTTTGTACGAACTCTAGATGTAACATTCATCCCCAATGCTCATGTAAATGTGACAAGATTGGACATTGACCTTTGGGGTGATCATACAAGAAAATATTACATTGATATGTATGATTGGTAGTTGAGTTCTTATCCTTATTCTCTTCAACCCTTCTTTCTGATTGTCGTGTGGTGTCCTATCTTGTTTCTCGATTTAGCATAGTTCGTCCTCTAATAATGTTGGCATATTCTCCACATCTTTTATGTACCTAGTCTGTCATCTTATTAATCCTTGCCTTAATTTCATCTAGTGATTGTAGGATTGGCAAATATGATTCCACCTACTTGAAGTGAGTTGATTTCTCCTCTTCATGATCATGGACCCTTGTTAAGCTGAGATTTTGGTCCTGTTGAGAACCTTCAACATTCTCCCATTTAGTTATTTCTTCTTCTTCTTTTGCTATTTGCTTAATAATCTCTTGGTGTTGATGGGTTCGTAGCTCATATAGTTGACCTTGGGCATACATCCCTAGGGTCTCCCTTATTTCATTACGGAGCCCATCTATGATATGGTACATTAGCCTCTCCTTAGAGAACCCATGGCCTGGCCAGTTGTTTAACAATGCATAATATCTTTCTAAGGCCATGTCCAAGGGTTCATGTTGTGCTTGTTTCCATTCTTGGATTTGTCTCCTCAAGGCTGACACTCTCGCATAGGTTTGATATCTTTCGTTGAAAAGTTCTACCATTGTCGGCCAACGTCAAATTGATTTTGGTTTTAACGACCTATACCATAGTTTTTCTTGGCCCACGAGTGTCAAAGGAAAGAGCTTAAGTTTTTGCCACCCATTATCAATATTGTTCCATGGACAGGTATCGTAGAAGGCTTGTAAATGTTGTTGCGAATCTAAGTCATAGCCTCCTAAAAGCTTGGGAAAGTTGTTTAAATCAAGCATGGGTAGAAAACTTTCCTTACGATGCCTACGGGCTATTCGAACTGCCTCTTGTATTTTTGTTAAGCTTGTAGTGGCCAGTAGGGGTTCATCATCATTAGGTAAGTTATGCTTTCATGTGTTGGGACGATGTTGTCTTCATTTACATTTATAAGAAACCACCACCTTGGGTTGCGTACTCCAATCTTCATTGTCATAATATTCGTTGGTTCTCCAATAAACTGCCTCACTAGATGTGGCATTATTATAGTCTTGTAGGAGAGACATGGTTGTAAATTTGTGTATGATTTAATTACAATTATAATTGTTATTTTTCTGAAAGATATATCATCAAGGCTTTGTTACAGTGATCTTGTATGATGTAACTAATCTAAATAACTAGCATCACCCTCGGCAACAACGCCAATGATGAGTGGTGAGGTACCCCTACACTCAACCATACGAATACGAGTGTTACACACACGATCCGGTCGAACTCCGCAGATGGACTAGTTGTGGCATCTAGATAGTTAGCCTTAGGTTGCAATTCGCTATCTTCCCACTTGGACTAGTGTTAACTTTTTCACGTATGGTTTAGTCCAGAGTGAGGCGTATGATGTGATTTCTAACCTAATGCTACTCCTGAAGAAAATGGAAGATAATATTAACTAAGCTAAGAGAGAAAGGTTGAGAAAGTCTAAACTAGCCTAAGTTCGATGAACATCTATTCCTTGATCATCCGTACATACCTTGGACTTCGTGCGCAACTACCACTGGGATTATCAAGAGCAGATCCTAGGTACACTACTAGGTTACCGAGTAGTCACACTTAAATGCTCGTAATCATGTCGTACTCATTCTGCATTTTAACATGAGTTTAAGGGTGAGAGAGATTAACTAGGAAAGAAGTAAATAACAATTAATTAAATGATTAAACTAAGTGAATGTTGCAATGATGAAGTAATCTCGATCTTTATTGTCGGTCATGTGCATGTCCAAGTACGTCATACTCAAATAAAGGATGTCGTACAATTACAATCACCACGCTGCGGGCATACACTAGGAGGAAAAGGGTTGAGAGAAAGAAATTAAAACACTTAAACTAAAACTAACTTACTTCCTACTTACTTACTCTTGATCTGTCTACCTCTTATATATAGATGAGGAGACAGGCTGCGATATCGCGTATGCGATACCATGGTTGGGTTGCGATATAGCGAATGTGATATCGCGTACACAATATCGCGGTCACCCAAATGATGACTCATTAGCTATCTACCTATTTTTGTGAATAAATAATAAAGTATGATAGATATAAAATTGTCGTATGTGCTATTTGGATTGCGATATTACAAGGACTATTTTTTATTTGGGTGTGTGCTATATGTTATAGAAGCATTAATATTATTTATTATATATTAATATTTCATTTAATTATTGTTTTTACTTTTTTAATTAATTTGGTAAACTTCAAACATGAAGATGTTTATTTCTAGATGCCTATTTGACGTGAAACAAGTGCCATTGGAATCATTATTTTGCATACCATTTTATGATATAACTAGTCAAATGTTTTGATGTCTGAATTAGTGTGGCTACACAAATTTATAATTTCTTTAAATAAATTTTATTTAATGATGTGTGCGAGTAATCTAAATTTTTGTTGCACTGTATTTCTCTATTGTATTTTTGCTTCCAATTAATAAAACTTTTGTATTTTACTGGTTTCTTTTTAATTAGTAAATCAAGGTTAAATCTATATGCTTAGGGTATTATAGCAATTCTATTAGTTATTTCTAGGGTTTTATAGATAATTAATAAGGATGTTAAAATAACTCTCTTCCAAAGCTTCATAGTTTAGCTCATTAGCCTGATCCCTCTATAGTTTGCACAAATTTATAAATATCCTTTATTTTTGTAAATGGAAACAACAAAGGGTTTTCTTCAATTGTTGAGCATTTCTCGATCTTTCAAAATTCTTTTAAATAATTGCATCAGCCATGAAACTCCTATATCTACCAATGCTTTCCAAGATTCTATAGGAATGTTATGTTGTCCAAAAAAATTTCCATTTTTCTTTGTTGATAAGGCTATCTTTACCTCAGAGAAGGAAATTTCATTAACCAAACCAAAATTTGGTTCTTCTCCTTGGATGTCTCCTCTTGGGAATTCTTCATTTAATAATTTTTGAAAATAATTTTTCCACCTATCCAAAATTTCATTATCTTTTAACAAAAATCTTTCATTTGCTTCCTTGATGCATTTGACATTATCAATTTCAATACATTTCTTTCTAATTTTTGCCAATTTACAAATAGATTTTTATTTTTATTTTTCCCAAAAGAATTTTCTGATTTTTGTGAGACTTAGATTTGGATTTTGAATTTCATTTTGGAACTCCTTCATATTTCAAATTATTTTGACGTAGAGAGGGTATCCTTAAAAGTTGGTGCTATTTGTTAGTTTATAATCTATATTGATAATATCCTTGGATATCCATTGGATAAATATTCTATAAATGTGAAGTTGGAAACCTAAGATAAAGGTTGGTTATGTGAGGAATTTTTATTGGTCAGTAAATGAAACCTTCAAGTGTCTGTTTTGTATTTTGATCCAAAGCAGGTTTGTAGAAAGTAATGAAGAAAAAATTACTGCTAAAACAATGAAAAAACCAAAAGGAAAGAAACATTTCTACTTGAGTGAAATGAGGAAAGGCCTTATTTCGATGGATAAAGCATTGAATAGCTATTCCTTATTAGTAGTGGTACACAATTAGCAAAGCCCAAATGAAATGTCATTCTTTGTGAGTTGAAATAGGGAGATAGCTCAAAATTCCTTGCAAAGAATGAATACATTAAATTTGCAATTGAAATAGAATTGAAGCTAAATTTAACATTTTCTTAGAATTTCTTACATTCCACACATTAGGAGGATGTGAGATGTTACACTTCCTAATTTGGTTGGTTTGCTCAAAATCATATCGAATCTATTTTTTCTTTTGGTAATTTTCTTGAAAAGGTTTTTAAAATTGATAACATTTACATTTCTATTGTACAATAGATGTAATAAAATTTTAGTTTAAATTTAGCAATTATCAATTTGAATGGCTTATACATAAATGAAAATTATATGTTTTTAATAATATTAGAACTACCCTCTCCTTATTATGCCTTCCATTGTTGGGGGTGTTGGAACCCCAAATAATTGAAACATAGGTACACCCCAAGATTTATAACAGTTTATAATTCAATGGTACATAGGAGAATCAAACCTATGACATGTGATATGTGCTTTCCATTGTCAGGGGGTGTCGGACCCCAAAAAATAAATTTAATTAATAGAGAAAAAAGAAAATAGTACAAAGGGGATAAAAGAGAGGGTCAAAAAAGATGAAGAGGTCTCAAAGAAGGAGACACTAACAGCCAAAGGGGAAAAGCTCACCTCAAAAGAGGGGAAAAGCTTATCATTACCCCAATGCAAACAGGCTTTGTTAAGGGTAGGTATATTCTTGATAATGTTGTTGCGGCTTGGGAAGGTATGCAATGGGCCGAGGACTCCAATCAAAACATTGATTTTCTTAAGCTTGATTATGCTAAAGCGTATGACAAAATAGAGTGGAAATTTGTTATTGCTTCCCTTAGTAAATATGGTTTTCACATTAATTTTATGTGCTTTCCATCGTCAATATAAAGTTAGCACTTATATTAATCTATCTCAAACGCACTATTGCTACGACACCATGTACATAAGCCTTGTTGTTAAAAGATGGTGTTGATTACATGGCGGGAGATGAGATGAGCATAGTGGCTCTGTTTTTAGCAGCAGTGGCGTTGTAGCAGGCTGCCAAAGCGGCGGATGAGGATCCTTTGCAAGATGTCTGCGTTGCAGACAAAGGAAATGCCAATCCGTGCCTCAATGCCAATGCCGCCACTGCCACGGATTTCAAAACATCCGCACTGGCAAAGCCGGGAACGCGGAGCATGACATTTGGGACTGCAGTGACCCTGACAACGGCCATGAATCTGCCAGGCAGCAACATGCGGGATCTCACTCTGGCTCGCACCAATTTCCCCCCATGTGGCGTCCTTGGGCCTCATAGTCATCCAGGGGCCACCGAGTTCGTGTTTCTGATCCATGGTGGGTTGGTATTGGCAGGATTTGTGGACACAAACAACCAATTGTTCCAGGAGACTTTGAATGCAGGCGATATTTTTGTGTTCCCTCGCGAACTGACACACTTTCAGCTGAACCTTGGGCGTTACCGGCGTTATCCATATCATGGCTGAATTCACAGAACCCACTGACGCACTTTCAGCTGAACCTTGGGCGTTACCCGGCGTTGTCCATATCAGGGCTGAATTCACAGAACCCTGGCACCTCCCTTCTACCGTTGGTCTTGTTTAACTAGACTCCATGCATTTCAGAGGTGTTTCTGGAAAAGTCTTTCAAGCTGGACGCCCAGCAGATCATCAACATCCGCAAGCAGCTGGGCGGTTGATTTCTTCGATTCTCTCTATCTCCAGAATAGAATAATGTTAAGAACGTAGGTATTCTGATAATAGGCATAGTCTTCATCCGTAGTCCGTTCGCCACCTCTACCGTGATATCTAGTTTGTACCAAGGCGTTTTATCATACACTTATTTAGTTTGTTTATGGATCACCGTAATAAACTATTTTAAAATTAATTTCCCTAAGCAACAAGTTACTGGTCCAGGTTTTACTTAGAATACTGTCCAATATTAAGGTGTTGTGTTGGCTGCATTGGCTGCATGTTGCCGGATTACATACTGTATAGTTTTACATTTAGTGATTGCAATAATTAAATGGTAAACATGTTGTTTTATGTCTCACACGTGAGAGCTTTGACTTGTGTGCCAAACATTGTTAGGTCAAAGTATCATGTTTATTGTATGGTCTAGTGTATATATAGTTAAAATTTCAATTCTAATAACCCAAAATACTCTTTTGATGGTATGATTGCTAAATGGATTATGAGAAAAGTAGTGACATTCATGCTCCAAGTTCTTTCAGGCTCTCTCTTATATACCAACACTAAGATCTATGTGATTAGACTAGCATTGAGCCACCATGTGATGATCTATTAAAGATTCTTGATTTAAATTAAGATCCTTGCTACTAGTTGGATAGGGCACCAACTAGTAACATGAAATAGAAAGATACATTTTGATAAATTTACTAATCTTTATAATGTCATTAGATATCGTCGATTACAAAGAGGCACAAATCTTGAATTGAATGTGGACTTAGCATACAACATGTGAACTAAGAACAAGGGAATGATAGAAAATTGTCGATTGAAATGATGAAATTTACTTAGTGTTTATTGCTGAAAAATAAACTAAGTATGGAATAAACAATGATTGATAAAATATGATCTAAATATATAAATTCAAATAAATTAGCATAAATTATTAATATATGGAAAAAGATTCTTCATTTATGAAAAAGAAGTGTTTACCTCCTATGGAGGGTTAAAACAACAAGTGTTGATGAAAATGTAAGTAAGAGAAAACTATGCAAAAAACCCTTATTCTAAATATGCTCAAACACTTGTTGTGAAATTGCTTCACTCTTACTTCTTAATTGCAACTTTGGAAATATTTAAACTTCATCATGATCATTTATAATAACTTGTGTTCTCGATTGTGCATATAATGCTTATGGCAGTGATCGTCCATAGCATAGGACAAATATTACAAAAATATCCCCTTTGATTTCTTTCTTTCTTTTGCATTACATGGTCTTCCAAGATTTAAGTTAAGTCTACCTATTTCTTCCATACATTACGAAGGATGGGCTTTTCATCATGAAATTTTAAGTAATATGGTTTCAAGTAATTGCTTCTTTCAGGATTAAGATATTAGAGCTTATTTTTGTATCTTTGGTTCTTGTCGTAAGGTCTACTTGCTTATTTTTTTGTCATTTCCTTTTCTTTGTTTCTCCATGCATCTTCTTCTAGGATCTTCTATTATCTTTAGGTATCATAACAACCCATCTAATTTGTCTTCCATCCATATAAGTATGTATGTGAGATATTCCATGCGATATTCAACGAGTGGATGATTTTTAGTGCTACTTGTCTAGTTTGTCAACATCATAAGCAATTTTAGCATTCTTTCTAGGGTTGTCTTTAGGAGCTTCATTTTCTTACAAACTTTCTCACAAATTTTATTCTGACCTTCTATTATATTTTGATCTACTTGTTTTCATGTACTTAGCAATACATCAACCGATGTTCTTATTCTTTTTACTTCTACCTCTATATATAGCATCAAATTGATTAAGTCCTCAATATAACTATCTTACATAACTATCCATTGTTTACGAATTATTCTAATCTCTTATCACATTACCTCACTCTAGTTTTGATAATTTTCATTTTGTTTCCTTCATGACTACTTGTCCTCATAACCAACTTTTAATTGGGCTCTAATACCATCTTAAAGTTTGGTTTTACATCTCTTGAATAATTCTAATTATATAAGGGTCATTTAGGTCATTAAAAAATTAATACATAACTTATTAATTAATTAATTCATCATTGTACATCTTTTGTAATGGTATTGTTCACATTATGCAATAATAATTTGTTTCTTTCAATCTTGTTACAAATCTATTCTTGATAACAACTTCTTCTATAATTTACTTTGGTGATTCAATTATTGATCATTGTAATTTACTTCAGTAATTCAATTAGAGTGTGAAATTGGAACATGAGTTACCAAAGAGGATGTAACAACTACAAAGGTGGTCCATTAGTTATCTAAGATAGTGCAATAAATACAAAACTTCTCAATGAGTTAAGTGCAATTAACATGGTTACATTTTCAATAAAAATAAAAAATGAAACAAAAGAAAACTTGGCTAGTAAATAGGTAATATTATGGTTAAAGAAATTGAAGGGTACTTGCAACCGAATGATTACACTTAAACGCTCGAAACCAGTTGAACTCATTCTACTTTACTAATGAATAAGTTAAGTAAAATACTTGGAAATGTAAATGATTAAACTAATAAAATAAAAAAAACTATGCTAAGTGAAACAATAAAACTAAGTGGATGTTGTAATAATGAAAAGCAATCTCAATCTTTATTTTTGAACATGAATTATACCCAAGTACAATTTACTCAAATAAAGATTTTGTATAATTGCTCAACACCACACTATGAGCATTCACTTGATTTCTAAAACTATGAAAATAAATTGTAATAATCTACATAAGGGTGGAATAAAACATTCTTTGGATCATACACCCAAGTGCTATATTTATAGGTAGGCATGCATCGCGTGACATCATTTATATGATAATATATCATGAGATAGAATATCAAATCTATGACATCATAGATATCATATTGTAGCTACGATATTGTTGCTGGATAAAAAATTAACTTTTTCTCAAATAGATTCGTTGAGGCATCTACCTCACCATAGCTACATTGAGGCATCTACCTTGAAATGGCTACATTGACATAGCCAACTGATGCTTCATCATACCCTTAGGACTAAGTAAAAATCTATCCTCGAGTTAACAATATAGGGCTGAGCTTTCTTTACAAAAAATTGGGAATGATGGGATTATTGAATGATGCTAACTAGTGATTGACTTTGAGTGTACAAAAATTATATAGTTACATGACAAAACAAAAACAAAGTTTGAAGTGGCTTGATGTACATATTTTGGGTAGTGGTGGTTCTTTCATCAACTTCTTTTCTTTGTTGTTAGGCTTTTGGAAAGTTTCTTCTCTTTTACATTTGTCCTTTTTTTCTATATATCCTCTCTATTGAGTATGGCATAGAGACTCCTTCATGTTTCATTTTAGTATCAACCTATTTGTTCTGCCAGAATTGGTAGGTTTCTACTAAGTTCCATTCACCACTTTTGGTTAGTGTGGGCCATAATGCAGACGCTTGGAGTTGAATCTTCATTGCTTTTGGAGAAAATTCCATAAAGGGACCAAAATTTAGTTTCACGATGATTGTGGCCATGGTCAATCTTCTTGGATGACTTGGAGGCAATTTGGTGACAATGTAAGGCACCGTCCTTGTTGAGATTCTTGTGGAATCTTTGCCTCTCCTTGGGCTAAGTGCTTTATAGCAAGAGTTTCTTTGATGAATGCTATATGATTGAGGCTCCTTCTCTATGTGTTCTACTTGTGGAGTTTGTTCCCTTACTCATCCTCTCCCATGGCCTCTTACTCTTTTACTCTCGTGTTGTGAAGGTCCTCCTTCTAGTATCTTCCTCACGACCGTCTACAATCAACAAGGTTTTGAAATTATTAGGGTGTTCATATCAATTATTAATAGTTCTTTACCTTGCTCATATCCTTGGTTAGATCAAGTTCTTATCTTATTACAATTGCATAGTTAGAAAAAGTTTCAAAAAGGAACCCTTTAGCTATTATATCATTTAGTTACTTACAACCTTCTATCATTTTCCTTGCTTATTATGGCCTAAAATAGTTGATGTGGTCTATTAGGAGTATTATCTGAATCTTTCTAGTCTTACTTTGATTGATTATACTTAAGATTCTTATTATCTCTTTATAAGTACCATTTATAATATCTGTCAATGTTAAGAATTTTTTGCTCAAGTTTTCATTTTCTTATATCGCATAATGCACCCCACCACCCACGACTAAGTTGAGCACACTAGGATCAACAAGATTTAAGAATTTTGGAAATTGAAGCTAGGAGGGTGAAGTTATGGTCTTTGGAAGCTAGTGTGCAAAAGGGCCAAGAAAAAAACTACAAAAACTTCTCTTGCTATAAATGAGAGAAATGAAAAATTTCACTAAATCCTATGCATATATATACTATTTCTATATGTGTGACATAATTGATACAACATCATAGATGCCTACAACATTGTAACTACGACATCACTATTAAAAAGTTCAAAATTTTCATCAATTTTTCTTTGAAAAAATGAGTCAAATGGAATGTTTGGAAGATGTAAAGCTTGTGTAGAGGGTCATGGCCATGAGTGATGCATATTTTTTAACAATTTAGCATTCAATGTTCATGAAGAAGGAATCTTGAGCAATGAAATTTTATAGTATGGATAAGAAATGGATAATGAATTTCTAATGTATCAATAGATTAGTAGATGATATGGGAAGTTTATTAGATGTTTTAGAAGACATAAGATGATGTGAAATTACTTAGCAAGTATAAAAGACAAGGGTTATACAAGTGGATCCTCCCCAAAGTAGGCTCCAGCCCTTAGTGCCCTTATGTAACCATGCCTAAAAGTGTCCTTAGACACTCAAGGAGTTGCATGTAAGACATACCTATTTAGCAAAACACACATGTTAGTATCATCAAATTGGGAAAATGACACTCTCATTCACAAAAAATGAAAGAGAATTAGATAATCACTACCATAATTGGTATGGTCTTTCAAATATATTTGCTTTATTCATATTTACTTTCCAATATATTACTTCTATTTCATTTTTTAATGTGGAGTTATGCAAACCCCTCTAGATGCTGGGATCCTTAAGCCATTTCTTCTCAACATTTTCCATTTTATGTTTTTGAAATGTTTTGCATTTTTGATTTTTGAAAAAGGAGCCTATTTGATAAAACTATTATTTTTACAATCCCTATTCAAACATTCTTTTTGTGGCAAAGAAAAGGGTTTGCAAGTTTGCTAAGTGAAATATGACTTAACATTGAAATATAAAATGCAATACAAGAAGGTAAATAGATGAAGGATGCACTTAAACATCATATTCCTTTCTATCTTATTGCAATAGTCTATTTTCAGCTTCCATGTCTTTAAACTCATCCATAATACTTGTTCAATTGCCAAACCTTGTCATCCTATAAACTTTATATCATTTGGTTTTTGGTCCATTTATGTTGTAGTTCCATTGCTCTATTTTGTTTTCATAACTATGATTACAAATGAATATCTTAGCTTGTTACAAACACAAAGCAATGCTTATTCAATTTAAAAAATGAATGCAAGAAGAAAATTATTTTGAGTTGGGGTATCCAAAAACAACCGTAGTGGTACTTGTTCAACCATTTATTCTTTATGAGTGTAATGAAGATTTTTCCTGATCAATAATATATTTTAATATGACAAGATTATCTATAGTAGACTGCCTAAATTGTACTTGGAAAATCACATGAATCTTATTTTCTTCAAAGCATCTTACAAGTGACCTAAATGCATTATTTGCTTAAAAAAGCATATATTAGAGGCGATCCATTCACCTACGCTATTCAAAAATAATTCTATCATGTAATTTTTTGACCAAATATTCTTTATTAGTAACATTAAGTAAAAAACATTAAAAATAATATGGAAAAGAAAAACTTTCTAATTTTAGGGATGTCTAATTAAGTATACATCTTATAATTAATATTTTAAAAACTTAAGAGAAAAAAATTAATTATTAGTATAGAAGATAATCCTAGTCCTAACAAGGTTCACTTCACTTTCAACTTTTGTGCTTGAAATTAAAATAGCAAAAGAATTTGATGTAGTAATAAAAAGTTATTGTAAAGTACCAACTTTTGTAAGAAAGCTAGATCCAATATAAAATGTTAGCATATATTGTTAATCACAATTACTTTGCTACTTAATGTTGTCTTTACGTCAATAATCTTTGCCATCAACTATAACTTGTCAATATTAGTTTTGAACTTTAAGTTAATATTATTCTTATTAGATAAGGAAAAATTTGCCTTATGAGTTATCTATTAGGATTGATCTATACTTTTTGTAGTATAAGAAAAATATTCAGAGTATTATCAGTTGATCAATCTTATTGTTGACATGAACTTGATTTTTTATATCTTTGGCTTATTATTATTTTCTTCTATTCTTAACTTCAACGTGTCTTTTCCTTTTTAGCATCTTTTTTTTTTCTAGTAGTAAAAGACAAACATTAAACAAATGTCTTTCATGATAACAAATGTTGCAAAAATAGAAAATTTAAATATGTAATTAACAAAATGTATGTCTTCCTACTTGCTTTCAATACCAAGTCCTTTTTATAGTTAAGAAAATTGATTTCAACAAAAATACTCTACAAGACCCAAATGGTGTAAAAATAAATTCTATATTTTTAATGAAATTGAGAAGACTATTAATTTTTTGTTCGTCTATATAAAAAATCGATATTAGTAGAATAAAAAATCGGAACAGCAGAAAAATATAGTTTCAGAGGACACCGGATTCAGATCCAGGCCAAACTGCAGGCAATTCAGAAGCAACAAGAGCAAGGGGCAGACCACACTTGCGAGGAACTCGCCCTCCAGGCCGAGGTACAACTTATTCTACTAATATTGAAATTTCTATGTAAGTTACTTTAAAAACAGTTCCCAAGTAAGTTACTTTAAAAACATTAGAAAATTAAAAAAAAAAAAACTGAGTCTACGCAACTCAGGTTAGCTTCTATTCTGATGCCCCAACAAATCCAAGAACTTTCTAAACGCAGAAATTTCATGTCTTGTGTATTTGGCAACTGCATTGTACATTAAAAAAAAAAAACATCTTTAAAATTATTATGGTGAAAAGTGAAAACTTATATCTGTCAATGAAAGGCGACGGGTACAAATATCATGGCCAGAGTCCAAAGAATTTAGATATATCAATTATCAAATGCCCTTCTGCTGTAGTTTAGCAAAAAAAAATTATACCTATGTTTCAACAAGAAGAAAACAGGGTAAACGCAAACAATGGGATGGGAAAATAGTTCTTTCTTTGTATGTGACTGACTGTACACCCTTTATTGTGAATCTGAGTTTTAGAATCAAAATTGTCATGTGAAAATGTTTCTGGCGAGGAAGAAACCAATGTCATGCTTGTAACGCAAAAGACGGCAAGACCAACATTTCTCAACAATTGAACATTATGGACTATTACTTTACTGGTTATCTTTCCTTCATTACTTGATGTTCTTGTTGAACACTTCGAGAATCTTTCATACATTATCGTACAGTTCTATTAGAAGTCAAAAACACAATTTTATTCTTTGGAATTGCAAATAGAACACTGGAGCTAAAATTTTCTTGTTTAACAGGCCAAATTAAAAAGACAAAAACATGAACACATACCTATGTCACGATAATTCCTACATTAAGGGAGAGTGATTATGTAAACCAAGCTTCAATTCTCTTGTCTGTAAGAGACTGAACATCCAATAAAACCACATGAATATGATCATGCTACCCATTTCAAATACAAAGGCTCTAGGTGAGACGCATAAGACACATAAAATTAGACGGATATTAAGGCCCATAAAGTTGACCATTTAGTAACGGACTCCCCCAAAATACACATATCATCAACCCAAAGGTGGTATATAGCGAGGCTGAAAACCTGATATGTATATAGAAAGATGGAGAGTATTAGTGGTGCCTGCTAACTATTTATAGGAGCATGCTGAGCATCAGATCCATCATCTGGAGTTGAATCTCTGGAAACCCGTAATCCTGGAGTAACAAAGCATCGTCATTATTAACGTCCTCCTGATTCTTCATAACCTGCAAAGAAGAAGAAGAGTAGCGGTAGTGCTGATGCTGCTTCACCATGACACGGACGGCTGATGCAGGAGCAGAAGCATCATCAGTTGCATGAGTACAACTATTGTGCATCATCAGTATGAGAATGAACACCTTCACAAACACAAAAGGTTTGGAGAAATGCATTGTTGAATGACTTGTGCAGATGGTCACCAGTTCTTTGCTTGGCTTTGCCTTGTTTCATGAATCAACTGCACACTACGCAGTGCTTAAATCGTCAACAAATTAACAGAAGTTAAGCCATGCCCCGTGCATGATCTGTGGTTTTCTGCTGCGTTCCAGCAAAATGTCGGTAACTGCCCTTGTTTTTGTTCTTTAATCAGTGGCACAATATTTACCCATGTAATGAAAGTCCTCTCTCTTAGTTCTGTAAGCGGTTAGAAATCATTAAGACCGGAACATTAAGAAACAAGGTTGCTTGCATCTACAAGGATAGTATTAAATCATCCAACTATCTTGCTATTATGGTTTTTGCTTAATTTCTAGCCTATAGTTGCTAGAAATTGATCCATTATGTTGGCTTTTCCCCTTCCTAGAGAGCAGAACATTCTACAACACATTTTTTTTTAAAAAAAACTATATAAAAAATGCTTAGATAAAATAAATAAAGATACAGCAACACCAATAACATTTCATCTAAAATACAGGCAAAAGAACCTCTTTGATAAAATGAAAGGAAGCTCTATTACTTCCTAAGACTTATAGAATTTATTGGATAGATATTACATTTTTATAAAAAATAATGATAAACTTTATGAATTGACCAAGCACCAATGGGGACATGAAAAAACAAATAATCTAGTTTTTTGCTATAACATTATAATGCTATATCATATGGGTAGTCACAACACAAGAAAGAAACACATGTAACTCATCTTCAAAGGCTTTTGATTTACACAAGAAAGAAACACATGTCTCTTTTATATTATCAACATTTAATACCATATAAGATAACAAATCTAATTGTTATCTTGTAAAATATTCTCTTTAGTTTTAGTGGGATTTTTTTATTACATAGAACAACACTAATCTATCTCCATTTTGACCATCCTACCTCAATCCTATTTATTATATCTTTATCAATTTCACTGTCTAATTGGAGTATTGATCATAGCTAGTGAAACTTTTTATAGCAAGGGATTTTTTGGCCTAAAATTGTTACTTTTATCTTACCACCATTGATGCTTTTATTGAAATTGCATTCTATATATTTAGTCTTAATTTTACTAATTTTTAAGTCTTGATTTTAGGGCATGTTTCCACTTTTTCATTTTATTAGTAATCTTTGCTTTAAGTTGTATCCACTAATATATCATCATCTAGAAATAATATTTACCAAGGAATTTCATCATATATTTCCTTTGTGAATTCATTTTGATATATTCTCTGCGATCCAAGAAAGTTATGAAGTGAGTGAATACTTGATACAATGCTCTTTTAACTATCTACCTATATACAAAATTTGGAATTCAGTTGATGGTTGAAATTTGTTACATAAAAGTGGCCTAGAATGTCATTGATTAACATCTTTCTATTGAAACACATGAATCATGATAGAGGATATGATGAAGATTATTTAGCCTAATTAGATGAGGATTTGGAATAGATATTATGAGAGTGAATGAGGATGGGATTGAATAAGATATGAAATAAATTAAAAAGAGGAATTAGAGCCTAGGAATTTGAAGAGAATTATGAGAGAAAATTCATAACAATCTTTTATTATCTTGAAAACTATCATCAATGTATGACCATAAAAAATATATAAAAGGATTTGGGCCATACCTAGAGATAATGAGAAGTTATTCCCCAATGATAAAAATACAAAAATAATGAAAAAGAGGATGAATTAGAGAAGAAATCAAGTATATCTACTCATCAATTCATTTTAATAGAGTAAACATCAATTTGTCTTTTTGGTGGATATGATGATAGAGTCAATTTTAAACTTGTTAGATGTTTTATCTTTGCTTGTTAAATTATAGATCCATGTAAATTTGGAATAGATAACTATCATTACAAAGAAATAATTAGCTCCTCTAATGGAAGTGATTGACATGGAACCTGCAAGGTTCATGTGGATTAGTTGTAATGGTTATGTTGCAAGTTTTACTTTCAAGGCTAATTTTAATGCCTTTATTTGACATTTTTTCCACTAAAAGCAAAGAGTTAGACAATTGAGGAATATGGTGAACTTTAGTAACAGTTAATACCTTCTTGTTGAAGAGTCTGACTATGCAATTTTCTATAGCTTCCATGTTAAGAAATTTACTACAAATTTTTATTAAGTATAGAAAATCACAAAGGATTTGTTGTATGGTTATAATACCTCAACATAGTTGTAAAGAAATTTAAAAACCTCATTGATGTAGTTATGACTAAGATCCAAAAAGGCATGTTGTAATGAAGGACGTGTCTCTTAAGGCAACCTTTCGGGATTTGACCTAACACAATTATACCTAGGTTAGAGGTCATGCTAGGCATGGAGTGGTGGAGCTGGTACAAGCAAGTCACAGGAAGCTGGGTGAAGCAGGAGAAGAAGTGGATTGGCCATCCCTTCTAGCCAGATTATAGGCCTAACCATGGTGGTAGTGTTGGATTGCCTCTAAGGGATAGATGACAAAGGAAGAAAACCCAAACAGACACTTTTGGAGCACAATCTGGATACACTATTCCATATCAATAAAGCATTCTTTTCTTTCTATTTCTTCATTTTTCCTATTATTTTTTTCATACATAATGTCAAATATCACTTATATTTCACATTTGGTATATTTTCTTTGTATACATAATGTCTAATATATCGTATATTTGACATTTTCCATGACATTTGAGGATGGGATGTCACATAAGTCATGGGATTAAAGCACCCACTCTCAATAACTTATGTATCTTGATTAACTACAATAACAACCTTTAGATACAAATGATTTTCTTGATCAAGTTTTTCTTCAACATCAGCACCTTTCTTTTTGTTTACATTTCATTCTTTCCTTATCTATTGTTGAAAATAGATTTCACACCTTATTCTCTTCCATTAGTCTTCATACATGTGTCTTCTCTTATTATAAAATTTGCATTGAGGAATTAGATTTCTCTTATTGTAGTTCCATCTTATTCTATTAGAATCCATTTTTCTCTAAATTTGGCTTTGATACCAATTTTTATTTTTTGATGTAACTTAATTTAAAATAATTTTTTATTTTCACAAATTTTTTGATAGCCTAATATATTGGATGATGAGGGTAGCCCAACTATGAAAAATTGAATTTTTTTTTTAATTTTGTAGTTGCAATATCTTTGCAATTAAAATGATTTTTGGCATGATCTTAGGCTTGGCAGAAAGCATGTTCTAAAATCTATAAGTCTATAAAATTTTAGATTAATTGGAATTTATTTGATAATTCAAATATTACCCAAGAAAGGAATCTTAAATAAACCTCTCAAACATCTAGAATGGAAATTATGAATTTATGATATGAATAGCTGTGCGATATAAGAGAGTTATAAAATGAGTAAATACTTGATACAAAGCTTGTTCAATAATCTACCTATCAAAATGTTTTTGAATTAAGTTAAGTTGATTTAATGATTAAAATTTGTTACACAAGAGTGGCCCTGGACACAACTTTTTAACTTCCTTTTATTGAAGCACTTGAATCAGCATAAATGATATGATAAATATTGTTTGGCCGAATTAGATAAGGGTTTGGAATATATATCCATGGGAGTGAATAAGGATGGGATTGAACGAGATATAAAATAAATTAAAAAGAGAAATTAGAGCTTGGAAATTTGAAGAGACAACTTATAATAGCAAAATCATAACAAATTTTTATTGTCCTCAAAATTATCATATACATCAATGTATGACCATAAAATTGATATAAAAAGGTTTGGGCCATACCTGGAGATAATGAGAAGTCATTTTCCAATGATAAAAATACAAAAATAATGAAAAAAGAGAATGAATTGGAGCAAAAAATGAATGCATTCTCTCATCAATCCATTTTAATAGAGTAAAAACCAATTTGTATTTTTGCTAGATGTGATGATAAAGTAAAAATCTAACTTTTCTTTCTCTTGTTTATCTTGTTGAACACATGACACATGATACACTATCTCTAACATGAACTTGGAAAGACTAGGAGTGTGAATAGGTAACATTAACATTAGCATTAATGTCAGTGTCACTAGGACATAGAAAAAATTTTCTAATTTTGTTAAGTTATAGCTCTAAGCCTTCAAAACCTTATTTGACACCCAAATTTATGTCAAACCACGTCAAGATAATGTTAAGGAGCTCATGAGATTGGGATATGATGTCAACTATAGAGTTTGATGGTCAAGGATGTCAAGGTGCCAGTCCTCCTAGCATTGATGCTAACATTGACACTAACAATGACATCAATGTTAGCATCAACTAGGAAGTTAAAAAATGTCTGTTCTTTTTTCAAGTTGACATCATCAACCTTTGGGATGCCTAAAGTGAAGCCCAAATAAGCCATAATGATGGTTTTGAGACCTGAGAAGCTTGCACACTAAGGGAATGTTGTTAGATGGTGAACATGAACATCTTCCCAAAGGGTAATGCTAACATTGACATTGACATCAGCATCAAAAAGACATGTATAAGTCAAAAAACTTTTTAGTCTTGACTACAAAGAATACCCTTAAACTTGTTATAATTATTATTTAGAGCATTACAATTGATGTCAATTGCTCACCAAAGAACTTAGAAAGCTAAGATTAAAGTTGAAATGTAGGTGAGATATGCATTGGATGTGTTGGGAATCATGGTGCAAGTTTTGACACTGATGTCAACATGCCAAAATGTTAAAATTTTATGCTTGTCATGTCGAAAGTGTTGTGGACAAGTTGTTCATGGTTCAAATTAGGGATTAAGAAGTAGTTTCGGTATAGGTGATGTGGATAGGATGATCCAAGACTGTATCTAATATGGGAGTAGTGGTCCAAGGGTGACAGTAATGCAAAATCAAGGTTACCTCCAACACTTAGAAAAATGTTTACTCTTGAACTGTTTTTAAGGTCACCAAAAATGGGGCTCATATACTAGGTTATTAGCGAAAATGGTCTCTAGAGGCATCTAGAAGCTAGAAATTTATCTTGTGATGCTATTTTTTGGAGTTTTTATGCTCAAACTCAAGTAGGAAAATATTAAAACCATACTTGACTTGGTCATTTTGAAAATGAAAATTGAGTATAATATTAGAAAAATCACTTGCCATTGTTTACATTTTATTATTATTTTTTCTTGGTTTGTAGTTGCCATTATAGTCTTCATCTTGGCAATGCTTGAATGCCAGGAATTTTTATTTTTTTTTTTGGTGTAGGATTATGACCCTACTCCAACGCAATATAGATAACTTGTTTAAGGTAGTTGTTAGTTTTTGATTTCATCAATGTATGAATATCCCTAAATAGCTTTTGATGGTTTAATTGAGCTAATTATGGCTAAATCTATATTAATGGCCAAATACTTCAAAGAAAATGTTGTCTTGTTTAACCATTAACTTTCTCTTTTAGCTAACTCTAAACATAAATAGTAAACATCAATAGCTTTTTACTTATTTAAATTTAAGTTCTACGTAGCTATACTAGTAAATGAACAAGTTTTATAGAGTATGTCATTCTTCTAGCTTGAGCTATTTGTTAATAAACTTTTCAAAGCTAAATTTGCAAGCATGATGCCAAATAGAGCAAAAATATAAGATCGAGAAATTATTCATAAGGTCCAAAATTGAATTTAAGAAGACATAAATTCCATGTTAAGCTCATTTAAAACTAATACTTACAGAAGCTATCTCATTCAATGAGAATAACAAAAACATGCTAAACCTTAGTGTTTTGAGAAAACAACTTATTCCAAAACATATTATTAACTTAAACATAGCTATGCTTAAATTAAGCTAAAAAAGTAAAGAAAACTATTTATTTCTAATGCTAATTGAGAGAAAACCATAAGAGATAAGCTTTGCAATCCATTCAAGTAAAAATGGCTTGGTTCTTCTTTGTCTACTTAATTTTAGCTAAAGTTTCTTGCATTCATCTTTTGTGATAGATAAGTATCATCCAACCACTTTAGTCTTTTTTTTTTCTTTGACCTTGAAAAGTAACATATAATATGAAGCCTTAAAAGAGAAAATAGTATCATCCAACCACCTTAGTCTTTTTTTTTTTCTAAAAAAAATTTGTTTACGCTATACGTGGCTCCTGAATGGCGATAAAACAGACACTCCAAGTGTAATCCAGTCTAGGCTCAAAGGCATCTGTGGAATATCCATATGTCCACACAACAATGCAAAAAAAAATATTTGACATAACGACAGCGGAAAACAATGCGCATGGGGAACGCCGACGTTTACACGACAAACACTTCAACGTAAAGCATTAAAAGGATTGAAACTGACTAAAGCATCTTCAGTAGAGCTGATAAAGCCTATATATTTATTTCTATGCTGCCTGAAATCGTCGCAGAAAATCCAAGTACAAAATTGATTGAAGTGGGTACCCATAGAGAAATTTGGCATGAATTAAATTCAGCAGTGTATCAAAGATTTGTATTGAAAAATAAGTCTATCTTATTATATAAGAAGGGGATAAAAATAATTTTAGCAATTATTATGAGAAATATTTTTGTTAAATTTTTGGGCTGAAATTAACCAAGTCAAAGTAAATTGTCAAGCAAGTTTTAGACAAAATCACTCCACTATTACTTTAGGACACAGCATGGAGTTTGCAAAAATACTTAATAAAAAAGTTTTTATTTGTTTTATTGATTTTGCTATACCCATAATCCTAACCGTGGCCATGGTCATTCTCTTTTAAGGCTAGTGTGATTAGTGACTCAATAAAATATTTTAAAAAATCATTCCTAGGATTAAAGAATCTGAAATTTTTGAAGTGTCTCACCAGCAAGCATGGAAATTCAAAATAATAAAAGGCATCTCAAATTTTTTTAATGCATTTCTAAAATAAAAGAGTCTAAACACAACTTTTTTTAAAAGCAAAGTGATAAAAATAATAGTTTAAAGTCTTAAAAACGTTTTTCATGTCTTCCATGTTTAAAATTTTAAACAATAATTTCTTCTCATAAAATTTTCACCAAAATAAATTTAATAACCAATTATTATAAATTATAATTCATTAAAATCAAAACAATTTTAAAAATAATTTTAGAATTTAAAATAAGTTGATGACTATTTGAATTACCCGATATTTTAACATAGATACTTTTAGTAAGATTAGGTGGTTACCCAAAATTTTAACATAGATACTTTTAGTAAGATTAGGTGGTAGCTAGATGCCTCGGACAAGTGGCAATTTGGCTTTGAGTTGTAGTTCAATATTAATCACAACTAGTTTTCAATAATTTAATACATCAGTTAATTTTAAGAAAAATAATTTATAAATGACACATAATAAAATCGAAAAGCATCATCACCAGGCAATTTTTCGTCATGTTACATATATAAAAAACGCATATTTTATGCATCAAATTCCAACACTGCTCGCCATACTTTTGGGTACGATTGAACCGAGTCCCGTAATGGTTGTGTACTGCCAGGAACAAAGAATCTGGATTTAGTACCACTCATCCTAACGCGGAGCCGTAAAAATTTTGTGGACAGTTGAGCGCAGCGGGACTCACCAATAGCTGTGGGTTGCATGGCAATAAATAATATAGTTTTTGTTGACCAGTCGGCGTGATGGGAATCTTGGAAATTTTGCAGAAAAAATGAACCGAAAGGGCTTCGTTGATCATGGTCATTTATCTTAGTTATTTGTGCGAAAGTGGTCCATGACTTATCAAAGTTACTGCAAGTCTGCAATAAGTGCCATCAACCTGGTTACATCTTTTAATAAAGATAAAAAAATAAAGCAAAGAAATTTTAGTTCGTAAGGGCACTTGCAGGTTGATTTAATCTTTTTTAACAGATTTTGCCCTGAAGTGCATACTCGGCTTTGGTAAAGTAATTTTTCAAAATTCTATATGAACATTGTGGATTTTACTTTATTTGTTTTTCTAGATTTTTGAGATGACAAAGAGATCTTAACTTTCAAAATTATCTTCTGAGTTTATGAAACTAATTCAATTTGTCAGCATGTAACCATCTAAATTGGATTCTTTGTTGATATTTGGTCCCTTTGCTATCCCACGCACCTTTGATAACCTTTTTTAATGCTCGAAAAACCATCCATGAAACTAAGTAAAGCATACGCTCAACCATACGAATATGAACGTTTCACGCACGATGTGGTCGAATTCCAAAGATGAAGTGCCTATGGGCCTTTGTGGAAAAATAATGGGTTGGTTAATTGTTGTCTTCCCAAACTTACTTGTGTGTCATGGCTGTATGGTTAAGTAAGTTTGAGGCATATGATTTTTATGACTTTTATGTGTTTTATATCATGCGATAGTAAGGAGGGAAAGATAGATAACTAAGTAACTAATCTAATTTAACTATTTATTAACTAACTTCTAATTACTCTTAACACCAGTATCCGTTCCCACCTACCGTAAGATTACCAAACACTAATCGTCACTGGGTTACGAAGCACCACACGCATGCTCGAAGTGGTTGTATTGAGTGTATTTAACTAAAAGAGTTGTAGGGTGAGAAATCATTAATCAACTAGGAAAGCATTAAATAATAATTAACACTAATTAATCTATTCTATATTCTGCAAGGTTTATCATAAAGTTCATCTTTATTGCCATACACAAAGTGTGCTCAAGTACACAATGCTCAAATAAAGATTCGTTCACTCTATGACTCCTACTACGGGCTCATAAAAATAATTCTAACTTTGGGGGAAAGAAATGGCAAGATTTTGGCCAAGGCACTAATTGTCTAATGTGAAAACCAAGGGCACCGCCTCTTATTTATAGGCAAGGAGGCAGGCCGCGATATCAGGTATGAGATTATTGACTAAATGACCATTGATGGTGGAATGGGGTGACAGACTCAATGTGCCTGGTGAACGGATTAATAATACAATACATGACAACATTAGTGTTCATGACCACAAAGGTCAAAACTGTACATAAATGACATCCAACTTTATTTGGCAGCTGGAAGAGAAGGAGAGAGAAAGAAGAATAAGACGTGTTACTGTCGATGCCAAGATTGTGCCTTCCGTTGTTTATCCATAGCCACGTCACCAATCTTGCTATTTTCCTAAATTTTCTAATTCCGGTCTATCCTGAGTGTTTCCTCTTAGCCCACTCCATTGTTGTATGATCGTCATCTACACACACAACACAATCATAAATGAGCGAGGGTAGATAAATCATAATGCAGTTGATACCTTGCCTCGATGTAAAGTGCATTGGCTAAGTTGTGGTTATGGTGGATAGTGATTGTAGAGTTTTAACACTAGTGACTACCTAAGGTGTAGGGGTTAGGAAAAATTGAAAAATTTATGCCCAGGCCCCCATGATTAAGAGCGAACCTTCGGTAGCAAGAGGATGGAAAAAGATAAGGAATAAGAAAGGTGGAGAAAAAGCAACAACGACAATGCCAATAAAATGGATGTCATACATGGGGATGAAACAAAAAATTGTTGATTGCAGGAAATGTTTAAGGGAAAGAAGTTAACAAATGCATCAAAAAGAAATGTCAGTGGGTCCTCCCCAAAGCAGGTTCACGCCTTTGATGCCCTAACAGACTCACAAACCAAACAATCTGTAGGCTCTAGGAATTTCATTTGGAAGAAAGAGTTAAAAACTTACCCTCAAGAACTTACCAAGGAAAAACAATGCATCAACCAAGATACAGACTAATGATAAAACTGGAAATGAGGTGAAAAATGGAAAAGAAAGGTGGAGAGCAGAGAGTGGAATGGAAACCCAAGAACAAGGTTGTGTAAAGTCCCTTGTGTATGTTTAATGGTTAATGTGATCGAGTAGAACTCATTCCAAATTCAAACTCAACAAACCACATTTATGACTTCCCATCAACACATTTGACCATCCTATCCTCTTGAAGTAACAAGACTGCTTCGACAAAAGGTCACCACCATTCCAAGGAGAGCGAGATGGAGAATTAGGAAGTAAGAAAGGGTCTTAGTTAGAGAGAACCTTCAGGCATGGGTAACATGTCTTTCCAGTGCCATAACCAATTCATGTAGCCCAAGTTCATTATGGTGTCTAAGGGGTGTGCTTTGAATTCTCACTCCTTTTTTTGTGTTTTTTTGCATGAGAACCACACCATGCAAAGACTTATTTTTATGTACTCAACTTCCGATGATTTGATGAATGGTTGTAATGGTGGAAAACCCAAGAAAAAAGCATCTAGGAACTCAAGAGAATAGCCAACACAAATGCATCGAATACCCTTGAAGTCACACCCTTTTCATCCTTTGAGTCCTTCCTTAGTTTGAGAAATACCCAGCCACCAATTCGTTAACAGTTTTATTAGAGAAAGGGACTGTAGAGTTCCAAGCCAATGGAGACCATAGGATTTTATGGATGTATGAACGACGTGGACTCATTGCCTATTTAATCAAAAGAACCATACCTTAATATCAACATCATACTTCAAAGGTAAAATCCAAAACTTAGCAATCAATATCGTATTATTCATGCCACCATCATGAACACTTATTAGGTGATGAACAAAATAAAGTAATCACACAAAGAAATGGTAAAAATATGAACGATGGTGTAAAACAAAAACAAGAAAGATTAAAGAAATGTGCAAACAAAATTGTGTAAAACAAAAACTTAGAAAGAATTAAGGGCCTTCAATGGTTAGATGAGGTGGTCATCTCCCCCATGATTGAGTTGGAAGAAGGAGATCTGAAATAATGAGCAAGATTGCCCACCTACAGAGGTAGCATATGTTCTGGCTATCCTAAAATCATGGAAAGGTTTTGTTTGTTGCACGTTGACTAATAGTCTCTTATCTAGGCTCTCAAGTTTATATATGGTCATGGCCCCTAAAGGAAAATTTGCATAGATAATGTAAGGTCCTTCCCACAGTGTTTGAAATTTGATACATTGTGACACATGTGTGGGGTTCCAATAGAAAACCTTATCTCCTAGCTGATACTTAACTTTCCTAATCTTCGGGTCATGATGTTATTTATTAAATGCCTTATGCAATTGATTAGATAATAGGGTAGCTAGTCGATTCTCATCTAGCAAGTTAAGAGTCATCAACCTTTGTTTTGTGCTAGATCAAGGTCAAGGTTGAGTTCACATGCTGTGGCTAGTGTACGAAGCTCAGTTTGGATAGGGAGTGTTGGAAGTTTTTCATACACTAACTAGTACGGGGAGTAGCCTATAGGGAGTTTCCATGTGGAGCAATATGCCCAAAGAGCATCATTCAGTTTAGTGCTCTAGTCTTGCCTATACTTGCTAATGGTTCTAGTCAGTATCTTAGTAATCTCCTTGTTGGTGACCTCAGCTTGACCGTTTGCTTAGGGGTGGAATGGTGTAGTCAAGTTATGCTCAACCCCTAAGCGTTGCATTAACTTCTAAAACGTTGCACCTTTGAAGTGTGTATCGTTGTTTGAGATAAGTACACGTGGCACACCAAACTTGTTGATGCCTTATTGTTGAATAAATCGTGCAGCTATAGATGATGTGCAATCTTTAATGATAGCTACTTCAACCCATTTTGTTAAGTAGTCTACGACAACTATGATGTAAGCTTTTCCATTGGACATTGGTGTAATGGGCCTCATGAAATCAATTCCCCAAATGTTGAAGGGTTATAACAATTAAATCCATTGTTGAAGACCCTTCATTTTAGCAGTCATTCCCCCATCATGTTGACAGTGCTCATAAGATTGGATGAATTGATGGGTGTCCTGGAATAAGGTAGGCCAATAATACCCTGTAAGTAGGATCTTGATGGTCGTTCATCTCCTAGCATAATAACCCCCACAAGGGCCCTCATGAGCATCTTGGAGAACTCTAAATTAATCTCTATTGGGAACACACCATCAAACCAAGCCATCGGAACATACTTTGTAAAGTTGTCCATTGATTTCCATAAAGTACTTGGCTCTGTGAAGAAATTGTTGTCTCTTCTTAGGGTGCTCTTGTGGTGTTTTTTGAATAAGGAGATAGATAAGAATGCTATTGTACCAGTTTGTCTTCGTGGGTGATTGATTATTCACTACACTGGAAAAGAGGAACTCATCAGGGAAATGGTCAGAAATTGGATACTCATCCTCTTTGCTATCCTAACGCAATCGAGATAAATGATCAACACCTACATTCTTGGTGCCTTTACGATCGATCATCGTTAAATTAAAATCTTGTAAGATTACCAGCCATTGTATAATATAGGGGCTTACCATTGGCTTATTCATGAGGAATCGGATTGCACTATGATCTATGTGTATGAATACTTTGTACCCCAATACATAGTGTCTAAACTTTTCTAGTGCAAACACTACAGCCAAAAATTCTTTTTATGTAGTAGTGTAGTTAAGTTGTGCACCAACTATACTTTTACTTGCACAGTGGATGTAATAAGGGTGTTTCTAGTCATCTAACTGTGTAATTATGGCTCCTACAGCATAGTTGGATGCATTAGTCATGACATGGAATAGTTTGGACCAATTAGGAGCTTGTAGAATGGGTGTTTCTACTAGCTTTTTTTTTAGAGTTTGGAAAGCTAGTTCACATTCCCTGGTCCACTTGAAGCATACATCTATTTTCGTTAACTCTACCAATGATTTGGTAATCTTTGAAAAGTTCTCTATAAATCTCCTATAGTAGCCAGTCTGTCCAAGGAATGACCAAATGTCTTTGACAATTTCTGGTTGATGAGTAATTCCTTGGATGACTTTGATTTTCTCAGGGTCCACCTCTATCTCTGCATGTGAGATTTTATGTCCAAGTACTACACCTTCTTGGACCATCAAATGGCTTTTTTGCCAGTTGAGCCTCAAATTAATTTCTACACATCTCTTCAGCACTTGCTTTAATCAGTCCAAGGCTTGATCAAAACCTACTCCGTAAGTGGAGAAGTTATCCATAAAGACTTCCATACCATTTCCTATATGTTGCTGGAATATGCTTAGAACTAAACGTTGAAACGTTGCAAGCGAAACGACATTTGTTTGTATGTAAACGTTCCCCAAGGACTGGTGAACGTAGTTTTGGCTTCGTCTTCTGGGGCTATTTGTATTTGGTTGTATTCAGTATATTCATCTAGAAAACTATAATAGTGATGCCTTGTGATTGTGTCTAAGACTTGGTCAACAAATGGCAAGAGAAAGTGATCCTTGAATGTTGCCATGTTTAGTAGCCTAAAATCTATGCACACCCTCCATTTGCCTTCCTTTTTAGGCATGATTACCAAGGGGCTAACCCATTCGCTATCAGCAATGGGGTATATGAACCCAACCTTTAGAAGTTATTTGATTTCTTCTTTTACTACTTGCTTCAACTTTGGGTTCAATCACCTTTGTGGTTGTTTTTGAGGCTTCATGGAGGAGTCAGTGTAAATCCTATGCTAGCATATCCAAGGATCTATTCTAGTTAATTCCAGATATGACCAAGTGAATACTTTTGACCACTTGTTTATTACTTTTAGCAGACTTTCTTTTTGTTGTGGAGTAATTCTTACGTTGATGATTACCAATTTTCCATTCTTAAGGAACATGTACTCCATACTGGTGGGCAATGGTTTTACCTCTAGGGGCTCTTGTTTAAATTTGTTAGGAATTTC
Source organism: Gnetum montanum (assembly GCA_015680685.1). Lineage (NCBI taxonomy): Eukaryota > Viridiplantae > Streptophyta > Gnetopsida > Gnetales > Gnetaceae > Gnetum > Gnetum montanum. The sequence goes on along the minus strand of MNCI01029067.1, from coordinate 117,361 downwards.
CAACTTTCCCTAGTTGAGGTTTTTTAAGCTAGGATTGGGAAGTTGGTGGTGGACTTTCTCTAATGCGTCTATGTTTTCTATGAAAGAATAAGTCAAACCCTCAGTTAGTTCCATGCATATAAGTGAGCTTCTTTCTTCATCAGTTATCAACCACTAGGTGTCTTCTTGTCCTGCACCTTTGTATATTGCTCATTTTGCATGCAGGCAATGTTAAACTTTGCACAACCCATGATATTTATATGCAATTACACCCTATGTCACTATATGTGATGCATGGAACTTTCTTCTTCTCGATATTTCCGAAACTATTTTCCTTAGATATTTCTAGGGAAAGATCATAGATTCCTAGGCATGCATCGATAGTGCTTAGGCATGCCCTTCTCATTATGATTGGGAAGTCCCCCTTACTATTGTTTACTTGAATCACTAGGAAGTCAGCTAGATATGACCATCCACAAATAGTGATAATAATGTCCTCCACTAATCCCAAAGGAATAGTGATGGACTGGTCAACCAACTCCAAATGGACATTGCTCGTTTTTAATGGAGGCAAGTTTCAGGCCTTATACATTTCTTAGGATATTAGATTGACATCGGAACCCAAATCCAAAAGAGCTTTGCATGGCTTATTCCCAGTGATTTGTAGATATATTAGGGGACTCCCAGGATTAGAGAATTTCTTGGGAAGGTGACCATCTTTGATCCAATCAGTAAAAACATGTGGTAACATGATCGTATGTGTTGAATGTAATGTTAAGTTTGAAGGGGGCTCTGAACCTTTATTTGATATGGAGGCATCCAAAGACTCAGCCACTTGGGGTTGCAAAGGCTTGGTTGGACTATTGGTTTTGAAGAAAGATCTTTTCTTCATACGATTGTCAAAACCAACAGTAGGTTGAGACTTAATAGCCCTTGTGGCATTGCGTTACTATGGCTGAGCAGGGAGTTCACCTTGCATTGATGGAGCAAGTGGTAATGGAGCTATTGGTGGAAGAGATGCAGCCGAATTTGAAGGATGGTACACCTGTGGAATATCGCCCCTAGGAGAGGGAGCCCTATAGTACTCGCGAGCTTTGTAGTGATGTTGGGAAGTAATGTGACCAACAGAGTCACCTGGAGAGATTGGATGTTGCACATAATATCCATATGGGTTAGGTTGCCAGTAAGGATATTGTTGCCTTGGTGGTGGCATTCCTCATGACTATGGGTGCTGCCACTATTGATGTTGCTTAATTGGTTATGGTGGAGTTCCACTTGGATAATACATTAAAGGTTGGTGGAACTGCCTTGGGTTACCTTGGGGATAAGGTAACCGTTGAGATGTTTGTCATTTGTTTAAATGTGAATTAAGTGCATACACCACAAACTCATGCATATGTGATATCACAGGGCAACATCCCTTAGGATGGTCGTATTGACATATCTCGCATCCACTATCATCGTCTGTATCTGAGTCTACAACCTCTTTAATAATAGCAACTTTACCCATACCCTTGTTACATGCATTTTCTGCTTCTCTTTCTTTTCTTTTGTTATGATCACTACCTCGCTCTCTAGACTCCTCTACTACTTTGAGAATAGTTTTAAACCTACTATCCAGGGAGTCCCACATTTGGTCTACCTTTGCAGATACTTTTGATGTTAAATTTTGGATAAGCAAGTTTTTCCTATTCACCATCTCTTCGAGTGGTGACTCTTCCTCATCCTCACAAAATCTTACTCCCTTCTTTCAATGGGAAGGATCTCGATTATATTCTTCCACACTCTCTCTCTCTCTTGTAGCTCACCTTCTTCTTTAGCAACTTGCTCCAGTAGTCTATGAATTTGATGGAACCTAAGCTCAAATAACCTTCCTTGGGCATAAGTCCCAAGGGTTCTTCTCATTTCATGCCTAAGCCCATCTATGAGATGGTGTAGCTGATCCCGCTACAAATAATCATGGCCAGGACAACAATGTAATAGTGCATAATAGCGGCCCATGGCAGCATCCAAGGGTTCATGACTTCCTTGTTTCCATTCTTGTATTTGCTTTTGTAAGTTAGACACCCAAGAGTACGTTTGGTACCTATCTTTAAACAATTCTAACATAGTACTCCACCTACGAATGGATTTTAGTTCTAAAACTAGTACCAACTTTCAGCTTCTTTTATTTGTGTCCGTGGGAACAACTTAAGTTTTTGCCACTCATTCTCTATGTTTTGCAAGGCACATGCATCATAAAATGCTTGTAAGTGATTTTAAGGATCAGCGTTATATCCCCCTTCAAATCATGGGATGTTATTCATATCTAACCTCTTGATCCTACTATCTTTTTGGTGCCTTGTTGGAACTCTCACGGCCTCAGTTATATCTAGTAGCTTTGAGTAGCAAGTAGGGGTTTATCATGATCATCTTGTTTGTGGCATCTATGATGCCTATGCTATTCCCTACTCTCCCTTCTTCTATGGCGTGATTCCCTACAGTGCCCTCGTCCTTTGTCTTGGTTGTCTTGTGTATGACTTCCACTTTGTTTGCCCTTATTCTCATGATCTATTTCTCTATGGCTATGTCCAGACACTAAAGGAGAGGATGAAGAATATGATGAAGGTGAATAAGAAGGAGCACTGCCACCATGACAATGTCTTCTACCTTCTCTTCAGTGGTCTCTACCTCGATCGCTATTGCAATCAAAATGCCCACCTTTGTCATGTGTCCTTGTTCCTTTTTTGGACACTTTATGTTTATTGGTATCAGCACCTAGGTTGTGAATAATAGAATGAAGGTTTTGATACACAACCCCTTGGCCAAAGTCAAGGGGAGGAACACCATTATGTGGATGACTACCTGAGGCAGGTTCATCACCCTCAATTTTTCTTAAAACGTGGGGGGCATCCTTGGACCATTTTCCTTTCAAAGACTTATGGTGTCTCTGTTGTTGCAAATCTCTTTAACATTGTGCCTCTATGGGATGATAGTCTCTCGAATCATAGTCCTACGCAATGTATTCTGCATGTAAGTGTTGCATGTCTATTCGTGTGAGAGCATGAAGAAGCATAGTTGGGATTGAACGGTTGCGAGGTAACACTATGTTACCTTCCAAGTCACGCCAACACAGTTGTTGTTCTTCATGGAGGGATTAGTAGATCAATGTCATGTGTATCCTATCGCTGATTGCTTCTTGTGTTAGTCCTAGGTGATGAAGTGCTTTTGTGCGAAGAAGAAGACATCTTGTCTCGTTTAGTTTGTAATGTACTATTATCTTTTTCTTAACCAATCATAAGGGCTCGTTCCAATGATGTGAATGATTTCCTAAGTTCTACTTAGCGCACAAACAACCAAGTCCCCAACAACGGTGCCAATGATGAATGGCGAGGTAGCCCTATGCTCAACCATATGAATACGAGCGTTTCACGTACGATTCGGTCAAATTCCAAGGACTAAGTGCTTATGTGCCTTTGTGGAATAATAACAAGTTGGTTAATCTTTATCTTCCTGAACTTACTTGTATGTCACAGTTGTATGGTTAAGTAAGCCTGAGGCATATGATTTTTATGGCTTTTATGTGTTTTATATCCTGCCTTAGTAACGAGGGAAAGAGAGATAACTAATTAAGTAATCTAATTTAACTATTCATTAACTAACTTCTAATTACTCCTAACATCAGCATCTATTCCCATCTGTCGTACACATGTTAAACCAGTGCAATGCTGCTGGGATTACCAAACGCTAATCGTCACTGGGTTACCAAGCACCACATGCGTGCTCGAAGTGGTCGTACTGAGTGTATTTAACTAAGAGAGTTGTAGGGTGAGAGAAATCATTAATCAACTAGGAAATCATTAAATAATAATTAATGCTAATTAATCTATTCTGTATGTTACAAGGTTTATCATAAAGTTCATCTTTATTACCATACACAAAGTGTGCTGAGGTACACAATGCTTGGATAAAGATCCATTCACTCTATGACTCCTACTATGGGCACGTAGAAATAATTCTAACTCTGGGGGGAAGAAATGGCAAGAGTTTGGCTAAGGGACTAACTATCTAATGTGGAAACCAAGGGCATCACCTCTTATTTATAGGCAAGGAGGTAGGCCACAATATCGGGTATCCGACATTGCATGGTTGATCTGATATCATGGACGTGATATCGCTGTTCATCAGTGACCTACTAATGTGTTTATGAGCTCATTGATATTAGGTAACACAAAGTCATCTTTCAATGTTACTTTGTTGAGGTCACGAAAATCGTTGCATGTTCTAATGACTCAAATTTTCTTCAGCATGACCACCATGTCAGATACCCAATCAGACTAAACTACAAGACATATAAATCTTGAATTGTAGAGCTTGGTAATCTTGTTTTTGATAGCTAAGACTAGATCTAATTTGATTTTTTGAGCTTTTTGTTTAATAGGCTTGGTTCTCGAGTATGATGTTGTGTTGAATGAGAATGGGATCCAAACTTGGCATGTCATTGTATTCCCATGCGAAGGCCCTAGACCTTTTTCAAAGTCCCTCTTTCCTAGACTTGGAAAAGTTTCCCACTTTATCTCATAACAGTAAGCTTTGCAACTTTTCTAACTCCTCATGTGAGTTAGAAAATTTTTTAACTCTTCCTTTTCCTATGCGACTTAGAGAATTCTTCCAAAATACTCTCTCCTAAACTTAGAAATTTTTAAAATATTTTTTCCCTTGAATCTGAAAATTTTCCATCTTCATTTTGTTAATTTACACCTTGGTTAAGCAAGCTAATAAAGTAATAGCAAGCGGTAAAAATAGAAATTCAATTATAGAGTTGGAAGAAATACATCAGGAATACAAAAAATTATCCTAAGGAAAGCATACAAAACCCCTAGTAATGGCTTTAGCTCCTAGCAAGCCTTAATTCTAACAAAGAATTATAAGAGAAGATAACAAATTCAATGGTACAGTGGCTTAAACTATTGATGCCTTGCTCACTCTCTCACTTGGTCACTTATTCGACACTTTTTCTTGCATGCCTTACATTGCCACTTGCCTTGCCATTGCCCCCCTCTCACCCATCAGTTATATAGTGATTTACATGCAAAAGAAGGATGGTGGAAATAATTAAATAATATAAGTTAGGGAGTTATAATAGGAATTATGTATAATAGGTTAGTTGCCAATAATAATTACAATTTTTAGCAACCATTACAATGTAATCATTGGTAGTTATGTTGCTTAAAATAAGCAACACACCTTAGTAATTCTTCCACTTGTTGTTTATTTTAAGGCATTACAACTAGGAATAATTATTATATTTCATAATTTATTGATCCAAGTTCTTTTCTACACCATTTGAACTTGTCCATAGGAATTGCCTTGGCTAACATATCCGCTTTATTTTTTTATGTAGGAATCTTTTTCACAGAAATCCTTTTTTTTTTTTTTCAGTTTGCTTTCAGTTAAAATGGTAATTTATCTCACTGTGTTTTGTCGTTGCATGAATCCTAGGATTTTTCAATAGAAAGATTGCACTTTGGTTATCACAAGAGATGTATACTTCTTTTGATCTTGCCCAATGTCTTTGACCAATTGTTGTAGTCAAATCACTTATTTGCTTACTTTAGAAGATAATATATAGTCCACCTCTATTGTGGATAATGCAATGTAACTCTATCTCTTGCTGATCTAGCTAACTGCACCTATGTTTATTTTAAATACATATATAGTTATATATTTTTGGTGATCTAGATCACCTTCCCATTTTGCATCCACAAAGCCATGCAATCCAAAGGAACATTTTTCATAATAGATGGTAGAATTAATAACACCTCAAAGATACCAAAGAATTCTTTTAACAACCATCCAATGTTTCTTACCATTATTAGACATAAACTTGCTCACAGTTCCCACTACATATGCAATATTGGGCCTAATACATACCATTGCATACCTAAGGCTACTAAAAGCATTTATCATAAGAGATTTTGATCATTTCCTATATCTCTTTATCTGTTCCAATGCATTACTCCATTAATAATTTCATGCCCATAGATAATAGTGTATTTATCAACTTACAATCTTGCATATTAATTTTTTAAAAAACTTTAATGTTGTTTGTTTTTTTGATTGAGAGTATCATCCATTACTTAACAAAAATCATAAGGTAGAACCACCTCATTTACCATGTTTACTGCTAATTTTGTGATAAGGGTTCATTGTGGCCTTAGTAATGGAGTTTACCTAGGGCAAAATGGTTAAAGAGAGAAGACATTTCAAAGAAAGATTCTTTCTACTTCACTATTCCTTTTGCGTGGGCCTTAGCAATGAACCCCACGTTAATGGTGAATTGATGGTGAAAATCATAAAAAGATGTTGTTTGTACCTTGGCCATTATTCAAATCTCCTATCCCTTGGATCACACAAAAGTGTAATTGTCATAAAGCATGGACATATGCAATGGGTAAAGTATACAAACACAAAAGCAAAACAAAACGCTCAACATTCCTTAGGAAGTTGCACAACTCTTCATTCAGTTCATTGTGCATGTTCAACCCATGATAGTTGATGGGACGCGATATCGCTTCCACCGCGATATCACATCCCATGCGATATTGCGTAAGCGATATCGCGTTGTCCCTCGTGATATCGCTTACGCAATATCATATGGGCCATGATATCGCTTCCACTGCAATATTGCATCCCACCCGATATTGCGTAAGCGATATCACGTCGTCCCTCACGATATCGCGTCGTCCCTCACAATATCGCGGTGCACCGCAAAGTCTATAAATAAGAGGCGACTCTCCCTTTTTTTCCATGCTAGGCCTAGACCGTAGAGAAACTCTGGCAGTTTGATCACTCTAGAGATAGAATATTTTCCATATGTCCGCAGTAGGAGCTCCAAAGTGAATGGATCTTTATTCAAGCAAACATTGTACCTGAACACAAGTTTGTGTACGATAATAAAGACGAACTTCTTGGATAAACCTTGCAGTGCATAGAATACGCTAATTAGGATTTTATTTATTGTTATTTACTATTTTCCATTTACATGCTTTATTAGTTATTAATTTTCTCTCAACCCTTCTCTCCTAGTTAAGTGCCTCAATATGACCGCTTCGAGCACGTGCGTTACGTGTGGTGATCCGAGTAATGACTAGCGTTTGGTAACGACAGTTGCATTGGTTCAGGGTGTGAATGGTAAGTGGGAACAAATGCTGATGCTAAGTAATTAAGACTTAGTTAGTTAGTTAGAGTTAGTTAGTTAATCTCTTCAACCCTTCATCTTATTAGCTTAGGAGATAAAATCGAAAAGAAAATAAAAATCATATACCTCGGACTTACTTAACCATACCATGAAAAATACAAGTAAGTCTAGGAAAACAACGAATAATTAACCATAAGTGTTCCATGAGGTGTGTAGGCACTTAGTCTATGGAGTTCGACCAAATCGTGTGTGTTATGCTCATATTCGTATGGTTGAGTGTAGGGGTACCTCGCCACTCATCAATAGTGGATCTTAACTTTGGCCAAAATATCATCTATACATTCAAACGAAAGTTCTCACTGGGGTTTTCCTATCTTCCTCTCAACAACAGCTCCTCAATATGCACTTCATTGATGACTCTTTCTTTTTAGTTCAAAACACAGCAGCCAATTTGCATCGCCTGTGATCAAGGGTGGAGCAATATTGTACACTCTTGAGTTCCACTATAAATTGGAATAAATCCTCTGTTTCTAGCTTTTTGGGCAATTACAACCATGTGACCAGCTATAACTGGAAGTGGCTCTTGGATCAAGACATCGTTAAGATTCTGGGGATCCCTTTCCATTTTAGAGGTTCAAACTCTACTCTCTCGGAGCAGGTAATTTTTCAAATTCAAAAGAAACTTAATAAATGGAAGACTAAACCCCTCATACTTGCGGGTAAATACTTTGTTTGTAAGTCCATATGTGCGTCAACCCATGTGTATTACTTTTCATGTTGGGCCCCCTCCCAAGCTGCCTACTAGAAGCTAGAA
>MNCI01029067.1:14673-97977 GCA_015680685.1 Gnetum montanum | reverse complement strand
ATGAATCACTGTATGTGATGCATGGAACTATCCTCTTCTCGATCTTTCCACATATCTTGATTTTAGAGATTTCCAAGGAAAGATCGCGGATCCTAAGGCATGCATCTACTATGCTTAGCCATGCCCTTCCCATTATAATTGGGAAGTCCCCTTCGTTGTTGTCAACATCGATCACCAGGAAGTCTGCTGGGTAGGAGCAACCACACACAGTGGTGATAACGTCCTCCACCAAACCCAATGGGATGGCAATGGACTGGTCTGCCAGCTCCAGTTGAATGTTGCTCTTCTTAAGTTGGGGCAGGTTCCAGGTGTGATACATCTTTCGCGAAATTAAGTTGACTCCGGAACCTGAGTCAAGAAGAGCTCGATGTGGCGCATTCCCAGCGATCTGCAAATGAATAAAGGGACTCCCAGGGTCAGTTAGTTTCCTGGGAAGGTGGCCTACCTTGATCCAGTCAGTTACGGTATGTGTTAGCATAACCGTATGCGTTACATTCCCTTGGACTGAAGGGTGCTCCGAAGTGTTAGTAGTTAGAGGCCTATACATATACCCGTCCGCTTGTTGTTGCGAGAGCCTATCCGGGCTCCTAGTTCTGAAAAAGGGTCTCCTTTTTGTACAGTTATCGCCAGAACTAGTGTCCGGTTGGATATTTACACTCTGAATATTTACAGATCTCGCGGCGTGACGTTGCTGCGGTTGGGTAGGTAATTCCCCTTGCATTGTTGGAGCAGGAGGTGTTATGGGAACTACTTGAGGAAAAGGTGCGGGTGGAGTTAGAGGATGGACAGAATGTGGAATGTCTCCCGGAGGAGAAGGAGTCCTTCTGAAGTACTCCCGAGCGTAGTAGTGACGGCGTGGAGTGTGACTCATAGCGTCACCTGGAGAAACTGGCTGCTGCACATAATAACCATAAGGATCAGGCTGCCGGTAAGGGTATCGATGTGTTGGCTGTGGCATCCCCCATGACTGTGGGTATTGCCACTGCTGATGTTGCTCGATGGGCTGCGGAGGTGTTCCACTTGGATAATACGTCAAGGGTTGGTGGAACTGCCTCGGGTTACCTTGTGGATAAGGTAACCTTCTGGGTGTTTGCCGTTGATTAAGTCTTGGATTTAATGCATACACCCCAGACTCCTGCAGATGTGAGATGATTGGACAACATCCCTTAGGATGGTCATAATAGCAGACCTCACATCCACCGTCATTGTCTGAATCAGAATTTTCAGCCTCATCGGAGTTAGAGATTTTTCCCTTACCCTTGTTATGTGCAGGGTTAAAGTTTCTCCGCATGTTCTTGCTTTTATCACTACTTTGCTCATCCTTAGACTCTTCTACTATTTTCAGGACTGTTTCTATTCGTGAGTCTAAGGAATCCCACATTTGGTCTACCTTAGCCGATACCTCCGTTGTTAACTTTTGGATCGGCACAGTTTTCCTGTTCACCAACTCTTCGAGTGGTGACTCATCCTCCTCATCACAGAATTTCACTCCCTTCTTACGAAGGGAGGGATCACGGTTGTATTCCTCCGCACTTTCTCTTTTCCGTAGCTCACCCTCTTCTTGCGCTACTTGTTCCAACAATACTTCAACTTCATGGGCTCTTAGTTGGGAGAGTCTCCCTTGGGCGTAAGTCCCAAGAGTTCTTCTCGTTTCATTTCGTAGCCCATCCACGAGGTGGCGAAGTTGATCCCGCTTAGCGTACCCATGGCCCGGGCAACGATGTAGCAATGTGTAGTAACGGGCCATGGCAGCATCCAAGGATTCATGAGCTCCTTGTTTCCAGCCTTGGATCTGCTTACGCAAGTTAGACACTCTGGAGTACGTTTGATATTTGTTGTTGAACAATTCGAGCATCGTACTCCACCTCCTGATGGTTTCCGGTTCTAAGGACCGGTACCAGCTTTCCGCTTCTTTAGTGAGTGTCCTTGGGAACAACTTGAGTTTCTGCCACTCATTGTCTATGTTCTGCAAGGCACAGGCGTCGTGGAATGCCTGTAAATGATGTTGAGGATCAGCGTTGTATCCCCCTTCAAAACGTGGGATATTATTTATATCCAAACGCTTGATCCTACTGTCTTTCAAATGCCTTGTGGGAATCCTAACTGCCTCTCTAATGTCAAGCATACTTCGGGTTGCGAATAGGGGTTCGTCATGATCATCTCTTTCATGACGTCTGTGATGTCTACGTTGTGGTTCCCTATTCTCCCTACGTCCTTGTCCTTGTCCTAACTCCTCTCGACCTTCTTGTCGAGGCATTTCATCTCTTCTACCTTTACTTTCCGCGTTATGCTCATGGTGGCTGCGCCCAGATGTGGAAGGAGAGGGTGAATGATGTGATGAAGGGGAAGAAGAAGGGGATCCATCACCATGGTGATGTTTCTTGCCTTCTCTTCGGCTGCTTCGGCCCCGATCGTCGTGACGATCTGCATGTCTGTCATTAGTGTGAGTGATTGTTCCTGCCGTGAACAGCTTGTGCTCACGGGGATCAGAGCCTGGAATATGTATCGTTGATCTAAGGCCCTGATGCCTAACCTCTTCACCAGAGTGAGGAGGAGGAACATCATTTTCTAAGAAACCCGTTGTGAGGGGTTCCTCGTCTCCTATTTCACTAATGACGTGGGAAACCTTGCCCTTCAGTAGTGAATGTTGGCTCTCCTGCCTTGCATCCCGAATACGTTGGGCTTTTGTGGGACGATAATCCCTCAGAGTGTAATCATCCGCAACGTATTCAGTAATCAGCTCTTGCATGCCATACCGTACCAAGGCACGGAAAAGCATGTTGGAAGCAGAGCGATCTGGGGGTAACACAATGTTACCTTGCATGTCTCTCCACCGCAGTTGCTCATCTTGATGGAAAACAAAGGTAAAATCTGGCACATACTCATCGGGATGAGTATATGTGACCTTAGCCTGTTGAGGACATGGTTGATTGCGGTTATGTGTATGATGCTGACTTTCTCCTGTATTGTCCTTAGGTGAGTTGATTTCGTGAGAAGAAGCCATTTTTATTGGTGTGCAACTTCACCGTTATTTATTGTTCTTTATTAACTGATTAACCCTAAGGTTCGTTTTAAGCTCACAACGATGTGAGTGATATCCCTTATGTTAAATTGGCGAAAAAACACTTAGTCCCCGGCAACGGCGCCAATGATGAGTGGCGAGGTACCCCTACACTCCACCATACGAATACGAGCGTACACGCGCGATCCGGTCGAACTCCGCAGACTAAATGCCTTAACGCCACAAGAAACACTTGGGGTTAATCGTTCGTTGTCTTCCCAGGCTTGCTTGTATGTGTCACGGTGTATGGTTAAGCAAGTCTGAGGTATGTGATTTTTTTGGTATTTTCGGCTTATCTTCTATGCTACCAGGAGAAAGGGTTGAGAAACCTAAACTAACTCTAACTAAGATCTAAGTCTAAATTAACTAGCGTCAGCATCCGTTCCCACTTACCGGACACACCCTGAACTATGCAACTGCAGCTTACCAAACGCTAATCGTTACTGGGATCGCCACACGTAACGCAAGTGCTCGAAGTGGTCGTACTGAGGCACCTATTTAGCCTACGTGTGATAAGCAGCCGATTCCTTAGCCAGCCGTACACACCCGTGGGTGCTCGTAACTAAGTCGTACTTATCACACGATCTAGCCTAGCAATGAGCAGCCGATTCCTCAACTAGCCGTACACATTAGACCCGGGAGTTACCAAGCGCAGAATCCTGGAATACGCTACTGGGTTACCAAGCATCCAATGCTCGTAATTGAGTCGTACTCATGCATTGCGTCAAGCAGCCGATTCCTTGACTAGCCGTACACGTCCGTAGACGCTCGTAATCAAGTCGTACTTGAACGCACTAGGAAAGCAGGAAATAAAGCAATAAATGAAACCACGTGCTGCAAGGTTTATCCAAACAAGTTCGTCTTTATTGCCGTACACAACTTGGGTTCAGGTTACAAGCTGCTCGAATAAAGAGCCGTTCACTCTAGGACTCCTACTGCGGGCACATGGGGAAAAATTCTAACTCTGGAGTGATCAATCTGCCAGAGCTTCGCTATACTAGCCAGGATTGGGAAATGAAGGGAGTGCCGCCTCTTATTTATAGAAATGGCGGCGCGACACGATATCGCGTACGCGATATCGCGGCCTAGTGTAAACCGCGTCTAACCGCGTCTCATCACCCTTGCTGTAACAGAGCAAATGTCTGAGAACAAGGCAACTAGGCGGCTCAAGTGTTGTGGAATGAAACAGACGACATTGAAAAGAAGCCAGACAGAAGAGGAGGAGGAGGCAGAGATCCAATCCCCAGCAACAAAATTGTGGCATCTGCAGCAGCATGAGCAGCCTGCAATGCCTTATTTACAGGAAGATTTGGGTGCTGTGTCATCCGTAACTTATGATGGTTGCAGCAGCGGCAATCACAAGTTTGATGTGTTCATGAGTCACAGAGGCCCTGATACAAAGCACACATTGGCTAGTCATATGTACGATCTGTTAAGTCTTTATGGCATTCTGGTGTTTTTTGGAAAAAAAAGAACTTCAGAGTGGTGAAAGGTTCCCAGAAGTGATCAAAGAAGCCATTCCATGTTCCAAGGTGGAGTGGATATGCAGAGTCACCGTGGTGTCTCAAAGAATTGGAGATGATGGTGGAAAAATTCGAGCTGTGTAAATCTATGCTGATTGCCGTGTTCTATGATGTGAAACCCTCGGAATTTCGATATTTGAAAGTAGCGTTGGGGCAGGGTTTCCAGAAGCTCATAGACAAAGGCCGGCAGTCCCAGGAAGTCATCGACAAATGGAAACAAGCTCTGTGCAAGATTGGGGATATAAGCGGATAGAGGGAAAAGGGTGAGCAATGTCAAATTGTTAACACACTATCCTTTCTTGTTTGTTAGGATTTGTTTTCTCTTAAATTTGATGCATCTTGAAAGCTAATTTTGAGATATTCAAGCCCACTAAGTAGGTCCAAATATGGCTCTCCAAACGTGGCTTATGCTTGCAGCTTGCGTTAGCGGTATTTTAAAAAAAAAAACAACAGGTTGCAAACTTAGGCTGATATTTATGGTTTAATCGTAGAAAAATCTAATAACAGTTTACATTAAGGTAGTTTTCCTTGATCCTTCTAAGGGCCTAAATTCTCAGTGGATAGCATACCGTTTCATTTACAGAGGAAAGGGACCTGCAACATAATAAATATGTTCATACGCTGCAATAGTTCTTTTATTTAACTTTCAGCCCGTACATTGCGTCTGGCACAACACTATTTATTCTCATCCATACAAATAAAATTATAATATGTTATTCTGAAATGTTCATCTTTGAATTGATTTTTTCCTAAACCCTTTTCTTTCTGGCCGTGAACGTTGCAGCACCATTGTCAGGGACATACATAAACAATTAATTTTAGTTTTACTTGACGTTGGATCGGTTGCTACTCCCGGAAAAGTGTTTGGTATCCCAGAACAATTATTGAGATCCATTCATGCTATAATGAAATGCCAGGAAAAGAGCTTGGTGTGACTTTGGTGGAAATAAGTGGTATTGGAGGCATGGGAAAACTACATTTGCAAAAGAACTTTATTGAAGATGTAAGTGGACTTGCTGAGAAACATGGTGCAGAGGAAGTTCACACACAGCTTATTAGGAAGCTTTTTGAATGTGATTTAAGTTACTTGAAAATGGAAGGAAAGAAAGTTTTAGAAAAGAGATTGCAAAATGCAGAAATTTTAGTAGTGCTAGACAATATTGACGGTAAAATTCCATTGAATACTTGTTTATTGAAAATGATGTTTCTTTAAGCTTAAAAAACATCATTATTATAACAAGCAGGGAAGATGGGCATTTTGAAACATGACCCTAGCTTTGCCCAATATTGTTAAAATCAGATATCACTGAAAATCTCAAAACTAAACTTCCATGCATCAAAGTAGTTATTTTTGGAGTACTCTTTAAAGGGATTGATAATGGGAACAATGAGTTTGATGAGAAGATAAATAATATACTCAAATAATGTGATGGCATGCTATTAGCATTGATTATACTTGGCAGACAAGTTTATGGAAGAGATATGAAATCCTGGAAAACTTTATGCAATTCCATAAAAGATTCTTTGCATCCTGAGTTGCAAAAAATATTAAGAGTCACCTACAACAATCTTGAGACGAGGTTGGAAAAATGCTTGTTTTTAGATGTGGCGACTTTTTTCTAAGGGGAGAAGGAAGACCTCCTTGTTGAACTTCAGCAACAATCTTACGGTGAACTAGAAGTATTATATGCTCTTTATAAATTGAAGGAGAAGCTTTTAATTGACAAATAGTATGGTTGTCTAAAAATGCATGATGTGCTTGTTGACTTGGGGAGGAGCATAGTTAAGGATGAGCATTCATGCCCTGGTAGTCGTAGTCACATGTGGCATCCTTCAGACATCAAAAATATGTTATTTGATGACACCGTAGGACTGTTGTTGGTTAATTTGTGGTGCTTGGATTTTCTTTTCAAGTGAAATCATTATATATCATTTTGTTGCTTTCTCCCTTCCCTATTTAATGACTTAAAAAGACTTTTATCTGTCTGAATTTCAGGGAACCGAAAAGGTAAAGCACTTACCTTAGAGTCAAATGGTTTAGCAGTGTTGGATGAAGATGGTAATCATGGTCTGCTGAAACATTTACTAAACTATCTGTTGAGGCCAACCTCACCCATGCTAGGCATAGGGCCTTGATCAATAGTGACCATCATTAAAACAATAGTATTTTGATAAGCAACAGAGGTCATTCATGTCACCATATGGATTTTGTCTTTGTTTTTCCTCATTGCACTCTCCCTCGCCTACATATTGAAATTCTTGTTTCACATGGAAATAGTCAAGAAGGAATACATGCATAGGATAAAATCAAATTACCTATTTGTTGCATGGATTTCAACACCTTTACAGGTTCTCTCCGTTCCAACTTCTATTCATAATTCCAAAAATACATGTTAGCCCCTGGGTAGCAGTGGTTCTTACGGCACCAATAGTGACGCTGAACCTTAAAATATATAGACAGTGGTATTTAGGTGGCAAGAATTCCCAAGTGAAATGCCAAGGAAAAGTCACCAAAAATTTAAAACTGTTAAGAGTCCAAATTATTCATACGTTTGGTAGAGTTCAGGGCACAAGTAGTTAAAATCGAGAAGAACCAAAGACAAGTCTAAACCCATAAAACACAAAAGAGAAAAGGAATCTGGGTTAAAAGAAAAATAAATTAATACATGACAAATCATGAGCAAGGACATCACCCACCACTAAAAATAAAAATAAAAAGAATGAGGACGACCAATGTGCCTTTTAAAAGGAAAAATAAAATATAAACTTAAGGTTTTTTTTTGTGTTTTTATTTTTAGGTGGCTCGCAGTTGACGTGAAAAGGTGGCCAGCAATTTAGGGTTAGGTTTTCTCCTTTCTCCTGCAGGGCCGCCGCTATAAACAGGGTGAGGGAGGTTTCAGCGAGAGAGGGGGGAGCACATTGATTGCTTCAAGAGGCAGATTTTCTTCTGGCACTTCTCTGGCAGGCAGATCTGGCCCTGCTCATACCAATTTCGGTCCTCGAAGCAGATCTGGCCCTGTGCCAATTTTCAGCCATGGTTCTGTCATCAGCTGCCCCCATTGATCCAACGCTCCTCAGGCCAAATCCAGCCCTTCTCAGGCCAGATCTGTTCTGTTGCCTTCTTCTATGCTCGCGCCTTCGGCTTCTCCGCGCAGAACTTGCGCCTGCGGCAAAGACGGCGCGCGTTACAAAGGCGGCGTGCCCTCTTTTTTTTTCGGCCGTGGCCATAGCCGCAACCGCACCTTCGGTCGCAACTGCGGCAACGACGGCAAGCTCGCTCAGGTGGTTGGCGGTCTCTCCTACGTCGACTACGGCACTCAGTCTTCTTCCCTCAGCTGCGCGCAGGCTTTGCCCAGCTGCTGCACGCAGAGCAATGTCAACACCGCGCACGGTACACCTCCCTGCCACAGGGAGGTCTCACAGGCATATTCTGGTCTCACAGGCATATTCTGGTGTTTTTTTTTCCTGGTTCTTTTTTTTTCGGTCTCCCGTCAGTTGCAGGTTCTCTGGGGTTCGGCAGCGAGCAGTCCTCTTATCTCCCAAGTAGTTGTTGCATGTGCCACAAAGGCAGCAACAGCGGAACATATGAAAGTTGAATTTTTGAATTATTTATCATGTTATAAATTGCACGAATTATTTTAAGTTTTCAATATTAAATTAAATTTAAGTATTTAAATATTAAATCAAATTTAAGTTTTGTTTAAAATATTGTTATTATTGTTTTGTCACATAGCCCTTTCCAGAGACTATTCTCGGGGTTTCCGTACCCATAAGGGAGGCGCCCTAGGCAATTGTCTCCTCAAACGAGTTTTCATAGGTGTTGGCGACGTGTCCAAAATTTACGCATCAACACTATCATTCTTGGAATTTCTTATCCTTCATGATCATTGTATTGATGGTATGGATACCTAGGGATCTAGCACTAATGCCATGTTTCATTTCTATTATCCTTTAAAATAAGCTGACAACATTTTTTCTTTATATGTAAGAAAGGCGATCTTTCCAACTTACCAAAGAGGCTGTTGTGGTTGAAATCGACTGATTTTCAGTACCCTCATATTCCCAGCGAGCTCTCCATAAAACATTTTAGAGTCCTGGACGTGTCTGGTCAAAAGCTGATACAATTATGGGAACATCCTCAAGCTAATGCCTTACCATTTTTCTAAAGATAAACATTTATGTTGTATTGTATTGTTGACAAAAATCGAATGTCTAACAGGAGGCTCTAATCAATTTAAGACAACTTAATTTATTAAATTGCAGCGAACTGCAGAGGTTTCCAGAATTCACCAGAAAGTTTGGGCATCTATCTTTTATCGAAATTAGTAATTGCGGTTCTTTGAAAATCATTCCACAAAGGTTTGGCTTGCTCCAAGGATTGAAACATTTTGTAGTAAATGATTGCCATCAACTGGAACAGTTGCCGAAAACTTTTGGGGATCTGAGAAGCTTAGTTTCCTTCAATGTTGTATGCTGTCAGAAAATAAAGTCGTTGCCTGAGTCATTCGGACACTTGCCACAATGAGAAAACCTCCGCATTTCTAATTGCTATGATCTAGAAGGGCTGCCAGAATCATTTGACAAACTTAGTTAACTTAACCGTCTCTTTGTCCCAAAATGAAGTTCGCATTTCCAACGGCTACAGGGCCGTCCGTAAGCTATATATCTTATATCACAATGATATGGAGATTGGAGATTCTTGGAATGGGCGAATCGCTCAGAGGGAACGACAAAACTTTGATAGTTGGAAAAATTCAAAGGGGCATTGTCAAGGTACTGGACAACAACAGCTCACATGGCTGGTGTGCAAGGTTAGCCAAATAAGGAAGCAAAACAGAGATAGTGTCGATTTTCGTTCAGCCAATGGTCCACCTTCAATGTGCAAGTTGAATGTAGAGGGCGAACGGAATTTGCAAGAGATGGTTCAATGCTTGGATGATTTTCGGCACATGGAGAAATTGTTACTTTGTCAATGGTATTCTCCAAAGGCTACCCGACAGTAGAGGCAGCCTTTCAAGTCTGAAATTCCTGGAGCTCATAAAGTGCTTGAATCTAAAAGTGCTTCCAGTATGTATAGGAAATCTTTCACAATTGCAAAATCTGTATCTTGAAAACTGCTGGAATTTAGAGGAGTTGCCAGCAACCATTGGCAACTTACAAAATCTAAGAGAATTAAACATTACTAACAGTGATAGATTGCTGGATGGTGGAATTCATCCACACCCATGCATTGTTAGACCTTAAAGAGCTCAAAGTAACTGGTTGCGTCAACCTCAGGAGCATTGCTGGGTTTTTGGGGCTTTCCAAGATTGAAAGCATTAGAATTGAAGCGGCTGCTATCAGTTATGCCCTCATCCAGATGCTGATGGTCTTGTGCAACAGCTTCCTCGTCACTTATATGAATTGCAGCTCTCCTCAACAACGACCTTCTCAGTGCATCATTTGACAAGGATACCAAGGTATATACATAATGTCATAATTACATATATGTATGCAATTCTCACTTTCACGTATGGTTTTCAGTTCTTTTATAAATGAATTAGATTATTTAAGGTATACTTCACTTTATTCATTCGACATTTCGTTGACAAGTATGTTCATCGCAGACGTCATCAAAGATGAACCCAAAAAGGTTTCATCGTCAAGTAGTAAATGCGAAAACGAGCCCACTATTCTTTCCAGCCTTGAAAGAAAAGGTCAGAGATCTGCTCAGCACCAAAGATGACTCCTTGTTCTCCTTCTATCATCCCTGTCACAGCTCCAAACATAATCTCTTGCAAATAGATGACACTGCATACATAGCTACCGTGTTGTGTTTTGTTTCAGCAGTTTATGCTGTCGGCGTCCCAATGCATGTTCCCCCTCCTGTACCCAGTTTTCTCTTACCAAAAGTCCTTCATGTTGATCGTGCAGTTAAACGTTTTGATTTCGGGGAAGAAGTCCAGATGGCCACATTAAGCTTGGAGGTACGCTCTAGGACCAGGCAAAGAAAACAAGTTATTATGATTATGATTTTATTGTGGAGAAAACAGAGTGCTATTCAATCTACGAAACGTCTGGAAAGGATGGATGGGTGATTTTTCTACGTAGCGCAGTGTTGGCAGAACAGATATGCAACATCTTTTACTCGGAACTCGTGAAACAGCGCCTCATGTCTCATGCATGGACTCATCTGCCTTTGCAACTGCTGTTTTTTGAATTCTCAGACGTTTGCTCAACCGTTTTTGGTGAATCTGGATGTCCAGTGTTTCATGTGGGAATATTATTCTTTGGTAGATGTGACGGATTCAGCATTCCAAAATATAAGAGGGCTGTTTCATCCGCACTCCGTAAATTGTTGAGGTTATAGCCTTATAGGCCACAAGAAAGTTCCACGTACTCTAAGCAGATAAATTATTGGTAGGGGTTTTATAATCAAGCAAATCTGTTGGTGGAAACTGTATATCAAGTTTGCCTCATAATTTCACATTTTACTGGATTGGTTTCAGTTTCAGTCAGTCCTATTGAACGGCTGTAGCAGAATGTAAGGTCTTTGTTCATAGATTTCTGATAAATTGAAAACGTATACCAACCTTCAATAAATATAAGTACATCCTTCGGGTAATCATCAGAAGAATATTTACCTTCCCTTATGCCAGTCACCATTATTTCAAAAAAAAGGGGTAATTACTGAACCATCTTTAGATGATCGCACACCCAATTTTCATCTCACGGTCTCTGTTAGTTAGCTCTTGAGCGACCTGTTTATTCATCTTGCCGATTAATTGCCGTCCAAGTAGCCCTTGGTACACTTCTGCGCTAGTTGTATGTCTTAATATTTCCTGTATTGATGGAAAACAAACAAGGATATTCATAATTCAACTAATGCAAATTGACACTACAGAAACATGCTACTTCTTATTGATCCACCTTGTTCACGTTTGTGTGGGAGCATAGCCCTTTGATGGTAAGCCATCATGGCTGCCCAGAAGCTCTGTTGACGCATGAAATTAATGAAATTCAGTGACCCTTACGATGTTGTTCGTCCTGGTAAATAGACTGACAAGACAAGAGCTTCCAAAATTTATATAATAAATCGAAATCA
This sequence comes from Gnetum montanum, assembly GCA_015680685.1. Classification (NCBI taxonomy): domain Eukaryota; kingdom Viridiplantae; phylum Streptophyta; class Gnetopsida; order Gnetales; family Gnetaceae; genus Gnetum; species Gnetum montanum. Next base: position 86,309 of record MNCI01029067.1, on the reverse strand, counting down.
ATAAGACAGATAAAGGGACTCAACAGGCTCACTGGCCTGAAGAATGATTATGAAAATGCATAAATGATTTGAGCTTGAGACTTTTAAAGTCTACTTAATACAATCAGTTATGGGGTTTTTTCTGCGACCGTGGTGTGTAGTTGTTGTTCAACCTTTGTCGAGCCGTTAAAAGGTGGTGGTTTCATCTTTCCTGCGTTCCTTCAACGCCTCCCATGCCGCTATGGCTGCCTTCTTCTCATCCTGCTTTTTCATTTTTGCAGGCTTGCTGGTGAACTTTTGCCCAGCTGCCTTAACTGTGCACGTGAAAGTGGGCAGATACCCTGGTCCGGACACTGCAGTTGTGTAAACCGGTGGCATTTGTGTACCCTCTGACAAGCCGTTGCCAGTCTCTCTTCCACCTACTCCGTTGCCGATCAGTTGACGTTTGTACCCAGAAACTGTCCTCGTGAAGGAATAGTAACGGCACAAACTCGGCGACCATCCTCCCAACGCGGCACAAACTGGATTCCAGAACTTGATTTCTTCAGTTCCAAAAGTCTCAGGGAGCTTTGCTAGGGATCCTTGCGCTCCAACCTTGTAGCAGTAATTCCCTCCCGGGTGATTGTGATTAATGCTTTGTCATATTTCTGGTTTCATGGATCTGCCACAGCTGACAGGTCAGTCGGCCTGCATGGTCAGTTGTCGGCTGCTTGCTAACGTCTACACGGCTGTTTCAATCATTGCCCAACGTAGCCCTGCATGGCTGCTGGCAGCGGGAGCCCTGACTTTCGGTCACAGACTGAGCAGATGGCTCTGTCCAGACCGTCAATGGCTTCGTTTACACCTCGCCCACCAAGCATGCTGCATCAGCAACAGCGTTGCTGCCGGGTTTTCGGTTGCTGGTTCTGGTGTGTCAAAATCCCCAATGCTCTTGCAGAATGTGCCTCCTGCGCTGCTGATTCGACCCCTGAAACCAATGCAGGAAGCTTTTCTGCGAGTCCAGGTGAAACATTGCTGTGGTTGGCAGCCATCGGTTCAGGCCTGTGCATCTCGCCCGGCATCTGCTGTTGCAGGTTGGGTGGCACTGCGTACGTTGCTGCCATCCTAATAAATCCAGGTGAAAACATTCATGTCCATTAGCATATTAGCATCAACATCAATAAAAAGAATTTCAACCATCCTAATAAATTTATTTGTCAAACCATATTTGTAAAGACAAATAATCTTAAAATGGCATTCAATCTTATCATAGAATTTAGCATAATAAAGCTTAAAACATGCAATGTCTTGATCAGAATCTTTAGCCTATTGCTTATATTTTCAACCATCAACAACATGGTTGAAAATATATCTATCTTAAAAAAATCAAGTTTGCCCTATAGTAAATAATTATGAAATAATTGATTTTAATCTTTAAGTAAGAAATTTAGCCAAAATTTTATTTTAAAAAATTGGAAAGAGCAATAGGCCAGTAATTACCAATTTGGGAAAGATCACCTTAGGAATAATTTTGATGACTCCTCTATTTAGCTCTAGAGCAAGTGAATGATGTCAAGTGGCTTCAATAAAAACACCAAAAAGTCCCATATCAATAGCAACCTAATAAAGTTTTTTAAAATTCAAAGAAAATTCCATTAGAACTTAGAACTTTATCATTATCTTAGTGAAACACTAAATATTTAATTTGAACAAGAGGGGCACATTGCTAAAAGAGATAATTATGCAAGTTAAAGAACAATTTTTGGGAAATAGTTAGAATTAGAAAGAAAATCATCATTATCAAAACTCCTTAGTTTTACTTTTTAATAATTTAAGAAATTCCTTACATGGCTTGCTCACTAATTTTAACCAAGAATGGTAATCCTTTATGTGAGCATTTCTTACATTATTCATATCCCATTTATGTTTAATAGACTAAGACCTAAGCAAGTTGTTCTGAAGATTAATATTAAAGGGATTGTTTTAAAGAACAATGTTGATGAGTGGCGAGGTACCCCTAAGCTCAACCATATGAATACGAGCATTTCACGTATGATCTGATTGAATTTCAAGGACTAAGTGCCTATGCACCTTTGTGGAACAATAATGAGTTAGTTAATCGTTGTCTTCCCAAACTTACTTGTATGTCATGGTTGTATAATTAAGTAAGCTTGAGGCATATAATTTTTATTGCTTTTTTGTGTTTTATATCCTGTGCTAGTAAGGAGGGAGAGAGAGATAACTAAGTAACTAATCTAATTTAACTACTCATTAACTAAGTTCTACTTACTCCTAACACTAGTATTCGTTCCCACTTGCCATACACATCCTGAACCAATGCAATGCAACTGGGATTACCAAATGCTAATCGTCACTGGGTTACCAAGCACTACACACATGCTTGAAGCAATCGTACTGAGTGTATTTAACTAAGAGAGTTGAAGGGTGAGAGAAATCATTAATCAACTAGGAAAGCATTAAATAATAATTAACACCAATTAATCTATTCTGTATGTTGCAAGGTTTATCATAAAGTTCATCTTTATTGTTGTACACAAGGTGTGCTCAGGTAGACAATGCTCGAATAGAAATAATTCTAACTCTGGAGGGAAAAAATTGCAAGAGTTTGGCTAAGGGACTAACTATCTAATGTGAAAACCAAGGGCATTGCCTCTTATTTATAGTCCAGGATATAGGCCCCGATATAAGGTATCTGACATCGCATGGTTGGATCCGATATCGCAGACACGATATCGGGGTTCATCATACCCCCATAACTAAATGAAAACTTGTCCTTGAGTTCTTTATAAAATATTGGGAAAGTATGGGATTATTGACTGAATGACCATTGACGGTGGAACAGGGTGATAGACTCAATGTGCCTGGTGAATGGATCAACAATACAATACATGACAACATTAGTGTTTATAACCACAAAGGTGAACATTGTACATAAATAACATCTAGCCTTATTTAGTAGTTGGAAGAGAAGGAGAGAGAGAAAAGAATAGGGCATGTTGTTGTTGATGCTAAGATTACACCTTCTATTGTTTATCCATAGCCATGCCACCAATCTTGCTCCTTTCGTAAACACTCCAGTTCTAGTCCATCCTAAGTTTTCCCTCCAGGCCTAGTCCATTGTTGTATGATCACCATATTCATACACAACATAGTCACAAATGAGCGAGGGTAGATAGATCACAATGCAATTGATACCTTACCTCGATGTAAAGTGCATTGGCTGAGTTGTGGTTATGGCAGATGCTGATTCTAGAGATTTAACACTAGTGACTACCTAAGGTGTAGGGGTTAGGAAAAATTGAAAAAATTTTGCTAAGGCCCCCATGACTAAGAGCAAACCTCTAGTAGCGATAAGATGGAAAAAGATAAGGAATAAGAAAGGTGGAGAAAAAGAAACAACGGCAACACCAATAATATGGATGTCATGGATGGGGATGAAACAAAAAATTATTGATTGTAGGAGATGTTTAAGGAAAAAAAGTTAACAAATGCACCAAAAAGGAATGCTAGTGGGTCCTTTCCAAAGTAGGCTCATGCCCTTGATGCCCTGATAGACCCCCAAACCAAAGAGTCTGTAGGCTCTAGGAATGTCATTTGGAAGCAAGAGTTAAAAACGTACCGATAAGAAATTACCAACGAAAAACAATGCATCATCCAAGATACAGACTAAGGATAACATTGGAAATGAGGTGAAAAATGGAAAAGAAAGGTGGAGAGGAGATAATGGAATGGAAACCGAAGAACAAGGTTGTGTAAAGTCCCTTGTGTGTGTTTTATGGTTAATGTGACCAAGTAGAACCCATTCCAAAACCAGGCTCAACAAACCACATTCAGTGACCTTGCATCAACACATTTGACCAACCTATCCTTTTGAAGCAACAAGAATGCCTCTACAAAAAGTCATCACCATTCTGAGGACAGCGAGATGGAGAATCAAGAAGTGAGAAAGGGCCTTAGTTAGAGGGAACCTTCAGGCATGAATAACATGTCTTTCCAGTGGCATAACTAGTGCATGTAGCCCAAGTTCATTATTGTGTCTAAGGGGTGTGCTTTGAATTCTCACTATTTTTTTTGCATGAGAACCACACCATGCAAAGACTTATTTTTATGTACTCAACTTTCAGATATTTGACGAATGGTTAGAATGGTAGAAATCCCAAAGAGCAAGCATCCAAGCACTCAAGAGAATAGCTAGCACAAATGCATCGAATCCCCTTGAAGTCACATCCTTTTGATCCTTTGAGTCTTTCCTTATTCTGATAAATACCCAGCGACCAATTCATTAATAGTTTTATTAGAGAAAGGGATTGTATGGTTCCAAGCCAAGGGAGACCATAGGATTTTATGGATGCATGAACGACATGGACTCATTGCCTATTTAATCAAAAGAACCATACCTTAATATAAACATCATATTTCAAAGGTAAAATCCAAACATTAGCAATCAATATGGTATTATTCATGCCACCACCATGAACACTTATTGGGTGATGAAGAAAATAAAGTAAAGTAATCACACAAAGAAATGGTAAAAATATGAACGATGGTGTAAAACAAAAACAAGAAAGGTTAAAGCAATGTGCAAAACAAAAATGTGTAAAACAAAAAAATTAAGAAAGGACTAAGGGTCTTCAATGATTAGTAGAGATGGCCATCTCCCCCATGACTGAGTTGGAAGGAGAACATCCAAAATAATGAGCAAGGTTGCCCACCTATAGAGGTAGCATATGTTCTGGCTATCCTAAACTCATGGAAAGGTTTTGTTTGTTACATGTTGACTAACAATCTCTTATCTGGGCTCTCAAGTTTATATATGGTCATGGCCCCTGAAGGAAAGGTTACATAGATAATGATATGTTCTAGCTATCCTAAACTCATGGAAAGGTTTTGTTTGTTACATGTTGACTAACAATCTCTTATCTGGGCTCTCAGGTTTATATATGATCATGGCCCCTGAAGGAAAGGTTGCATAGATAATGTAAGGTCCTTCCCATAGTGTTTGAACTTTGGTATGTCGTGACACATGTGTGGGGTTCCAGTAGAGAACCTTATCTCCTAGTTGATACTTAACTTTCCTAATTTTCAGGTAATGAAGTTGTTTATTAAATGACTTGTGCAATTCATTAGATTATAGGCAGCTAGCTAATTCTCATCTAGCAAGTTAAGAGTCATCAACCTTTGTTTTTGTGCTAGATCAAGGTCAAGGTTGAGGTCACATGCTATGGCTAGTGTATGGAGCTCAGTTTGGATATGGAGCATTGGGAGTTTTCCATACACTAACTCGCAGGGAGAGTAGCCTATAGGGAGTTTCCATGTAGAGCAGATGCCCAAAGAGCATCATTCAGTTTAGTGCTCCAGTCTCACCTATACTTCCTAATGGTTCTAGTTAGTATCTTAATAATCTTCCTATTGGTGACCTTGGCTTGACTGTTTGCTTGGGGGTGGTATGGTGTAGTCAATTTCTGCTTAACCCCTAAGCGTTGCATTAACTTTCAAAAAGTTACACATGTAAAGTGTTTACCATTGTCTGAAATAAGTGCACATGGCACACCAGACTTGTTGACAACTTGTTGTTGAACAAATCGTGTAGCTATAGATGATGTGCAATCTTTAACAACAGTTGCTTCAACCCATTTTGTTAAGTAGTCTACGATAACTATGATGTAAGGTTTTCCATTGGACATTGGTGTAATGGACCCCATGAAATCAATTCCCTAAATGTTGAAGGGTTCTAACAGTTAAATCCATTATTACGGACCCTCCATTCTAGCAGTTATTCCCCCATCACATTGACAGCGCTCACAAGATTGGACAAATTGATGGGTGTCTCGAAACAAGGTAGGACAATAATATCCTTCAAGCAGGATCTTGATGGTCATTCGTCTCCCAGCATAATGACCCCCACCAAGGCCCTCATGAGCATCTTGGAGAACTCTCAGTTGATCTCTGTTGGGAACACACTATCGAACCAAGCCATTAGGACACACTTTGTAAAGTTGTCCATTGATCTCCATAAAGTACTTGGCTCTATGAAGAAACTTTTGTTTTTTCCTAAGGTCTAGTACTTGCGGTGTTTGTTGGGTAAGGAGATAGGTAAGAATGCTACTATACCAATTTGTCTCTGTGGGTGATTAGTTATTCACTACACTAGCAAAGTGGAATTCATCAAGGAAATGATCAAAAATTGGATATTCATCCTCATTGCTATCCCAGCGCAACTGAGATAAATGATTGGCAACTACATTCTTGGTGCCTTTGCGATCAATCATTGTTAAATTGAAATCTTGTAGGAATACAAGCCATCGTATAATATGGGGGCTTACCATTAGCTTATTCATGAGGAACTGGATTACACAATGATATATGTGTATGAATACATTGTATCCTAATACATGGTGTCTAAATTTTTCTAGTGTAAACACTACAACCATTAATTTGTTTTCTGTAGTAGTGTAGTTAAGTTGTGCACCAACAATACTTTTACTTCCATAGTGGATGTGATAAGGATGTTTCTAGTCATCTAGTTGTGTAAGCACAGCTCCTAAGGCATAGTTGGATGTGTTAGTAATGACATGGAATAGTTTAGACCAATCAGGAGCTTGTAGAATGGGTGTTTCTACTAACAGAGTTTGGAAAGCTAGTTCACATTCCATGGTCCACTTGAAGGGTACATCCTTTTTTGTTAGCTCTACCAATGGATTGGAAATATTTGAAAAGTTCTCTATGAATCTCCTATAATAGCCAGTGTGGTCAAGGAATGACCGAATGTCTTTGAAAGTTTCCGGTTGATGGGTAATTCCTTGGATGAATTTGATTTTCTTAGGGTCTACCTCTATCCCTGCATGTGAGATATTATACCCAAGTACTACGCCATCTTGAACCATCAAATGGATTTTTTGCTAGTTGAGCCTCAAATTAGTTTCCACACATCTTTTTAGCACTTGATCTAATTGTTCTAAGGCTTGATCAAAGCTTGCTCCATAAGTGGAAAATTCATCCATAAAGACTTCCACACCATTTCCTATTTGCCGCTAGAATATGCTTAGAATTAAGTGTTGAAATGTTGCAGGGGCATTGCACAAGCCAAACGACATTTATTTGTATGCAAACATTCCCCAAGGACTAGTAAACGTAGTTTTGGCTTGGCATTCAGGGGTTATTTGTATTTGGTTGTATCCACTATATCCATCCCAAAAATTATAATAGTGATGCCTTGCAATTGTGAGTAAGACATGGTCAACAAATGGAAATGGAAAGTGATTCTTGAGTGTTGCCATGTTTAGTACCCTAAAATCTATGCACACCCTCCATTTTCTCTCTTTTTAGGTACGATTACTAAGGGGCTAACCCATTCGCTATCAGCAATGGGGTATCTGAACCTAGCCTTTAGAAGCTATTTGATTTTTTCTTTTACTACTTTCTTCAACTTTGAGTTCAATCACCTCTATGGTTGTTTTCGAGGCTTCATGGAGGAGTCAATGTAAATCCTATGCTGGCATATCCTAAGACCTATTCTAGTTAATCCCAGATATGACTAGGTGAAGGCTTTTGACCACTTGTTTATTACCTTTAGCAGACTCTCTTTTTGTTGCAGAGCAAGTTTTGCGTTGATGATTACTAGTTTTCCATTCTTAAAGAATGTGTATTGCATACAGATGGTCAATGGTTTTAGCTTTAGGGGCTCTTCTTTAAATTTCTTAGGAATTTCCAACTTCCCCCAATTGATATTTTTAAGGTTTGGATTTGGAAGTTGGTGGTGGACTTGCTATAATGCGTCTATGCTATCTATGTAAGCGTAAGTCAAACCCTCAGATAGTGCCATATATATAAGTGAGCTGCGTTCTTAATCAGCTATCAGCCATTGGGTGTCTTCTTCTTGATCTTTCTGAAAGTATTTTCCTTAGATATTTCTAGGGAAAGATCATGGATTTCTAGGTGCACATCGATAGTGCTTAGCCATGCCCTTCTCATTATGATTGAAAGCCCCCCTTACTATTGTTCACTTGAATCACTAGGAAGTTAGTTGGATACGACCATCCACAAATAGTGGTAACAATGTCCTCCACTAATCCTAAGGGAACAGTGATGGACTAGTCAACCAACTCTAAATGGATGTTGCTCTTTTTTAATGGGGACAGGTTCCAAGCCTTGTACATTTCTTGGGATATTAGGTTGACACCGGAGCCTAAATCTAAAAGAGCTTTGCATGGCTCATTCCTAGTGATTTGTAGATATATCTAGGGACTCCTAGGATTAGAAAATTTCTTGAGAAGGTGGCTAGATTTGATCCAATCAGTTACAACATGTGTTAACATGACTGTATGCATTGAATGCAGTGTTAGGTTCAAACGGGGATCTGAAGCTTTATTTGATACGAAGACATCCAAAGACTTAGCTACTTGTGGTTGCAAAGGCTTGGTTGGACTATTGGTTCTAAAGAAATGTCTTTTCTTCATATGGTTATTAGAACCAATAGTATGTTGAGGATTAATAGCCCTTGCGGCATTACGTTATTGTGGTTGAGCAGGGAGTTCACCTTGCATTACTAAAGTAGGTGGTAATGGAGGTATTGGTGGGAGAGATGTGGCTGGATTTGAAGAATGGTACACTTATGGAATATCACTCCTAGGAGAGGAAGTCCTATAGTACTCGTGGGCTTGGTAGTGATGTTGAGGGGTAACGTGACCAACAGAGTCTCGTGGAGGGATTGGATGTTGCACATAATATCCATATGGGTCAAGTTGTCAGTAAGGATATTGTTGCCTTGGTGGTGGCATTCTCTATGATTTTGGGTGCTGCCACTATTGATGTTTCTCAATCAGTTGTGGTGGAGTTCCACTTGGATAATATGTTAAAGGTTGGTGGAACTACCTTGGGTTACCTTGGGGATAAGGTAACCGTCGGGATGTTTGCTATTTTTTTAATCATGGATTAAGCGCATACACCCCAGACTCCTACAAATGTAAGATCATAGGGCAACATCTCTTAGGATGGTCGTATTAACATATCTTGCATTCACTATCATCATCTGTATTTGAGTCCACAACCTCTTCAATAATAGAAACTTTACTTTTACCCTTATTACGTGCATTTTCTGCTTCTCTGTTTTTTCTTTTGTCACAATTACTACCCTACTCTCTAGACTCCTCTACTACTTTGAGAATAGTTTGAAACCTACTATCCACAAAGTCCCACATTTGGTCTACCTTTGTTGATACTTCTGATGTTAAATTTTGGATAGGCAAGGTTTTCCTATTCACCATCTCTTTGAGTGGTGACTCTTCCTCATCCTCACAAAATCTTACTCCCTTCTTCTGAAGGGAAGGATCTTGGTTATATTTTTTCACACACTCTCTCTTTCATTTTCCACATACTCTCTCTTTTGTAGCTCACCTTCTTCTTTAGCAACTTGCTCCAGTAGTCTATGAATTATATGGGACCTAAGCTCGAATAAACTTCCTTCGGCATAACTCCTAAGGGTTCTTCTTGTTTCATGCTGAAGCCCATCTACAAGATGGCGTAACTAATCCTACTATGAATAACCATGGCCAAGACAATGATGTAATAGTGCATAATAATGTCGCATGGCAGCATCTAAGGGTTCATGACTTCTTTATTTCCATCCTTTGATTTGCTTTCACATGTTAGACACCTGGGAGCATGTTTGGTACTTATCATTGAATAATTCTAACATAGTACTTCACCTACGAATGGATTCTAGTTCTAAGGATCAATACTAGCTTTCAGCTTCTTTTACTAATGTCTGTGGAAACAACTTAAGTTTTTGTCACTCTTTTTCTATGTTTTGCAAGGCACACACATCATGAAATGCTTGGAAGTGATTTTGAGTATCAGTGTTATATCCCCCTTCAAATTTTAAGATATTATTCATATCTAACATCTTGATCCTACTATCTTTTTGGTGCCTTTTTGGAATTCTCATAGCCTTAGTTATGTCTAGAATGCTTCGAGTAGTAAGTAGGGGTTCATCATGATCGTCTCATTTGTGGCATCTATGATGCCTACGCTATTCCCTACTCTTCCTTCTTCTATATCATGATTTCCTAAAGTGCCCTCATCCTCTATCTTGGCTATTTCTTTTGTGACTTCCACTTTGCTTGCCCTTATCCTCATGATCTTTTTCTCTATGGCTATGTCTAGACACTGAAGGAGACGGTGAAGGTAATGATGAAGGTGAAGAAGAAGGAGAACCGCCACCATGATGATGTGTATTACCTTTGGTGGTCTCTACCTTGATAGTGATTGCAATCAGAATGCCCACCTTTGTCATGTGTTCTTGTTCCTTTTTCGGATACTTTGTGTTCGTTGGTATCAACACCTAGGTTATGAATAGTAGAATGAAGGTTCTGATACACAACCCCTTGGCCAAAGTTAAGGGGAGGAACATCATTATGTGGGAAACTACCTAAGGTAGGTTCATCACCTTCAATTTCGCTTAAAATGTCGGGGGCATCCTTGGACCATTTTCCATTCAAAGACTTATGGTGTCTCTCCTATTACAAATCCCTTTGACATTGCACCTTTGTGGGATGATAGTCTCTTGAATCATATTCTCGTGCAATGTATTCTACATGTAAGTGTTGCATGCCTATTCATGTAAGAGCACAAAGAAGCATATTTGAGACTGAATGGTCAGGAGGTAACATTATATTACCTTCCAAGTCACACCAACATAGTTGTTTGTCTTGATGGAGAATAAATGTGAAGTCAAGTACATATTCATCAGGATGAATATATACCACATGAAACTATTGATGGATTGGTAGAACAACATCATGTGTATCCTGCTGCTGATTGCTTCTTGTGTTAGTCCTAGGTAGTGAAGTGCTTTTGTGCAAAGAAGAAGACATTTTGTCTTGTTCAGTGTGCAATGTACTATTATTTTTTTCTTCACCAACCCTAAGGGTTCATTCCAACAATGTGAATGATTTCCTAAGTTCTACTTAGCACACAAAAACTAAATCCTCAACAATGGCACCAATGATGAGCAACGAGATACCCTTATACTCAACCATATGAATATGAGCATTTCACGCATGATCTAGTCAAATTCCAAGGACTAAGTGCCTATGCGCCTTTGTGGAACAATAATGTGTTAGTTAATTGTTGTCTTTCCAAACTTACTTGTATGTCATGGTTTTATGGTTAGGTAAGCTTGAGGCATATGATTTTTATGGCTTTTATGTGTTTTATATCTTGCACTAGTAAAAAGGGGAAGAGAGATAACTAAGTAACTAATCTAATTTAACTACTCATTAACTAAGTTTTGCTTACTCCTAACACCAGTATCCATTCCCACTTGTCGTACCCTTCCTGAACTAGTGCAATGCTATTGGGATTAGCAAACGCTAATTTTCACTGGGTTACCAAGTGCTACACGCATGCTCAAAGCAGTCGTACTGAATGTATTTAACTAAGAGAGTTGTAGGGTGAGAGAAATCATTAATCAACTAGGAAATCATTAAATAATAATTAACACTAATTAATCCATCCTGTATGCTGCAAGGTTTATCATAAAGTTCATCTTTATTATCGTACATAAGGTGTGTTTAGGTACACAATGCTTGAATAGTGATCCGTTATCAAATCCTTAATTAATTATAGATTTCCCCAAAAAACGGATGAAAAGAAGGACCTTTATAAGGTGCAAGGAAACATCCAAGAGGTGGTAGAGGTCGACAAGGAGAATAAGACCCACCTATCAAACATAAAGAATAGGAGGCCCAGTCATTTAGGATTCATCAAGAGGATCTTGCTATAGAACAGTTCGTCCAAGGAGTACCTCTAGAACCACAGGCTCCAGTGCAAGGACAATGCCTCATGTTGTCCTAGGAATGCCTTGAAGCCATTCAGGAGAAATCCATGTTGACCATGGTCATTGTGGAAATGACGTTTGGGTCATTCATGTCATTTACCCTTGAGGCAATTAGAACTTAACTTTAGGAATCACCTCCATGAGACATTCTCATTGAAAGTGGGGAATGGTACCTTGATGAGATGTACCAATTTTGGCATAATAAGGAAGAGGGCACTATAGTCAACATTAGTAGAGTCACTATTTCCTTTTTAGTCAAGGCAATCATAGAGGCTCTAAACCTACAAAATGTGGGGGCCAACTTGGTGCATCTATCCACTAGGTCCAATGTAGAAACTAGAAAGTTGTAAAGCAGGCATATAATAAAGACAGTAAAACATGCAATGAGTTGACTCTAGAAGAGAGGACTTATTTTAAGATAAACACATACCACCTCTTCCCAACTAGAGGGATCAATAGAATATCAACCTATGGGCCTAGGGGAAGTGCAATATTAGTGAAAAAATACAATGTCAATCTTCTTCAATTATACTTCATGAAAATTCAAAGGTGGGTCAAAGATAAGAAGGTAGGGAAGTTAACAATTCCATTCGCTTGCCTGATCAAGAAGCTATGCAAGCATGTCAGAATCCTAGGATACACTAATGACATTTCCAAGAGGGCTCAAAATTCTTCTTTCTCTGAGTTTCTTAAACACATAGAACCAAGAAAAGACCTTGGTGATGAACAAGAACAAGAACCAAAAAAGAAGGCAAAACTAGAAAAGGAAACAGAGTAAGAGCCTAGGAAATGATGAGAGCCACAAGTCCAACCACCACCACCACAAGATTACTAGCCTACAATGAGTCATCTGTAGCATATAGCTAAAACCCTTAGTTGAAAAAATAGGGATGAATTAAACTTCTTTTAATTCATCAATGATGCCATGATATCCATCATCTCTACTAGTCCATCAAGGGGGCAGATTTCCTTAGAATCAAGAGGAGAAGCCTAATGATCACAACAGATCTCTAAAAACATTGCTTCTTTTTAAGTAATGCTTGAAATAGGAGAAGGTGCTACAGTCATGGTTATTTAGCACCAAGATGTGGAAAATGTAGCAAAAGTTATCATAGACCATATTAAAGAATATTTTAATGTGCTTGTTATGCCCCTGGTAGACTTGATTGGAACTAGAGATGTCCAAATGCTAATTGGAACTTTGATGAATCCTATAGCTCATGAGGATGTTCTTCACAGATTGCTATAGACTAGACAGGTGATGAAAAATTTTTCTGATATCCCCAATGATGTCACTATAGTTCAGTTAGCCCTCATCACCACAAAAAGGAAGCTGGTCATGGTAGAAACCAAGGCAAAGCATGCAAAAATAAAAGTGCATTGATTGCAACAAGAATTGATCACCCTGAGAGCTAAAATATGGGACCCTACCAAATTCATCACACTTGACCAGTGGAAAGAATTTTAAATAGAGAAACTAGGCCATTTGATTGAATAGAATAAAGCTATAGAACCAGAAAAGAAGAAAGTGGTCTGGAATACCTTAGCTACTAAAGCTTAAACATGTGCCCATAAGAAGGAATTGACCATTGCACAAGAGGAGAATAAATAGCTTGCTACTGATAATGTAAGATTAACCACTATAGAGAAATAAAAAAATATTTTGAAAGAAAGTGTTTACCAATTGAGAGAACAATTGATGAGGATCAATCAAGACATAAGTAGATTGGCTAGAGAAAATTGAATCTTTATAATCAAGGAGGTCCATGCAATACATAAAAAATCTACAATTGAGATAAGCACATGGTAAAATGAGGCCAAAAAAACATGAAAAGATGAATAAGAACTTTCAAGACCAAATGAACATGTACAAATAGATTAATGAAAAAGAAATCTAGATTGAAAAGGCCTTCATCAATTCCATGTTTGTGCAAAATTCTAACTAGTAGCTAATCTTGCATAGCTATGCCTTGGTCCATCAAGTAGAAGTAAAAAATAAGGTCCTATAGACTAAAGATTTGAAAGAGTACATGACATTAGTTAACCTTTGCTATACCAACCTTGCCATGTTAATAGTATGTCAACCTAAAAGTGAGTTAGAGTAACAAGTAGTAGCCACCTATGCACTATATGAAAAGAAGTTTGTAGATAGAAAAAGTGCTCTACAAAAACTCCATGTGGCAAGCTCAGAATTAAAAGCAATTAAGTCTTACTACCATGACAAAGAGATGTAGCCTTAGACCTAGCCAAAAGATAGATGAATCACCATTAATTTAAAGAAAAGGCCAAGGCCTTCAAGGATGAATGATAGAAGTTTGTAGTTTGCTACATGAAAGCAAATAAGATGTTACCATAGCTACCATGTCCATGGGATGTACTAATTCCAACACACATAAGCTCATCAGCCTAGATGGTACAAGACCTAAGAATGGATGAGAAGAAGTTGTAGGTTCTCTTGAATCACTACAATTTCCACAAGCTTAAGAACAAGGGGAAGCAAACCATGGAAGACCACTACCTCTAGAAACTACATGAGTTTTTCCCAAGTTTTGTTGTTTTGTCATAATGTATCCATTTTTTAAAAATACCACGACAACATGGAAAAGTTAATTTGTGTGTCTAGTTAAGTTAATCAATAATCTCATACCTTTCTAATACTTTGTAAAGAGCTTTTTCTTCATTTTGTTTAACTTGAGGACGATTTTTCATTTAGTAATGGGGGTTTGATGAATCATGTTTTATGGGGCTCTAATATCAAAGCCACAATATTGGGTATCAGATATTGGAGCACAACCTCCAATATTGGGGATCCGATATTGCCTCTTCCATGCATGCCTATAAATACCACACTTAGGTGCATAGTTCAGGGGGATAAGAGATAGATTTATATTCATAGATTTTTTATTTGAAGCTTTGTTAATTTCCAAGGCATGCTCATAGTGTGATGTTAAGTGATTGTACAACATCCTTATTTGAGTGTGACATACTTGGACATGTTACATGTTCAGAAATAAAGATTCAGATTACTTCCATCATTATAGCATCCACTTAGCTTTATTGCTGCTTTTAATTACTTAAATGTTTAATGTTTTCCTTAATTAATGTTTTCATTCGTTTCTCTTTAGTATTCCTATCATTAAGTAGAATGAGTATGACTAATTGCAAGCACTTAAGTGTAATTACTTGATAACCTAGTAGTGTATCGTTTAGTACGCTCGACGATGTATGCTTGGTAATCCTAGTAGTAATTACGCAAAGTCCAAGGCATGTGCAGTGGTTAGGAATGGATACTCATTGCATGTAGGCTAGTTTACACTTTACTTTTCATTGCTAGTTAGATAAAAATAATTAATTTCTTTATAATCATTAGGAGTAGCTTAGGGCCAAGCAACATCAATGATCATAAAACCTCACTTTGGACTAAACCATACATGAAAAAGCTACCACTGGTCCATGTGGGAAGATAGTGAACTATGATCAAGGCACAATAATTTAGATGCACAACTAGTTCCATACATGGAATTTAACTAGATCATGCATGAACACTTGTGATTCATATGGTTGGGTGTAGGGGTACCTTGGCACTCATCATTGGCACCATTGCTAAGGATGGTGCTAGTTATTTAGATTATTTATATTATACACAATTCTTGTAAACTCATTAATGATATATGTTTTAGAAAATATTAAATCACACACATCATTAACTAAAAATAATGTCTGTTTCACAAGGAGGCAATAATGCATTATATGGCAAGAACATTCATTAGAGAACTAACAAGATATATGTTGAAGAAAATTGGAGTGATCAACCTTATGCAAAGGTTTCATATGTTCATGACCATCTTGATGACACTCAAGGACTACATTCACTTAAGGTAGATAACCCTAGAGGAGATGAAGCAAGTCCTAGACTAGGGGAGGCCTCAAAGCCTAGGACCTCCTCAAAACCTAGAAAAGATAAATCAAGGGACCTTAGGGAACACCATAGAAGCCATGGAAACCATCCCAATTCCTCATCTTCCTCTTTCTTTTCAATGTCTACTTCTAATGAAGATGAACATAGGTATAGAGAAAAATCTCCACTATGAGATCAAAATAAACATAGGAACTGAAACCACAGGAAAACTCAAGGACATCAAAATGATCATAGGAAAAATCATCACAATCAAATGAATAGAAATAAAATTTTTCTCATGACATGTCTGTTGATGATGAATGCTTTTTGGCCACTAAGAGTCTAATGAAAATCATAGAGGTAGTTAAGATACCCCATAGTCATCAAAGGGAAAGTCCTAATGAGGCTTGATATGAATAATATCCCTAAATATGTGAGAGTATATGATTCTAATCCACAACATTATTTACAAGCCTTCCATGATGTCTGTGCCTTATACAATATTGAAAGTGGGTGGAAAAAGCTTAAGCTCTTCCCTAGGATAATAATTTATATAGTCAAAGTGTGGTATAGATCATTTAAACTGAATTCAATCTAATGATGGTCCACCATGCTAGAACTCTTCAATGAGAAATACCAAACTTATGCGAAGGTGTCCAACGTGACGAAACAGATCTAAGGAAGGAGACAAGGAAAATGTGCACCCTTGGATATGGTGCTAGATAGATATTGTTCTCTACTAAATAGATTCCCAAGCCTTGGTTTCTCTGAGGAAGAAAGTATTTTCCACATCATAGATGGACTTTCTAATGAAATGAGTGAGCCGCATGATATGTATGCTTAAGTCAATTATACAAGCTATGAACCCATCTAATTTGAGAGCTAATTAAACAGATGGCAAAAAAAGAAGGAGAGCTATGTAAACGGGAGAATGTTGAGAAATATCATTGGGACTCAACTCTTCAAAAGAAGAAAGTCCATATCTATGGTAAGGAGAAAGAGGTAGCTCTCAATAAGTTGATTCCACAACAAACCTTGTCAATATAGATGTGTATTGATGAACTTGAAGCAAAGTTTAGTAGGGTGTTGAAGTGGATAAATGAAAAATTTACAACTTTCATAACAATCATGGAGGAGAAAGTAACTCAAAATGGATCAAGTGATCATAGTAAACAAAGGAAGAAGAACCAAGAAATAGCTACGAACACATATTAGCAAATAGAAAAAATGGATAAAGAAAATGAGGCTGTAGACTCAATCACAAACAAAGATGATGGATATGACATCTACATCTATGACCACATAAAGGGCTACTATCCAATCATGTTCCATGTACATGAGTATTGAGCTTTTGCATTAAATCCCAAGTTGATTTACCTTTTTCAGAAGGTAATTATAGATAGTTCTACACCTAATCGTACTATCCTAGGGGGACTCTGTACCTACCACAACACTATCATCAATCACAATGGCAAAATAGATAATCAAAGGGGAGGCCATCACCAAAGCAACCTTACCCATACTACTAGCTAAACCGATATGGTTATTATGTTCAACAACCTATTTTTCTAGCTAGTTCTACGACCTCTACTTCAAATTGCTACTATCACTCTCCTGAGTATCATCAACCAGTGACATCTCTTAAAAGATCACCACCTCACACCTCTAACCCTCCATCTTATTCTTGATATTCTGATGCTCCACCCCATCAAATGTCACCACTAGCAACACATGAAGGCTCAACACTACAACATCAACAAATGAATGCCACTTGTGCTATGAATGTGCATAGACATGCTAATGCTAAGAGCTTTCCACCATAGTCTCAGAAATAGCCTTTCTTTAGGAGATCTCCCATGTGTAAGTGTAACACTCATGGACCTACCACATCATCCAACCTAGCACAATGCTAATCTAGTACAATGCCTTTCCTTTCACAACCAATATCCTCGGATTCTATGCAAGGGCCACCATTCATCATTACTCGAATGCCTAACAGAAGCAATGAATCTAGCATTGTGGAGAGACAAATGATTACATGCATGCATAATCATGATCAAGGGTGCAATCATGGGTCAGAGATCCACAACATTGACACAACTCATAGTCTTATCCACCATACATTTAACAACAAAGTGTGTGAACAATAACTTGTCTGCACAACTACCACTAAACCAAGAGACACCCAATGGCTTGGAAATGAGAAGTTAACACTATTTTACAAATGCATGAAACCTATCTATATTTTTATTAATTCTTTTCATGGTCAAATGCTTAGTCCTAGGGAAGACATCTCATCTTAACATTTAGAATTGATAGGTGTTTTTCATCTTTTTGTTTTAGAATTTTTTATCATTTTCTTATTTCTTGATACAAATTTTCCTATCCTTTTCAATCTTTTCCACATTTTCTTTTCATTCCATCTACTAGTAATCATGTTCATGAATAAAACAATCATGTAGCCCATTGAGGTGGTATGTGCTTATCTTAAAATAAGTCCTCTCTTCCAAAGTCAACTCATTCTATGTTTTATTGTCTTTGTTATATGCCTACTTTAGCCACAACTTTTAGGTTTCTATATTAGACCTTGTGGATAAATGCACCAACTTGGCCCCAACATTTAGTAGTTTTAAAGCATCTATGATTTCCTTGACCTCACCTCAATGGGCTACATGATTATTTTATTCACAAATGAGATTACTAACAACATGAGGCATTATCCTTGCATTGGAGCCTATGGTTCTACAACATTTCCTTGGACCGACTGCCCTATAGTAGGAGCCTCTTGATGAATGTTAAATGATTAGGCCTCTTTTTCTTCATGTTTAATTAGTAGGCCTTATTCTCCTAGTTGGCCTTTACCACCTCTTGGGCATTTGCTTGCACCTTATGAGTGCCTTCTTACCTCCTCTTTTTTAGGGACATCTACAATCAAGTAAGGGTTTGATGTTACTAAGATGTTGTCATTTATTATTAACAATTTTATACCTTACTGATGACCTTAGTTCTATTAAGTTCTTTAGCTCATATGATTGCAAAGTTAGAAACCTTTCCAGAAAAAATGTCCAAAAAGTATTATCTTCTTTTCTAACCCTTCGTAATTAGTCTCTTTTCCCTTATGTATGACTTATAATGATAATTATGGTTCCTTGTGTGAGAAAATTAAAGGGTCTTGCATTCATACAATTGATTTTTCATTAAAACACTTAATTTTTTTAACATTATTACCCTTATAACACCTTTCAAGCAATAGCAAATTTTAAAAAATTGATGCAAGTTTTCCATGTGGGCACCCTCCCCTAACTAAATTGAACACTCTGTGTTTAACTAGGTTTAAAAACCATGAAAATTAGAGTGGTATGGAGTAATATATCACGTGTGGAAGTTGGCTACATAGAGCTCTAGGTTGAGAGAGAAAAATGCAAAAAACCTCCCTACTGCAAATGATGATAATGGATTTTGGAACATTGTGGGGGTCCTATATATAGTTTTTATGGACCAATATTGGGTATCTGATGTTGAGGTTGATGTAATATTGGGTAGTCAATATCAAGGTGCTTTAATTTGCATATTATGAGGGCATTCACAACGGAAAATAAAGCTCTATGATTGGTGGAAGGGTTTTAGGTTAAATCCAAAGTTTTTGGGTAAGTGGGATTTTATATGGAGGCACTGGTACATATTAGAAGATAAAATTGGAGGAATTAAAAGCTTTGGAAGATGCAAGAAAAGGGATATAAAACTTATGGTGTAGAACAGATTGGTTGGATGATAAGGGAAGGGTTTGAGTTTATAATTTATGCCACTTAGAAGATATAAGATGATGTAGTTGTATCAAACAAGCACAAGTCACAATAGTTATACAAGTGGGTCCTCCCCATAGCAAGATTTAGTCCTAAATGCCCTTGTATAACCACACCTAAAAATATCTGTAGGCCTCAAAGAGGTTGAATGCAATGCACACCTATGAAATTAAACACAAATGTTAAAACCATCAATTTGAGAAAATAACTCTATGTTACACAAAACCACAAGTAAGAATCATACAGATAGTGAGATGAGATGGATTTGAGAAAGGATTGCAGGAATTGGGACATGAAGTGTCATACCATAGGCATAATGAATCCTTGGGTGTTACTAATGGTTAAGTAATCATTAGCCCTTCATTCCAAGATTCAAGCCAAGTCCATACCACATTCTAGTGACATCACAAATTATGGATTTATTCATTAAAATCATTCTTTCTATAAAAAAAAATCCTCTCTATATGTTTGAGCTAAACAAAAAGTGTTCAATTTTTTGGTAACTCATATGATTTACCATTACTTTTACTTCAAAATTGAAAAGTTTTGAATAATCAAAGAAAAAATTTATTCATATAGTAACCACATCTAATTATGCTTGAGAGTTAGCTAGGTTGTTGAACTTATTGTTGCTCTTTTATTATTGAGCAAAATTTATATTATGCTTTTCTATTTTGCATTATTCCCTACTCCATGGCTTGATGACCATTCACTTCCAAGGAGGAATTGCTTTTCATTTCTCATATGATTAGATTTACATCAAAAGACACCATAAATTTCATCTTTTTTAGCATGGATGAGAGAATTGAACTTTGGGATAATGAATAAAGCTCTTCTTGGAAGAATATTCTTTGTTTTTCCATGTTTGTTCTAAATGATCCACACATACATCCTAGCGCATACTCCTAGTCACTAAGGAACATCCTTAATGATTCTAGGATCCTCTTCTCTTTTTATTTTGGCATCTCATATTCCTAATAAGTTGTGGAATTATGGACATGTTGTTTTATATTAGAAATTATGGTTTAGAATTGATACTAACCCAGGCATTAACAAAAAGAAATGTGTATTTTTTCCTTAAAAAGTTGAACTGCCTAATTTTGTTGTTTGGATTTTCTTTTATTTTCTTTCTAGCTCTTCTACCTTGTTCTAAAATGGAATCAAGGACAATTTTGAAACCTTCATTTTCTTCTTTAGGAATTTCAAAAGGAGGTTCTTCTATATTTTGTTTCCACCATGGAAGAGCGATTTTGTCAACAAGACCAAAGTCAATTGCTTCTTTTGGTGACATATAAGTATATATATCAAGGGCTTTTTCAAGAAACTTTGCACTTTGAGATGTTCTCATATAATAGCACTATACAATTATTTTGTGTAATTATTGAACTAAATAGGTGTCTCTAACAAAAAGCCAAGCTAATCCATTCGGAAGAAAAGTCTTTGGTTGGTGGACCATCACTCTATTGTTAGGCATTGCATGATGGAAACTGGAGGTCCCCACACTTAAAACTAAAGTTGTTATTGAAGCAACTAGTCCAAGGCTGATTATATATATTGTTTCTTTAATTTCAAGCATAGTATCAAATATACCTAGACCTGGCAATAGTGCCCCACCACAAGAATTAATATAAAAAATGGTTCTATTTCTATATCCAGTTATATTGATAAAAAAGTAGTAAATTAAAATACCTGCAAGCATACCTCTAAGATTGTCATCAACATCTTGGCACAAAAATAGACAATGATTTGTGGACATTAGAGTAGATTATAACAATCCCTCTCAATGAACCGCATATGTACTTTTCCCTACATACGGCCCTTGTTACTTGGAATGTGCTGAGTCGAACATCTACTCAATTTTTTGTCATAATGCTTTTCCCAAATTTGTTATTTTAAGGAATGGAAAACCTATTTTGATTATGAAAGACTATTTTGGACTACTTCTTGATGCACCTATTTCAAGTTAATTCATATCTAATTAAATTACGATCTCATTAAACAACAACAAGCATAAAGTAATTTGCTTGTTCTCGAGATGTTTTTCATAAAAAATCATTAGGTTTTGACTCTACTCCTATACAAAAACCCTGTTATTCCTTGAATTTATATTGTAAATAATTTAATTTAATTTCAAATTTTATTTTTTCTAAGGATTTTTAGATCAGTTTATAGATATAGATTTTGAAGTGTATAGTCTAGTCCAAAACTACTAAAAAATTCCAAATCTGGTGGACCCTTCATTAATTAATATAGACTAACCCTAGATTTATAGAATCTATATGATTCCTCAATTGTGTCTTATTTTTCCTTCTTTTTATTGGATAAATATAAAATACTTTATGTGCTAGGTGATTTTTCAATGAGAAAAACAATCTAATAAAGTAAAAGTCATCCTTATATGGTAAGGAATTAATGGAGATTTTCCATAAAACCTATATGGGATTCAAGCTATAGTATAATTCAACCCATTCCACATTTTTTTCTTTTGCTTGTTTCATTTTCT
Source organism: Gnetum montanum (assembly GCA_015680685.1). Classification (NCBI taxonomy): domain Eukaryota; kingdom Viridiplantae; phylum Streptophyta; class Gnetopsida; order Gnetales; family Gnetaceae; genus Gnetum; species Gnetum montanum. The sequence goes on along the minus strand of MNCI01029067.1, from coordinate 64,290 downwards.
TGTCTTTTTATTTTCTTTTCTTACATTCTTGTCCACTATTTCTTTACCTTATTCTTTTCCTTTATCTTCTTCTGTTTCTTTATCTTCTTCCATTTCTTTAACTTCCTAGAAATCTTCACTCTCTCCAATGGGGGTATCCTTCCCCAATTCGATATGTTCTCCAAAATTCATGTTAGTCTTTTTCTTCTTTTCCTTTACCAAAGTAAAGGATGACTAGTCTTGCATAATATCAAAATAAGTTTTTGTATTTTTTTTCTAATGTGTTACTAAGAACTCATTGTAGTTTTTTTTTCAATTGTAAAAATACATGAGACATTACTCCTATTTTAGGTTTCCATGTTGTTGACTCCTCATCAAAATGATCAAAATGTGTAATGTCAAATGTAGGGGGTTCACCAATATCTTCTTTTTTATTTGGTTCAATCTCTTTGTAAAGAGAACAAACTCTTGGAATACCAAGGGGCATTTTTCCTATATCCTTTCAATGTCTTCTCTTCTTTTCCTTCTTTCTCTTTCTTCTCCTTTTTTTTCTTTTGGTTCCTTTTATTTTGTGGTATTTTTTTTTATCTTCAAGTAAATGGAATGAATTTTACATCATGAAAGTCATTGGTAAAAAATTTATGGTAAGGGAGCTCTGTGGAAAGGAGTTTATCCAAATTACATATAAATAAATCTCCTTTAATTTCATAGTTAGATGACGATGAAGCTTATATAAATTAGTTCATTTTTTCTTATCAATATTCCTATTCAAGTAATTGGTATAAATAGGACCAATGCTTCAATTGTGTAGTTATATAGAGAGAAGATAAAATATTTTTGCTTCTCTTGTATGTTTTATGTTTTTAATATGTTTATTTTAAGATGACCTAACCTATGTTTTATAGAGGTAGCATCTTTTTATAATGTAAGAAAGTTTAATCTTCTATTTTTTTTCTTTGCTTTTCTAAAGAAAAGGAGGTTCTTCTATGTGTTTGCCTTGGTATTGTGTACATATTGTTGTTTTAAATGATCCTAGTTATTTAATTTCCATGCATATAATGCATATAGCTTTAGTCAATGGTTGGGCTAGTTCAATGGCTCTATATGAATTAGCTGTATTTGATCCATCTGATCTAGTTTGTGATCCTATGTGGAGACAAGTTATGTTTATTTTACCTTTTATGACTCATTTAGAAATCAAGGAGTCTTGGGGTGGTTGGAGTATTACAAGGGAATCCGTAGTAAATCAAGGCCTTTGAAGTTATGAGGATGTAGTTGGAGCCCATATTGTATTTTTTGGCTTATGTTTTGTATTAACTATCTAGCATTGGGTATATTGGGATCTTGAAATATTTTCGGACCTACACACAAGTAAAGCTTCTTTAGATTTATCAAAAAAATTTGGTATTTATCTACTTTTAGGAATAGCTTATTTTGTATTATAAGCTTTTTATGTCACAAGTTTGTATAACCCTAGAATATGGGTTTCTATTCCTTTTGGACTTACTGGAAGAATACAACACTAATTTATCATAGGGGAAAGTTACCTCTTATTTATAGACATTATGTTGGGCTACGAAATCACATACGCAATATCGTAGGGGCAGACGCGATATCACAGCTCATCATATCCCCATGACTAAATGAAAACTCATCCTTTAGTTCCTTACAAAATATTGGGAAGGTATGGGATTATTGACTTGAATGACACTAATGGTAAATGGGGTGACCTGTGAATGGATCATCATTACAACACATGACAATATTAGTGTTCACGACAACAAGAGTGAACACTATACACATTTGACATCCAGCTTTATTTGGTAGCTGAGAAAGAAGAGAGAAGAGAGAGAGAGAAAAGAAGAAGTCTATTGCTGTCGACGCCAAGATTGCACTTTTCATTGTCCATCCATAAATGCACCATCGATCTTGTTCCCTGCATAACCGCTCCAGCACCAGTCCATTCTGAGTGTTCCTTCTAGATCCAATCCATTGGTGTATGATTGCCATCTGCACACACAACACAGTCTTATATTAGCAAGGGTAAATGAATCACAATGTAGTTAATACCTTGCCTCAGTGTAAGGTCCATTGGCTGAGTTGTGATATGGCTAATGCAGATTTTGGAGATATAATACTGGTGACTACCCAAGGTGTAGGGGTTAGGAGAAAATCGAAAAAATTGGACCAAGACACCCATGACTGAGAGTGAACCTCCGATAGTGAGAGAATGGAGAAAAAGAATAAGGAATAAGGAGGATGGAGAAAAAGAAACAACGGTAACGTCGATAAAATGGATGTTAGGGATGGAAATGAACAAAATAAAAGTTGATTACAAAAAATGTTTAAGGAAAAGAAATTAACAAATGGACCAAATAGGAATGCCAATGGGTCCTCCCCAAAGCAGGCTCATGCCCTTAATGCCCTAACAATCCCTCACTCAAAGAGTCTGTAGGCTCTAGAAATGCCACTTGGAAATAAGAGTTAAAGTCTTAACCACAAGAATTTACCAAAAAGAAAACAATGCATTAACCAAAATATAGACTATTGATACAACCAACAATGAGGTGAAAAAATGGAGAAATAAGGATGGAAAGAAGAGAATGGAATGGAGTCTCAAGAACAAGGTGATGTACAACTGCTTATGTATTAATGGTTAATGTGACTTAGTAGATCTCATTCCAAATCTAGCCTCAAACAATCCATATCCAGTGACTTTGCATTAATACATTTGGCTAATCCATCCACCTGAAGTAACAGGAATGCTTCCACCAAAGAGTCACCACCATTTTGATGAAATGAAAAAGGAGAAAGTAGGAAGTGAGAAGGGGCCTTGGTTAGAGGGAACATGTTTATTTAGTTCCATAACTAGTGCTTGTAGCCCAGATGATTATTTCTTCTAAGGGGTGTGCTTTGAATTCTCACTGTTTTTTTTTTTTGTAAGAACCACACCATACAAAGACTTACTATTTTTATTAGCTCAGCTTCCCGATAATGGAGCAGCATCAGAGTGGTAAGGAAAACTCAAGAAGAAAACATCCAAGCACCTCAAAGAATGGCGAGCATAAATGCATCAAGTTCCCTTCAAGTCACACCCTTTTCAGTCCTTCAGTCCTTCCTTGGTTTGAGAAATGCCCAGTCATCGATTCGTTGATAGTTCTTATTATTTAAGGAAAGGGACCATACAGTTCCAAGCCAAGAGAGACCATAGAGATTCATGGATGCATGGATGATGTGGACTCATTGCCTGTTATATCAAAAGAACCATACCTTAGTATCAACATCATAACTCAAAGGTAAAAACCAAACATTAGCCATCAATGGAATACAATTCATACCATCTTTAGGAGTACTTATTAGGTGAAAAACTTAACAAAATAAATAAACACATAAATAAATAAAAAGTATGAATGATGTAAAACAAAAACAAGAGAAATTGAAGAAATTTGTAAAACAGAAATGTGCAAAAAAAACTTAAAAAGTAACTAAGGGTCTCGATTGATCAGCATAGGTGGCCATCTCCCTCATCATTAAGTTGGAAGGGAAAGATCCAAAATAATGAGCGAGGTCGTCCTTTCTCCAATGTGTTATGTGCACTGACCGTTCTAGATTCATGGTAAGGTTTGGTCTATTGCCCACTAGCTAGTAATCTTTTATCAAAGTGCTTGTTTGACGGTTTTAGGAATTTCCAGCTTCCCCCTATTGATGTTTTCAGGTTAAGGGTTGAAAGTTGGCGACACTCTTGCTCCAGTGCATCTATGCTTTCGACATGGACGCAAGTTGTTCCCCCAGTTAGTTCCATGCATGTTGGTGAACTACTCTCTTGATCAACTATCAACCACTGGGTGTCTTCTTGTTGTGTGGTTGTTATGTACAGGAATTTTTGTATGTTAATTTCTTGGGCACACCAGTTGCATGTAGGCAATGCTAAACATTCCTGTACGTAATCACCTCCTGTATCACTGTATGTGATGCATGGAACTTTCTTCTTCTTGATCTTCCCAAAAGTGTTTTCCTTAGATATTTCCNACTTCCCAATAATAATGGGGAGGGAATGGCTAAGTACCATAAATGCATGANATCATGAATTCCTAGTCATGCATTTATGGTACTTAGCCATTCCCTCCCCATTATTATTGGGAAGTCCCCTCTATCATTATTTACTTGTATCACTAGGAAATCAACTGGGTATGACCAACCACACACAGTGGTAACGATGTCCTCCACCAGTCCCAAGGGAACAATGATGGATTGGTTAGCCAGCTCTAAGCAAATATTTCTCTTCTTTAGTGGAGGCAGGTTCGAGGCTTTATACATCTCTTATGATATTAAGTTGACTCTGGAACCTAAGTCTAGAAGAGCTTTACATGATTCATTCCCAGTGACTTGGAGATAGATTAAAGGACTTCCAGGATCAGATAATTTCCTAGGAAGGTGGCCCTCTTTAATCTAGTCAGTAACAACATGTTTTAACATAATCGTGTGCATTGAGCTCTATTTTTGGTTTGAAGGGAGCTCTGAAGCCTTATTTGAAGGAGAAGCATTCATAGGCTCAACCGCTTGTGGTTGTGACAGATTGGTTGGACTATTGGTTTTGAAGAAAGGTCTTCTCTTTGTGCAGTTGTCAGAACCAGTAGTAGGTTGAAGGTTTACAGCTCTCATAGCATTGTGTTACTACGGTTGAGTGGGAAGCTCCCCTTGCATTGCTGGAGCAGGTGGTAATGGAGCTATCGATTTGAGAGTTGCGGATGGGTTCGAAGGATGGTACATTTGTGGGTTATCTCCCCCAGGAGAAGGAGTCCTATAATACTCCCGAGCTTGGTAGTGACGTTGTGGTGTCATGTGACCAACAGAGTCATGTGGATAGATTGGGTACTGCACATAATAGCCATATGGATCTGGTTTCCGGTAAGGGTATTGTTGCCTTGGTGGTGGCATCCCCCATGACTGTGGGTATTACCACTGCTAGTGTTGCTCAATAGGTTGTGGCAAAGTTCCACTTGGATAATACGTTAATGGTTGGTGGAACTTCCTTGGGATACCTTGGGGATAAGGTAACTGTCGGGGTGCTTGCTGTTTGTTAAGTCATGGGTTAAGTGCATACACCCCAGACTCTTGCAGATGTGAGATTACTTGGCAACATCCCTTAGGATGGTCATACTGGCATATCTCACATTCACTATCATTGTCCGTATCCAAATCCACAACCTCTTCGGTGATGGCAATTTTATCCTTACCTTTGTTACATGCATGGTCCAAATCCCTCTTTTTCTTTTTATCATAGTCACTACCTCACTCCTTAGACTCCTCTACGATTTTGAGAACGATTTTGAATCTACTATCTAAGGAGTCCCACATTTGATCTACCTTAGCCGACACTTTGGTTGTCAACTTTTGAAGTGACAAGGTTTTTCTATTCACCAACTCTTCGAGTGGTGACTCTTCCTCCTCGTCACAAAATCTCACTCCCCTTTTTCGGACTGAAGAATTGCGGTTGTACTCTTCTGCACTTTCTCTCTTATGTAGCTCTCATTCTTCCTTAGCTACTTGCTCCAACAATCTATGAACCTGATGGGACCTAAGCTCTAGTAGTCTTCCTTGGGCATATGTTCCAAGGGCTCTCTTGGTTTCATACCTAAGTCCATCTACGAGATGGAGTAGTTGATCCTGTTGTGGGTAACCATGGCCCAGGCAATGATGTAACAGTGCATAGTAATGGCCCATGGCAGCATCCAAGGGTTCGTGATTTCCTTACTTCCATCCTTGGATTTACTTTCATAGGTTGAACATCGAGGAGTACATTTGATACTTATCATTAATCAGTTCTAGCATCATACTCCACCTTCGAATGGATTCTAGTTCTAAGGACCGGTACCAGCTTTTTGCTTCTTTCATCAGTGCTGAGTGGCGAGGTAACCCTACACTCAACCATATGAATACGAGTGTTACACATGCGATCCGGTTGAACTCTGTAGACTATGTGCCTACACGCCTCATGGAACACTTAAGGTTAATTGTTCATTGTCTTCCCAGACTTACTTGTATTTGTCATGGTTGTACGATTAAGTAAGTCTGAGGTATATGATTTTTATATCTTTTTTGTTTTATCTCCTATGCTAATGAGGTGAAGGGTGAAGAGACTAATTAACTAACTTTAACTAATTAACTAAGCCTTAATTAACCTAGCATTAGTATCCGTTCCCACTTACCGTTCACACCCTGAACCAATGCAACCTTTGGGCTTACCAAATGCTATTTGTTGTTGGGATTACCAAGTGTAACGCACGTGCTTGAAGCGGTCGTATTGAATGCATTTAACTATGGGAGAATGGTTGAGAGAGATTTAATTAACTAATACAGCATTTAAATGATGAACAATAAATAAAATCCTAGTTAGCTTAGTCCATGCACTGCAAGGTTTATCCAAGAAGTTCGTCTTTATTTTCGTACACAAACTTGTGTTCAGGTACAATATTTGCTCGAATAAAGATCCGTTCACTTTGGAGCTCCTTCTACAGGCACATGGAAATTATTCTATCTCTGGAGAGGAAAAAACTGCCAAAGTTTTGCTACGATTTAGGCCTAAACTTATAAACAAGGGAGAGCCACCTCTTATTTATAGATTTGGCAGTGCACTGCGATATTGCGTACGCGATATCGCAAGGGAAGAGGTGATATCACGGGGGATGCGATATTGCATACATGATATCATGGCCCATGCGATATTGCATCCCATCATATTCCCATGACTAAATAAAAAATCATCCTCGAGTTCCTTACAAAATATTGGGAAGGTATGGGATTATTAACTTGAATGGAACTAATGGTGAATGGGATGACATGTGAACGGATCATCATTACAGTGCATGACAAAACTGGTGTTCATGACAACAAGAGTGAACACCTTATACATTTGACATCATGCCTTATTTGGCAGCTGAGAGAGAAGAGAGAAGAGAGAAGTCTGCTGCTGCCAACACCAAGATTGCGCCTTTCATTATCTACCTGTAAGTGCACCATCCATCTCGTTCCTTGCATAGTGTCTTCAGCACCGATCCATTCCAAGTGTTCCCTCCAAATCCAATCCATTTTTGTATGATTGCCATTTGCACACACAATACAGTCTTTATATTAGTAAGGGTAAATGAATCACAATGCAGATGATACCTTGCTTTGGTGAAAGGTCCATTGGCTAAGTTGTGGTATGGCTAATACGGGTCTGGAGATATCATAGTGGTAACTACCGAAGGTATAGGGGTTAGGAGAAAATTGAAAAAATTGGACCAGGACCCCCATGACTGAGAGAGAACCTCTGGTAGTGATAGAATGGAGAAAGAAAAAGAACAAGAAAGATGGAGAAAAAGAGATAACTATAACGTCGATGAAATGGATGTCAAGATGAAAATGAAAAAAATAGAGTGGATTGCAAAAATGTTAACAGAAAGAATTTAACTGATGCACCAAATAGGAATGTCAATGGATCCTCCCCAAAGCAGGCTCATGCCCTTAATGCCCTAACAAACCCACATTCAAAGAGTCTGTAGGCTCTAGGAATGTCATTTGGAGCAAGAGTTAAAGTATTAACCACAAGAATTTACTAAAAAGAAAATAATGCATCCACCATAATATGGACTAATAATGCAACCGATAATGAGGTGGTAAATGGAAAAAGAAGGATGGAGGGAAGAGAATGGAATGGAATCTTAAGAACAAGGTGGTGTACAACCCCTTGTGTAGTTAATGATTAATGTGACTTAGTAGATCCCATTCCAAGTCCAGCCTCAAACAAACCACATCTAGTGACTTTGCATTAATGCATTCGGCCAATCCATCCCCTTGAAGTAACAAGAATGTTTCTGCCAAAGAGCCACCACCATTTCGATGAAACGAAGGAGGGGAGAATGGGAAGCGAGAAAGGGCCTTAGTTAGAGGAAACATTTTTATTTTAGTTCCATAACCAGTGCTTGTAGCCCAAATGATTATTTCGTGTAAGGGTGTGCTTTGAATTCTCATTGTTTTCTATTTTTTTTGTGTTTATGCATGAGAACCACACCATGCAAAGACTTTGTTATTTTTATTTTCTCAGCTTCCCAATAATGGAGCAATGTTGGAATGGGAAGGAAAACTCAAGAAGAAAACATCCAAGCACCCAATAGAATGGCCAACACAAATGCATCAAGTTCCCTTGAAGCCACACCCTTTTCAATCCTTGAGTCCTTAGTCTGAGAAATGCCCAATCACCAATTCATTGATAGTTCTTATTTAGAAAGGGACTATACATTTCCAAGCCGAGAGAGACCATAGAAATTTATGGATGTATGAATGAAGTGAACTCATTGCCTGCTATATCAAAAGAACCATACCTTAGTATCAACATCATGACTTAAAGGTAAAAATCAAACATTAGCAACCAATAGAAAAATAGTTCATACCATCATTAAGAACACTTATTGGGTGACAAACTTACAAGATGGATAACACACACACAAAATGGAAAAGTATGAATGATGTTGCAAAACAAAAACAAGAAAAGTTAAAGAAATTTGTAAAAAAAAATGTGTAAAAAAACGTGTAAAACAAAAACTTAAAAGAACTGAGGGCCTCAAATGATTAGGATAGGTGGCCATCTCCCCCATGACTAAATGGAAAGGGAGAGATCTGAAATAATGAATGCCTATTTAAACTTCTTAGAAGTGTCCAACTTCTCCCGATTGATGTTTTCAAGTTAAGGGGTGGAAGTCGGTGACGCTCATACTCCAATGTATCTATGCCTTCGTTGTGGGTGTGAGTTGTTCTTCTAGTTCGTTCCATGCATGTTCAAGGGCTGCTCTCTTGATTAGCTGTCAACCACTGGGTGTTCTCTTGTTGTGTGGTTGCTACATATAGGCACCTCTATATCTGAGTTTCTTGGGCACACGAGTTGCATGTAGGAGATGCTAAACATTCCTCCATGTCATCACCCTCTAAGTCATTGTATGTGATGCATGGAACTTTCTTCTTCTTGATCCTTCTATAAATGTTTACCTTAGATATTTCCAAGGAAAGATTGCGAATTTCTAGGCATGTGTCTATTGTACTTAGCCATGCCCTTCCCATTATAATTGGGAAGTCCCCTTTGTTACTGTTGACTTCTATCACTAGGAAATCAACTGGGTATGACCAACCATACACAGTGGTAACAATGTCCTCCACCAATCCCAAGGGAATGGTGATGGACTGGTCAGTTAGCTCTAGTTGAATATTTCTCTTCTTAAGTGGAGGCAAGTTCCAGGCTTTATACATTTCTCATGAGATTAAGTTGACTCTGGAACCTGAGTCAAGAAGAGCCATATAAGGTTCATTCCTAACGACTTGGAGATAAATTAGGGGGCTTCCACCTTGATCTAGTCGGTAACGGTATGTGTTAACATAACTGTGTGCGTTAAGCCCTGTTGTTAGTTTGAAGGGAGCTCCGAAGCCTTATTTGTTGGAGGAGCATACATAGACTCAACCACTTGTGGTTGTGAGAGCTTGTTTGGACTTTTGGTTCTAAAGAAAGGTCTTCTCTTCTTGAGGTTGTCAGAACTAGTAGCGGGTTGAAGGTTTACAACTCTTGTAGCATTACATTGTTGCGGTTGAGTGGGGAGTTCCCCTTGCATTGTTGGAGCTAGAGGTAGAGGAACTACCAGCGTAAGAGTGGAGGATGGATTTGGAGGATGGTATGTCTGTGGTGCATCTCCCAAAGGAGAAGGAGTCCTTCTAAAATACTCCCAAACTTGGTAGTGATGTTGTGGGGTTGCGTGAACCATAGAGTCACTAGGAGAAATCGGCTATTGCACGTAGTAGCCATATGGGTCTGGTTGCTGGTAAGGGTACTATTGCCTAGGCGATGGCATCCCCCATGACTGTGGGTGTTGCCACTATTGGTGTTGCCCGATAGGTTGTGGCGGAGTTCCACTTGGATAATATGTTAACGATTGGTGGAATTTCCTTGGGTTACCTTGGGGATAAGGTAACCAACGGGGTGCCTATCGTCTGTTAAGTCTTGGGTTGAGTGCATACACCCCAAACTCTTGTAGATGTGAGATTATTGGGCAACATCCCTTAGGATGGGCATCCACCGTCATTTTCTGTGTCAGAATCTGCAACCTCATCAGCAATAGTCATTTTTCCCTTACCCTTGTCATGTGCATGGTCTAAATCTCTCCGCTTTTTCTTATCATGGTCACTACTTCGTTCCTCCTCATACTCCTCTATGATCTTTAGGACAATTTCAATTTTACTATCTAAGGAGCTCCATATTTCATCTACCTTAGCTGACACTTTTGTTGTTAGCTTTTGAAGTGGCAAGGTTTTTCTATTCACCAACTCTTCGAGTGGTGACTCATCCCCTTCATCACAAAATATCACTCCCCTCTTTATGAGGGAAGGATCGCGATTGTACTCTTCTATGCTTTCTCTTTTCCATAGCTCCCCTTCTTCTTTAGCTACTTGCTCCAACAATCAATGAATTTCATGGGATCTAAGTTCTGATAATCTCCCTTGGGCATACGTCCCAAGGGTTCTCCTAGTTTCATGTCTTAGCCCATCTACGAGGTGGTGGAGTTGACCCGTTGTGCGTAACCATGGCCTAGGCAATGATGTAGCAATGCATAATATCAGCCCATGGCAACATCCAAGGGTTCTTGATTACCCTACTTCCATCCTTGGATATGCTTACGCAAGTTGGACACTCTGGAGTACATTTGGTATTTATCGTTGAACATTTCTAACATCGTACTCCACCTCCTAATTGTTTCCAGCTCTAAGGAATGGTACCAACTCTCTGCTTCTTTTATGAGTGTCCTAGGAAACAACTTTAACTTTTGCCACTCATTTTCGATATTTTGCAAGGCGCAGGCATTGTGGAATGCCTATAAGTGATTTTGCAGATCAGCATTGTATCCCCCCTCAAATCATGGGATATTATTCATGTCCAGTCTCTTGATCCAACTGTCTTTTTGATGCCTTGTAGGTATTCTAATAGCCTCCGTAATATCTAACATACTTTGGGTTGCTAATAGGGGTTCATCATGGTCATCTCTCTTATGATGTCTATGATGCCTACGTGGTTCCCTACTTTTCCTTCTATGCCTTGACTTCCTAGAATGCCCTCGTTCTCTCTCTCGATTCTCTCATCAAGGTTTCTCATTTTGCTTACCCTTATCCTCACCGTTGTGCTCTTTATGACTACATCCCAATGTTGAAGGAGAGGGTGAATGATGTGATAAAGGGGAAGAAGAAGGAGAACCATCACCATGTTGATGTTTCTTACCTTCTCATCGGTGACTACGGCCCCGATCGTGATGACGATCTGAATGCCTGTCCTTGTCATGTGTTTTTGTTCCCTCAATGACCACTTGATGTTCGTGGAAATCAGAACCAAGGTTGTGTATCGTGAAGTGTAGGTTTTGAACCACCAACTCCTCACTATCATTAGGAGGGGGAACATCATTTTGTGGAGAACCTGTTATAATTGGTTCACCATGTCCAATTTAACTTAGGATGTGTGGGACCCCTTTGCCCTTCAACAATGTATGGTGGCTCTCCTGCCGCAAGTTCCATTGACGTTGTGCTTCTGTGGGATGATAATCCCTTATGTCGAAATCACCTACAACGTATTCAGCGTATAGCTATGACATGTCAATTCATGCAAGGGCACGAAGAAGCATGTTAGGGACTGCCCATTTGGAGGTAACACTATGTTACCTTGCAAATCTCACCAACGCGGCTATTCATCCTGATGGAGGATAAAAGTGAAATTGGATATATACTCATCAAGATGAATATATACCACTCGATGCTGTTGAGGAACTGGCGATTCTCGGTTATGTATGTTGGACTACCGACTGTTTCTTGTATGATCCCTAGGTGGTGAAGTGCTCTTATGAGAAGAAGAAATCGTAGTTTAATTTGGTGTGTTGTTTGTTGTTATGTTATTTTTCATATGATTAACCCTAAGGGTTCGTTTAAGCTCCCAATAATGTGGATAATTTCCTATGTTCTACTTAGCGCACAAACAACTTAGTCTGCGACAATGGCGCCAATGATGAGTGGCGAGGTACCCCTACACTCAACCATATGAATACGAGCATTACACATGTGATCCGATCAAACTCTGTAGAATAAGTGCCTACACGCCTCATGGAACACTTAAGGTTAATCATTCGTTGTCTTCCCAGACTTACTTGTATTTTTCACAGTTGTATGGTTAAGTAAGTCTAAGGTATATGATTTTTATATCTTTTCTGTTTTATCTCCTATGCTAATGAGGTGAAGGGTGAAGAGACTAATTAACTAACTTTAACTAACTAACTAAGTCTTAATTAACCTAACATCAGTATCCGTTCCCACTTATCGTTCACACCTCACCAATGCAACCTTTGGGCTTACCAAATGCTATTCGTTGCTGGGATTACCAAGCGTAACGCACGTGCTCGAAGCGGTCATACTGAATGCATTTAACTATGGGAGAACAACTGAGAGAGATTTAATTAACTAATAAATAATTTAAATGATGAGCAATAAATAAAATCCTATTTAGCTTAGTCCATACTACAAGGTTTATCCAAGAAGTTTGTCTTTATTTCCGTACACAAACTTGTGTTCAGGTACAATATTTTCTCGAATAAAGATCTGTTCACTTTGGAGCTCCTACTATGGGCACATGGAAATTATTCTATCTCTAGAGAGGAAAAACTACCAGAGTTTTGCTACGGTTTAGGCCTAAACTTAGAAACAAGGGAGAGCTACCTCTTATTTATAAATTTGGCAATGCACTATGATATTGCGTATAGGATATCGGAGGGAAAGACGCGATATCGCAGCCCATGCGATATCGCATCCCATCAATCAGTGTCCTTGGGAACAACTTTAATGTTTTCCATTCATTCTCGATGTTTTGCAAGGCACATGCATCGTGAAATTCTTGTAAGTGGCTCTAAGGATCAACGTTGTATCCCTCCTCAAATCGTGGGATATTATTCATGTCTAACCTTTTGATCTTGCTATCTTTTTGGTGCCTTGTGGGAATTCTTACGACCTCCGTGATGTCTAACATGCTTCGGGTTGCAAGTAGGGGTTCTTCATGGTCATTTCTTTCATAGCGTTTGTGATGTCTACGTGGTTCCCTACTTTCCCTTCTTCCATGTTGTGATTCTCTAAAGTGTCGTTGTCCTCGCTCTTGACTCTTGCGTCGAGGTTTCTCACTCTTTTTACCTTTATCCTCACGGTTAGGTTCCTTATGAATGCTTCCTGATATTGAAGGAGAGGGTGAATGTGATGATGAAGGTGAAGAAGAAGGAGAACCATCACCATGACAATGTTTCCTACCTTCTCTTCGGTGGTCTCGACCCCGATCGTGATTACGATCAGAGTGCCCGCCCTTATCATGTATTTGTGTTCCCTTGTTGAACACTTGGTGTTCATGGGGATCAGAACTAGGATTGTGAATTGTGGAGTGAAGGTTCTGATACACCACCTCCTCACCATCATTAGGAGGGGGAAAGTCATTTTGTGGAGAACCTATTGAAATAGGTTCACCACCCTCAATTTCGCTTAAGACGAGTGGAGCATTATGGGATCTTTTGCCCTTCAAAAATGTATAGTATCTCTCCTGTTGTAAGTCCCTTTGACGTTGCGCTTCTATGGGATGGTAGTCCCTTGTTTCATGGTCGCATGCAACGTACTCTGCGTACAACTGTGACATGCCTATTCGTGCAAGAGCATGAAGGAGCATGTTGGGGACTACTTGGTCTGGAGGCAACACTGTGTTACCCTCCAAGTCTCTCCAACGTAGTTGTTCATCTTGATGGAGAATAAAGGTAAAGTCAGGTACATATTCATTGTGATGAATATATACCACACGAAATTGTTGAGGAACTAGCGAATTTTGGTTACCTGTGTTGTGTCGCCGACTGTCTCTAGTGTTGGTCCTAGGCAATGAAGTGCTTTTTTGCGAAGAAGAAGACATTTTTGTCTTGTTCAGTGTGCTATTTACCGTTATCTTATTTTTTTTTCTTTTAATCAACCCTAAGGGTTCGTTCTAGCATCCCAACGATATGAATGATCTCCTATGTTCTACGTAGTGCACAAACAACTATGTCCCCGGCAATGGCGCCAATGATGAGTGGCGAGGCAGCCCTACACTCAACCATACGAATACGAGCGTCTCACGCGCAATCCAGTCGAACTCCAAGGACTAAGTGCTTACGCGCCTTAATGGAACACTTGAGGTTAATCAATCGCTCTCTTCCCAAACTTACTTGTATTGTCACGGTTGTATGGTTAAGCTTGAGGTATATGATTTTTATATCTTTTATCTTTTTAATGTCTTATGCTAATAGGGGAAGGTGAAGAGACTAAGTGACTAACTTTCATTAACAATTCACTAACTAAGTTTTAATTGTCCTAGCACCAGTATCCGTTCCCACTTGCCGCACATACCCTGAACCAGTGCAACATTGCTAGGATTACCAAACGCTACTCGTTACTGGGTTACCAAGCGTTACACACGTGCTCAAAGCAGTTGTACTGAATGCACTTAACTAGGAGAGTCAAGGGCTGAGAGAGATTGATTATCTAGGAAAGCATTTAAACATTTAACAATAATTAAATCCTATTTAGCTTAGTCCATATGTTGCAAGGTTTATTAGAAAATTCATCTTTATTGTCGTACACAAATATGTGCTCAAGTACAATTTGCTCAAATAAAGATCCGTTCACTTTAAGACTCCTACTGCGGGCACATGGAAATTATTCTAACTCTGGAATGGTAAAACTGCTATAGTTTGGCTAAGGTCTAAGTCTAGATGCTTAAAACAGGGAAAGTCGCCTCTTATGTATAGACATTGCAGCGGGCTACGATATCGCGTACACGATATCACAGGGGCAAACGCAATATCGCGGCTCATCATATACAAAGAATAGGTCTAATCCAACCTAGCATAGAGTATCCATTCTTGACTTTCTATGTACATCCTAAACATGTGCTAACACTATTAGGTTACAAAGTGATCCATTGTTGGATGTACTAAGTGATTTACTACTAGGATTACCAAGAGTTAATATGTTTATGCTTAAAATTGGTTGTACTCATAGGAATTGAGTAAGTGCAATGGAATAAAATATTTGACTAATTGCATGGAAAAATAAAGGAACAATTAAAGTAAACTACAGGAAAGAAATTAAAGTGCTAGATCAATGCTACAATGAACTAAACATATCTTGATTTCATTTATGCCATGCAAGTGTATCTAGGTACAACATGCACTCAAATGAAACTCCATACAATCTATTCAATTCACATTGTTGGCACTCAGTGGGGAAAATATTCTAACTTTGTAGGGAAAAACTACAAGAGTCTAGCTACACAATGATCAAAAGGTATCATAAATGTGGTAGGAAGGTGTGTTTATATAGGCATTATGAGGCTTGTGTCAATGTTACGATGTTGATGTGACTGACTGACATAGCATTCATCAATAGGTATTATATTTTCATGAAAAATAAAGGTAGACTCTACAAATTGACCATGCACCAATGAGGATAGCAAAAATAAACTATACAAGTTTTTAGCTATAACATTCGAATGTTGTCTCAAATGGGTTATCACAACATAAGAAAGAAACACATGTAACTCTTCTTCAAGGGCTCCTAACTTGCACAACCCACAAATGTGCTCTTTTTTGGGGAATTAAGTCCATCTTCCACTTTCAATTATTAATAATACAAGTATTATTTGGTTACTTTAATGTTTCAAAAAATGTTTTTGACAAAGTAATGTATAGAATAACAATCAATATTAAATGAGGTCACGTGCATATGGGTTGTTATGAATAATAATTGTTAACATTTTATTAAGTTTGACTTGTTATGGGAGATAAAGCACAATTGTTACTTTCAATTCCCAAGGTAAAACTTGAAACAAAATGCTTGTAGTTACCTTTGGACATATAGCTAACATGAAATTTTGGAAGAACTCAAGTAGAACATAAGAGTGTTAGGTCAACATATACATTAGAATTGAACATGTGACTTGCAAATGAAAAGCCAATTAAAAAATGTAATGTGATGTAATAGTAATTGATATTAATTTGCATAATGTATTATTTAGTTTTTACTATAATAAATAATTTTCATGCATATGATAATTTTTAAAAATAAAGTATAATTTAAATTATTTTAAATTGACATGCTATTCCCACAAATAATGATTAAGAATTATGATGTAGATTCATTCACCCAAGTTATCATGTTTAGTGGTAAAAATCCAAACAGATTCAATTCCACTCAACAAAGTTAAATAATAACTTTTAAAAAATCCATAAAATAAATAGCAATGAGTAAGGCTGAAATTCTTTCCAATAATCCAACAAGACCACAATAAACGTATTGAAAACACGAATGGCTAGCAATTGTTATCGAAGATCCATGCTGCTGACTTGTTTGCATTCCATAAAAGTCCTTCTTGACGCCCATGCCTTCCGTCCGTCCTTCCTTCCTTCCTGCTGCTGCATACCCGCGTGTCTCACCAGTCATGCAACATGAACATACCATGAAGTTTGCATGCATGCCAAACATGCCATGGCCATCCGTATCGCCATTATTTTCTTCTTCTTCTTAGTCCATCCAATCAGTCCACAGTCCAACCTCTCGCTCTCATAATCCATCCATTCCATTCCTTTTGGATGATTAGTTGGAGCTTGTTCTTGTTTTTACTTGAACCGTTTATTTTATTTGCCGCCACGCAGTCACGTCACACTATGTCGGGGACCCTATTATTTATTATAATTAATATTATTGGGCTCGGCTGCAACTGATGCTTGGATCCGGTCCAGCCACGTTGCCAAATACGTGGAATATGGGTGGAAGATCAACAGGGAAAGGCTAAGCTATCTGAGCGTCCCGTTTTGTTACCTTGTCAAAAGTTGGTGAAGCCAGCCTGACTTGTTAAAAGGTAACGCTGAGTGCGTATCGGCCATTTGTTTTTAGATTCAAGTACTCTGATTTGCATTGATATTTGCGGGGATATGGATTTAAGGAGACGGGGTTCGTCGCAGTAACGATCAGGGGATATTTATAACATGGAATGTGAACACGGAATGGGTGGTGTCTGTCCACCGGACAAACTAAGCCAAAGCAAACACGTTAACCTCAATCCACAATCATAGAACGGCTGCCCTGGAAATGTCTGTATATGATGGGATAGCAACGACTGAAAACATCCCGGCGTTATAGACCCCGAGGGTTGCCTCAGATGTAAGAAAAGCTAGCGCTGCCTTGAAACTTACGTTCATTCTTAGTAGACCTATATGCTTTCATTCTTAGGTATGAAAAATGAGCCTTCTTCGCGTCAAAAGACAAAAATAAATGCCGATGCACAATTCTCACATGCAAGTTGAGCATACCATGATAGACATATTCCTTTCATCTGCAACAAAAGGGTGAAAACGTAAGGATTTTTCAAAGCATAGTTTTCTAAGTCACTGATTTAACAATTAGTTGCCAGGTCAGAAATTTTGCCAACCAAGATTTAGGTGTCGTTTTGCTACTTTTAAATATAATAGGCTTGACCGTGATTTTTGAAACATGCCCATCCAACATATTTCCAACTGTTATGTTTCAAAGCATATTTTTGTTCTTTTCCCTTCAACTGTGCAGGGAACAATGCACAATACGGGAGTTGACTGCTGTAGACTCTCACCCACCGCTAGTGCGGGCACACATCATTGAGTTCCTCCACACATTATCGAAAATTATTTCCATTTTGACCATTTGGTGCCATTTGCCACGTTTCATCTTTTTATCTTTGAACTTTTCATAACCATACTTTGTGGCTATCCTAGTATCTCTGGTCATCCTGTACATGTATGCAACCTATGAGCAACTCTTTTGATTTAGCTCAATTCATTGAGCTCCTAAGGGCAAGGCCATTCCAATTTTACTTACAAGTATTGAATGACACCTTAAAACTTAAGGTTTTCTACCTACAAATTGAGAATTAACCCTTGTGATGAATTCATTACTATTACATCCTTGGAGCTTCCAAACTAGTTCACATCTTAGCATCATGTTTTACAAAATAGATATTGCTAAACAGGTTTATAGATTTGCTAAACACACATGATGTGGAGCTCTAAATATAACGCTTGCCATCATCATTATCAACTAATAGTCAAGATAAACCAGGAACACTACACAATACGAGAGTCAATGAGAGAGTATTTAATTTACTTGGATGGTTGAATATATCTGGTTATATGTTGTTAACATTATTTAGTTAGCAAGGAGTTGCTAGTTTGAGTTATAAATGATGCCTTGCTATGCTCTTAAATTTCTTCTAAATTATTGTGTTTGGTTGAAGAACTCACTAATTGCCAAGTTCTATATTCAAAGAGAACTACTTCCAATAAGATAATATATTAAATGATTCTATATTACAATGGACATTGTTCTAAAGGCTTTTCTTGAAAGAGCACCAATCATGATAAAACCCTTGCATGATTAAAATGCATTATAAGTTTAGCATCTAGAGGAAATTTGTAATTTTAAATCATGGTTAATTAAAAGGTACTGCATGCAAGTTAGAGAAACCTAAGTGGGTCCTCCCTAAAGCAGGCTCATGTCTATAATTGCCTTTGCATACTCTCCTCACAAGGAGTCCGTTGGAACCAAGAATGATTAATGATCATTACAAGTTAAAAATCAAACCCATGTGAGAGAGCATCTAAGGATTATGTACCTTCATAACATATACACTAATTCACAATGGTATGAGGTAGTGAGGTGGCCACAAATGTTGTGAGAATGATGAGAGAGAAAGAGAGAGAATGGTAAGAGATTCTTATTCGAGTTACATAAATTTCTTGTAGAGTTTGTAATTAGGAAGATCTATTAGCTAAATATTCTTCCATTTAAAGAGAAATCAAATGAATCTTCAAGCTAGCGATACACTAGTTCCAAGCTACATTTTTACTCTATTTCAAGTTTTTATGGCTTTTGTTAAAGTATCAACAATATTTTTCTTCTATGAGTTTTTGTAAATCAATTAAACCTTCTTCAACAATATCTTTAATGAAATCAAACTTGATTGAATATGTTTTGTTCTATCATGATAAGTTGACTTCCTTGATAGATGCAAGACACTTCGTTATCCCAAAAAAATTGATATTTTTCTTGCTTTACACCAAGAAATTAGAAAAAGCTACACAACCATAACATCTCCTTACATGCTTCTATTAATGCCACATATTTAGATTACATAAACAAGCAAACTAAATTTTCTTTAAGTATTTAAGAATTCATTTCATGGCAAGCTAATTATTCTAATCATAACTGTTCATGCATCTACTAACAACACTTATTTCATATGCTATTTCGACGAGCGCATACCATAGCATCCATTAAAGAACCAACAATATAAGTATAGGAAATATCTTTTACTTTAGCAATTTCTTCTTTACTAGTAGGATAATCTTTCTTAGATAAGTAAAAATGAGAAGTCAAAGGAGTATTTCTAGGTTTTTCTTGTAACATATTAAAATGTTCTAACACTTTTTCAATATACTCATTTTGATTGAGCTACAATTTTTCTACTTTTAGTTCCTATAAATATGCACTTCAAGAATCCATTTGCTTGTGCCAAATCCTTTGTAGCAAACTACATACTTATCTCTATTTTAAGTTATTTTATTTTTAACATACAATTCCCTACAATTTGCATATCATCTACATACAACAAAAAAATTATGAATTTCTTCTTATGACCTAAGAAATAAACACAATAATTAAATCACTCCTATAATAACCCATTTGTTACATAAAAGGATCAAATTTTTTGTATCGCTACCTAGGAGCCTATTTTAAACCATATAAACTTTTTCTTAAGTGACATACATAATGAAGTTTATTTTGATCAATATATCTATCACAACCTACAAATTTGTATAAATTTAATTATTGAATTCAATGCATATGATTAATTTTTTAATGTTGTTACATGCATTTTAATAGATTAACTTATTGTTATTACTGATATTATTGTTGTTATTGTTGATAATTTCTCACATAAGTGAATGCAATTTGCTTGATAAGTTATTTGTTAATGTTTTGTATCTTTTATTTTACTACCATTGGAGCCTAGTCATAGATCTGCTGAATGTTTTATGATTAAATTTTGAAATCCAATTACCCTAGGAAGCTTGTCTTTTATTGGTTATTATTATGTCTTTATAAATATTTGGCTATACATATTTTATTCTTTATGCACATTTAGATATGCACATTCAATCTTTATTATGCACATGTAATTATGAGCCTTTTTATTTTATTATGCATACGTGATTTTATAATACTTTGTTCATGAATCAATTTTAAATTAGAAAATAGCTAATGAAGGTTGTGCATGTACCTGACAATAATTAAATAATTTGCATTTTGCATTTTCCTTAAGAAGGCAATTCTTTACTGTTTATTGTGAACCGAACAACCATTAAATAATTTGTACCTTTTCACACAATGGCGAGGCACCATTTTTTTTTATATTGAATGCTCTATATAATTATACTAAAGCCAAACTGTGAGAATGATTGATTTGAAACAAAGCATTGAAGATTGGGTACGAAATAATCGCATTGACGCTGCGTCGGTGAGAATGATTGATTTCAAACAAAGCATTGAAGATTGGGTACGAAATAATCCCATGGACGCTGCGTCGGTATTTCACGTGTACATTCATACGTGTTTTCAAGAAGCGTTGAAATTTCAACAGAGACGATAGGTAGACCAAACGTCACATTATCCGCAGTTCGTTCTAGTACAACGGCTATGTCACGTGAACATCGTGACATCGAATTGGCAAGCGTCGTAATAAACAGACGAGACAAACGTCAACAGAGGAAAAAGCCAAAAAACAACCTGTACGTCCAGGTCCGGTGTTAGGTACTGCAATTGTTGCTTTAGTTACGTCGGCTGGGCTCCCGGATTCAACATCCGATCTGACTATCTGAGATGAAGAAGCTTGGAATCCTCAGACGAAGATCAAAAGTAATGATTCAATCTTTCGAAGCAACACAGAAGCTTGGAATCCTCAGACCAAAATCAAAAGTAATGATTCAATCTTTTGACGCAACACAGAATATGATTTGATATAAATTTATTACCGTAGAACAGAATAACAGATAGGAATCAATCCAACCGTGTATTCTAAGTTACCAAGAAACATTTCAAATCCATCCGAGCACGGAAACAACATGCTATTGAATAATAGACATTCTTTCCATTGTTGGAGACATGACACCATAGCTTTTTAATACCTAGTAATAACAACAGACAAGAAACCCTAAAGACTACACTGCAACCTTGGAAAATATTCTAAAACCATGACATGATTGGCAGATTTCATTCACTTTCACTGCAACCTTGAAAAATATTCTAAAACCAGGAGATGATTGGCCAGATTTCATTCATTTTCACTTGAATTCAATAGTATTGAATAAATAATCATCGATTTGTGGACCGCGGAATGAAACGCCTAGTTCATTTGGTGCCTGGTCAGAGACAAGTTAAGAAACCCATGCATAAGATTTAACTAGGCCTGCAAAATCAGGGTAAACTTGGTTCATTATCGTTTGTGTTAGAATTATGATTACCCTGATATAGAGATCGGATCGGATCACTTTGATGAAGTAGCTGAAATCCTGTACCGACTTCTCCCCAGAGAGAATTATGATTACCCTGATATAGATATAAAGGATCACTTTGATGAGGTAGCTGAAATCCTGTACCGACTTCTCCCCAGAGAGAATTATGATTACCCTGATATAGAGGATCACTTTGATGAGGTAACTGAAATCCTGCGTAGAGAAACTCCTGAGGAATAGCTGTGGACTGGACGTTTCCAAACAAGTGCAATGCAAATAACATGTTATTATAATCTATTGTAATATTCCAGTTTCAAAATGATTTCCTAAACCTGATCTCTTACCTCTAAAACAAAGTTCTGGTCTGGCTCATGTGGCGGCACTCCTGTAGTTACACCACCTCCAGCAGTGTTCGGCTGCCAGAAACCTCCATCTGATGGCATATTCTGTCTTTGGTGAAGATAAGTACCTTGGTAAACCTGAGGCTCTTGATGAATATGCGATTGCTCTGTAACGTTTTCGCTGTATTGTTTGCCTCCCCATGTAAACTCTTTCTCTTTAGTGTCCTCACCGACCTTACAAATGTTACATTTGTATCTAGGCTGCAAAGTTCGAGCTGTTTCCTTGTTATTGATGTAGCGAAATACGGTATTCCTTTGTCCACATAGTGGACACTTAGGATTCTGCTCTCTGAAAAACTGTTCTATCCATTTAGCTTCTTCTTCGTCTTCGTCTTTCAACCTCCTTATTCCACCCACTTCCTTCACTCTGTTTCTGAAAGACTGTTCTATGTTTTTAGCTTCTACGTCACTCAACCTCCTTATTCCACCCACTTCCTTCGCTCTGTTTTTGAAACTCTGAAACTCCATCTGTATCTCTCAATTTTCACTCTTGGTGCCTGCTTGAGTGCTGCAGTCTGCAACGATGCGCTCTGCTTGGGCAACGATGCGCTCTTCTTGGGCATAAGGGAGGGAGATTTATACAGTATTCTTCAATCCCGAGGGACCACAGAAACAGAACAAGTTGCTGGGAAAATCGGAAAAACGAGAAAAACATAACCAGTTGCTGGAAAAACCAAAAAAACTTGAAAAACAGAACAAGTTGCCGGCAAAATCAAAAAAACGAGAAAAACAGAACAAGCTGCCTGGAAAACGAATCTCAGATACACGGACTGTGGATTGGAATGTAAGCAGAGAAATGTACGCTGGGGATGGTGGGTGGGTTGGTTTGGATGGAGTAACCGAGGCTGATTTAACCGAGGAAAAC
This sequence comes from Gnetum montanum, assembly GCA_015680685.1. NCBI lineage: Eukaryota > Viridiplantae > Streptophyta > Gnetopsida > Gnetales > Gnetaceae > Gnetum > Gnetum montanum. The sequence goes on along the minus strand of MNCI01029067.1, from coordinate 41,386 downwards.
TACAGTTTATGCCGGTGTAGGAATTGTGAATGGTTCGTACCCATATGCTGAGTGGCAACAACTGAGATTGCTGTCTAGTGTCTACCCAGTTTGTTATCCTACCAACCTGCGCCCATTCTGTGGCACCTGATGGAGCAGAAAACAAAACAAAACATAGATTTTCCGTCACTGCTTTTGCAGGAGGGTCACGTGTACAAATGACAAACAGGAAAAAAACGGCTGTCGCAAATTTAATGCTGTCGGAAAAAAACAGGAAAACAATATTGTTGGACTTGCCAATCTGTTTTGCATTACGGAAGTTTTGCTTGGTCTTACTTCTGTATCAATCTCACAAGTCACGTCTTCTGGAGCGGTCATTAAAGGCGAAACAGCGATGGTAGCATACGTACTTGTGAAGTGCAAGAACGAATAGTGAAGCATGTACTGAATAGCATACCATGATGTTGCATGCTATGATGTTGCATGAATGCATGCATGCATGCCAAACATGCCATGGCCATCCGTGTTCCCATTTTCTTCTTCTTCTTCTAACTCCACCCAATCAATCCAGCCCAACTCTCACTGTGACCCTCACTCTGCCTCGTATAATCAGGTTACGGCGGGTCATGACTCATCACGCGTGTTGTGTTTGGGTTTAATTGCATGTTTCCTCTTCACCGCCCTTCTTTCTTTCTTTCCTCTTCACCAAATCTTAGGTCTTACCGAATTATGCCTCCTTCTGGAAATCGGATGCTATCAACGCCCCTTCTCAATATCTTATCTTGATACATGGGATATGCTTGTAACATCAACAGATAAAAGATCTCGGCGTTCCCTGCCGCCTTATAATAACTTATGAGGAGTTTTTAACATAAATTTAGGAGATAATGTTCTTAATTCAAATAATAAAATAGCATATAATTTGAAAAATATACAATGAAGCAATTAATGGAATATATCATCAGAAAGGTTCATACAAAATTCAATAATATGTTTGACCAACAATAAAAATGCATCCTCTTTTCTTGGAGCATATTTCCTTCTCCACATGTATTCAAGGAGATATGAATCATATAACTCCCGTCTTGAAACATTTCATGAAATGCTAGATCTTATTGATCACCATGTGATTTTAATAGTGTTTGTATGAACACTTGTCACTGGGTCTTTAAAATGCAGTGAGTGATTCACCATCCTATGATCAAACTGAAGCTAGTAAAGCCATTCTAAATCATAAGTGATGAGTTGTGAGGTACCCCTATGCCCAACCATATGAATCATAAAGCGTTCACACATGATCCAGTGAAATTTTGTGGACCCTCTCGTTTCTGATGCACTAGTCTTGTAGCAAGTGAATCTTTCCCTAAGGGTCGTTCATTGTCTTCCTAATTACACTTGCGAAGTTCAAAAGTATGGTTAAGTATAATTGAGAAGACAACAAACAATCCTTAGGGCAAGATTCACTTTCTAGAAGACTAGTGCATTGAAAACTAAAGAGTCTACGGAATTTGACCAGATCGTGCATGAACGCTTTATGATTCGTATGGTTGGGCGTAGGGGTACCTCACCCCTCATCATTGGTGTCATTGCTAGGGATTTTGTTTGTTGAAATGTGCACTATTTAGGTTTAGTATACATCATTAATATCGTTGGACGAACCCTAGGGTTAACATCATTTCCATATTTCATAATTACAAAAAGCACACCGATACTTTATTTGTTGCAAAAATGTCTTCTTCTCATAGGCGTGACAATGTTAAACCACTGGTTCCATAAGAGTGCAAAGTGATATATACTCATCCATATGAGTTTATGCCTGATTTCACCTTCATCCTGCATCAAGATGAGCAACTACGATAGCATGATATGAAAGGCAACATTATATTGTCCCTTGATTGATTTGTGCTTGGGATGCTGCTTCAAACTCTAAAAAAGTCAGGCATCTTGGATCTTCAAGAGGAATATGTTGTGAATAGTTATGGCACTTAAGACTATCATCCCATTGACACACAACACAGGCGAGATTGACATCAAGAGAGGCATCATGAGGATGCTAAGGGGAAATGGTTCACTAATCCCTTATTCCTTTTAAACCAAGAAAATGACAAGGGCCTTGCCTTTAAAGACTCTTAGCATGAATATTTTCTACCCTTTGTTACTAGTGATGAGGGTGTGGCCTTGAATTTGCAGTTTACAATCCATAATTTAGGTTTAGGAAAAGATGGCAGTTAAGGCAAGGGATCAAATAAGCATCAAAATGATAGGAAACTTGATGAATGTGGCCTTCATAACTAAAGGGGGAATTGGTAGATTCCATGGTGAAGGGAGTCCTCCTTCCTCTTTTTCCTCTTCATCCGAATCTACTTCTTCCTCCTCTTCTGATTTTGAAAGACATTGCAAAAAGAACAACCGTGATGAAGATGAGCATTGAGGCAATAACACTAATCACCATGCCCACAATAATCAAAGGGGTGATAGAGGACATCATCAGTGACACCAAAATCATGATGATGATGAGCCTTTGTTGGTGACTTGAAACATGCTTAACATTGTAGAGGCAGTTAGAATTTCAACTAGTTATGTGAAGTATAGTCAGATCAAGTGCTTAGACATGAAAAATATTCCAAGATTTGAGGGGGGATATAACTCTAATTCGTAGACACATATACAAGCTTTTCCTAATGCCTGTGCTTTGTAGAACATTGAAAATGACTAGTAGAAACTCACGCTATTCCCTAGGACACTCATCAAAAAGGTTGAAAGTTGCTACTAGTCCTTAGAGTTCGAATCTATTTGTAGATGGAGGACCATGCTAGAACTATTTAATGATAAATATCAGACGTGCTCTAGAGTGTCTACCTTGAGAAGGCAAATCCAAGGCTGCAAACAGGGAACACATAAACCCCTGGATGCTGCCATGGGTAGCTATTATTCTCTCTTACATCGATGCCTAGGCCATGGTTATTCTCAATGGGAACAACTCCACCATATCATTGATGGGCTCAAATAGAAACCAGAAGAACTCTTGGTGTTTATGCCTAAGAAAGGCTATCCAAACTAAGAGCTCATTAGATACAAAGGCTAATAGAACAAGTAGACGAAGAAGATGAGTTGCAAAAAAGGGAAAGTGTTAAAGAATATAATAGGGACCCTTCCATTAGGAAAAGAGAGGTTTGATTTTATGATGAGGAGGAGTCACCACTCAATGAAGTGGTGAACAGGAAAACCTTGTCCATTCAAAAATCTATTTTTGATATTTGGGAAAAGGTTGATAAATTATGGAATTCTTTGGATGAAAAGTTTCAAACTACTATGAAGATTGCTGAAGCATCCAAAGGGCAAAATAGTGATCGTGACCACAAGAGGTAGAAAGAAGTAGAACATGCCTACCAAAGAGGTAAGGACAAAGCTACCATGGTAGAAGAAGTTGTGGGGACAGACTCCGAAGATGATGGTGGTTGTGGCATTTGTTAATATGAACATTTGAAGGAATGTTGCCTTGTGGTGTCACACTTATAAGAGTCTGGGGTATACATGTTGAATCCACGACTAGCACAGAGGCAAGCACCCAGACAATTGCCTTATCCACAAGGCAATCCAAGGCAGTTCTATTAACAATAATAAACTTACTAGCCAAGTGGGGCTCCACCACAACCATATGACTAGTCAACAGGGGCACCAACCATAGTTGTGGGGAATGCCACCACCAAGACAGCAGTAACCTTATAAGGAACTAGATCCATATGGGTACTATGTTCAACAACTCGTATCTGCACGAAGCTCTATAAGCCATGCTTCATTTCAACATCACTATTACCCTTTGTAGTACCATAAAACACATTCACTATTTACTCCAGGTGAGAACCCATATCCATATCATCCTCCGCATCCATATGCACACATTCCTCCACCCTCAACTAAGTTACCTCTTGTTTCATTCATGCAGGGAGAAATTCCTCCATAGCCATAATAATGAAATGCTACAAGGGCTGTACATTCACAATTGGCCTTCTAACAAAGTAGTTCAAACAATAACCCTTTTTTTGACCCAATAATCCTTCCAAACCCTCACAACCTAATGCGGCTAGTCATCCTATATCTCCAACATCCTCATCCTTTGCATCAAACACATTCGAGTGCCCTTCAAACCAAACATTGCCTTGAATCTACATTATGATACTAACTCATGCTATTTCCTATTGGATCAAGGTTGGCAATCTTCCCATGAAAAGATCTGACCTAGGAAGTCCACTCATTTACTTACAGATCATTAGACATGACCCATGTAAGGCTATTCTTAATTCTGGTTTTGGTGTTAATCTCATCTTCCATGACATGTACAAAGCCTGGGACCTTCCACCTCTTAAGAAGAGGAACATCTGTTTAGAATTGGTAGATCAGTCAATCACTATTCCTTTAGGATTAGTAGAGGACATTGTGACCACAATTTGTGGGTGGTCCTATCCTACTAATGTTCTAGTGATCAAGATAGAAAATTACAAAGGTGACTTTCCCATCATTATGGAAAGGGCTTGGTTAAGCATAGTTGATGCATGAATGGACATTAGGAATATCTCCTTGAAAATCTCCAAGGAAAATGAATTTGAAAGGCTAGAGAAGAAGCATGTTCCATGCATCGCATATAATGATAACAAGTCCAGTTGTGTGCATACAATTTGGTCCATCAAAAGTACATACATTAAAGCATGCAATCAATGTGCATAAGACACAGATATCCACATGTGCTTGTACGTAGTAGCCACAAAATAGGAGGGCACCCAGTGGCTAACAGTTGACTCTGATGCATGGAACCAACTGAGACCTTGACATGAGCTTATGTTGAAGATATGGATGAACTTGAGCAAGTTCATCACCAACTCTCTAATGATGAAGATGATGATACCTTTGGGGAGAGTTGGAAATTGTTGATAATTTCAAGTAGGAGCCCCTAGAGTTAAAAACTCTACTAGCTAGCATGGAGTACACATTTTTAAATAATGGTAAACCGATCATAATCAATGCAAATCTTGCTCTTGAACAAAAAGACAAGCTATTGCAGGTTGTTAACAAATGGCCAATAGCCTTTGCTTGGTCATATCTTGAACTAACAGGAATTGATCAAAGGATATGTTAGCATCACATCTACACCAACCCGGCCATGAAGCCAAGAAGGTAACCACAAAGGCTATTGAATCCCAAATTGAAGTAGATCATCAAGGAGAAAATAGAACAACTCCTCAAGGTAGGGTTCATCTATCCCATCATGGTTTGTGAGTGGGTTAGCCCACTCGTAATTGTTCCAAAGAAAGGTGGCAAGTGGTGGGTCTACATCGACTTTAGGCTATTGAACATGGCAACATTTAAAGATCATTTTCCATTGCCATCTATGGATCAAGTGTTGGAAACTATCTCTAGGCATTGCTATTATAGCCTCTTGGATGGTTAAAGTGGCTATAACCAAATCCAAATTACACCAGAAGATGAGGCTAAGATAACATTCATGAGTCCCTAGGAAACTTCTGCATATTGTAAGATGCCATTTGGTTTGGACAATGCCCTGCAACATTTCAATGCAAGGTTAGTATTTTTCAACAACAAATTGGTACTAAGGTAGACTTTTTTATGAATGACTTCTCTACCTATGGGGATACATTTCAGCAAGCCTTGGATTTCCTTAAGTAGGTTCTAAAAAGATATGTTGAAACCAACCTTAGGCTCAATTGGTAGAAAAGCCATTTAATGATCTAGGAAGGCATAGTACTGGAGGATAGAATTAATGAGGTAGGGATTGGGATAGATCTAGAAAAAATAAGGGTCATCCAAGGAATCACATGCCAACCAAAGATAGTTAAAGATGTCCAATCATTCCTTGGACATATTGGCTACTATCAGCGATTCATAGAGAATTTGTCTAAGATCGCAAAGTCATTGGTTGAGGTTACGAAGAAAGATGCTTTGTTTGTTTGGACTAAGGAGTGTGAACATGTAGTCCAACAGTTGAAGGAAAAACTCATAGAAACTCCAATTCTATAGGCACTAGACTAGTCTAGACCATTTCATACAATGACAAATGCATCTAATTATGCCTTAGGAGTCATGCTTATGTAGTTGGATGATAAGAAACATCCATATTACATCCACTACATGAGTTAAAGAATTATGGGTGCATAGCTAAATTACACCATAACTGAGAAAGAATTAATGGTAGTGGTGTATGCTCTCAAAAATCTCAGGTAGTATGTGCTTGGCTACAAAGTATTTGTGCACACAGATCATAGTGCCATCCACTTCTTGATGAACAAGCAAAAGGTGAGCCCCCATATCATACAGTGGATTGTGATCTTGTAGGAATTTGATCTCATAATGGTAGATTGGAAAAGGTCTGAGAATGTGGTCGTTAACCACCTCTCTTAGTTAAGATGGGATAATAAAGAGGAGGAGAGTCCACTCTCTAATCAATTTCTAGATGAACTCCTCTTTACAGGAGTGATAAATGACTAAGTTCCCATAGAAACAAAATGGTATGATGGCATTCTCACTTACCTTCTCACTTAGGAGATGCCACAAAGGTTGGACTTCAGAAGGAAACAACAGTTTCTTCATTGGGCAAAGTACTTCATGGAAATCATCGGACACCTATACAAGGTGTGCATTGATGGTCTAGTTCATTGGTGTATCCTTGATGTGGATCAACTACACATTCTCTAAGATGCTCATGAAGGCCCTTGTGAAGGCCACTATGCAGGGAGAAGCATGGCTATAAAAAGTCTAATGGCAAGTTACTATTGGCCTACAATCTTCAAGGATGTCCATCAATTTGTTTGATCTTGTAAGTACTATCAATGAGATGGTGGGATAACCACAAGAATGGATAGTCCTCAACAGTGTATTCAACCATTGGAACTCTTTGATATATGGGGCATAGACTTCATGGGTTCCATCACACCCATGTCCATTGGAAAGTCATATATCATCGTAGTAGTCAACTAGTGCACTAAATGGGTAGAAGCAGTAGCCATCATCGATTGTACATCATCCATCGGTACTAGATTTGTACAACAACATGTTGTAAACAGGTTTGGGGTGCCATGTGCACTGATTTCTGACAATGGAACTCATTTTTACAAGTGTCACTTTTACAAAGTTGACATAACATTTGGGGGTTGAACATAAATTAACAACACCTTATCACCCCTAAGCCAATGGTCAAGCAGAAGTTACTAACATGGAGATCACAAAGATCGTAACAAGGACCATAAGCATATATAGGAGAGATTGGAGCACAAAACTCAATGATGCCCTTTGGGCCTACTGCTCAACATGGAAACTCCCTATTGGCTACTCTCCCTATAAGTTAGTGTACAGAAAACTTTCAATGCTTCCAATTCAATCCGAGCTCCGTACACTCTCAACAGCCTACGATCTGAATCTTAACCTAAGTCTAGCATAAAAAGAAAGACTGATCAACCTCAACGTGCTAGATGAAAATCAATTAGTGGCCCTATCTTTGAATGAAGTGCACAAGGCATTTAAAAAACAATGACATGACCTTAGAATACAACAAGTAAAATTTCAATCGGGAGATAAGGTTCTCTACTGGAATCCCACACATGTACCTTAGAAAACTAAATTTCAAACGTTGTGGGAGGAACCTTATGTAATTGATAAAACCTTTCTTTCTAGGGCCATGATCATATACAAAACCTGAGAGCCCAAATAAAAAGTAGTTGGTCAATATCCAATAAGTGAAGCTTTTCCATGAGCCAAGATAAGCCAGTACAACAACTACTTTAATGGATGGAGAACCATGCTTAATTTTTTGAATCTCCTCCTTCCAACTTTGTCATGGGGGAGATGGCCATCTGTACTAATCATCCATATGGCTTCTTAGGTTTTCTACTTTTTATTTTTTTGATTTTGCAAGTTATTTATTTTACAACTGTTTGATTTCCAAAATTTTTCCTATTTTTACCCCATTTTTGTTTTACACCATCACTAGTATGTTTAAAAATTTTATTGGATATTTTACACTTTCTTATATATTTTACCTTGTTTTGTTTTAGTGTAGTTTTCAGATTTTTGCTAATAAAAGTGCTTTATTATCAATAGGACACAGTGGTGATGTAACTGCTACTAATGGTGGTTTGTGCTTAATGTTTTGGTTGCTAATGTATGGTTTCTATTTTTGAATTTTTGTACTGATGGCTCAATCACAATATTTTTTTCATGGAATAGGTAGTGTGTCCACGACATCCGCCCATTCACTAACTCTATGGTTTTCCTTATTTGGGAAGTTTAAGGTCCTTTTCATTAAATCAAATTTTAATAAATTGGTAACCTTGGTAGTTTTTAGAATTGGGAAGGATTCAAAGGTTTTTATAGGGTGTGACTTTAAGGGGACTTAATACTATTCATACTCTTCCACTTACTTGAGTGCTTGAGTGTTTTCATGGACTTCTAATGATTCCATTCCAACCACTAATAGAAAGTTAAATAAAGTCTTTGCATGGTGTGGTTCCCATCAAAAAAAATGATGGGAATTTAAAGCACACCCCTTAGACAAATAAACAGGCTACAAGCATTGGTTATGGAACTACAAAGACATGTTACCCATGCTTGAAGGTCCCTTTAACTAAGACCCTCTCTTACTTCTTATTTCTCTTTTCTTCTCTTTATGGAATGGTGGTTGTTTTTTGGAAGAACTCTTGTGTCTTGACGGGATGGATTGGTCTTGGAATGGCAATGTGAAGTCATTGAAAGAGGTTGGTTTTGGTTTAGACTAAGGATGGATCTTCTTCAGTCATTTTAAACATGAACTTCGCAAGGGACTTCTTATGACCTCAATTGGAATTCCATTCCACATTCTCCAATTTCCATTTATGTTGTCCATAACTTACCTCGTTGTCAATGTCCATGTTCTTGATTCCATGTCTTGGTCTAACGTATTTGAATTCATAGGTAGAATCTTTCGGGTTTTGCTTCTTAACTTCCATCAACCTTTAGTCACCTCTGGGGCCTAAGGACTCCTCAGGTTGAGGTTATGTAAGGGTAAAAAGAGCATGTGCTTGCTATGGGGAGGATCCACTTGCATATGCCTTGGTCGAGTTCATTAAGCACCTTATCCTTAGACATTCTTAGAACTAGAATCTTTCATACATCCATCTTTTGCATCAACCCAAGTGCTCCTTTATATATTTTGTTCATTAAAAGTGTTCATCAAATTTTTTAATTTTTGAGCTTTCAAAAACCCTCTTCAATGATTCCATCATATTCTTGGCTTTTCTGGGATTCCATGGATCCCAATTTTATTGAAAAATTCCTTATATTTTTTGAGATATTAACATTTAAAAATTTTTCTCAATGGGCCTTGTATATGGGGCCCTATTGATGGAGCAAACTTATATACGAGGATTTGTATATGGGGCCCCATCAACGTAAGGGAAAAAATAGTCTAAATAGGCATGACCTCACTTAGAAGATTTTACATTTTCTCACAAATGTCAAAGGATTTTTTTTAATTTTTTAGAGACTAGAACATTCCAGAGCCTATAACTTCCAAACCTATTTATCCAAATTCTCTGTTCTTTGACCCTACAACTATCGAAGGTAAGCTCTTCATTGCGGGGGCCACAAATGTGCCATTTTTATAGCAAAATTTTCACAATTTTTCTAACTCCCACAAAGGCTTAACTGAAAAATTAACTATTAAATACTTAATTACAAAAGTTAAGCCTTTCCAACAAGCCCTAGTAACATTCATAATAAATAATAAATAAATAATTAATAAATTTATCAATTTACCATAGTCCAACGTTAGCCAAAGTGTAACAAACTAACGAGAAAGGTATTCGAAAATTTTGAAGTTACACATTACACCTACTAATCCATGGATGTGTTGTGACTGCAGATGACACCAAAACATAAGTACATGTAGGAAGCAGGACTATCCTAACTAAACGAATAGCCCTAAGAAGAACTACTTGCAATCCACATCACAGGTCCTGTTAGGGAAGAGGTAGAAGTGGAGTCTATCAGATAGATTCCAGAACTAGCAATAGTACCAACAAAACACTCCCATGAAGATGATGCGCTAGCGCAACCAATAAATCTTTAGGTGACTTTAATAGAGGCCTACCTGAATGAAATCAAATTAAGGGAGGTCCAAAAATTGGTGTTGTAGGAATTAAATTTTGGCCCTTTCCTGGAGCATGCACTAAGAGAATTGTAGGACCAGCTAAAGGCCTCTCCCATGTGACCAATTATCACTTCCACTGGGGAGTGGTACATGGGAGAGACATTTCTATTATGGAATAACAGGCAGCCAAGATTAATAGTGAAAATCAAGGATATCTCAGTGTCCTACTTAGTGTAGGCCATTACTACAGTACTTGGGTTGCTTGAAATAGGGGCAAAGGGCATCTTTCTATATGCAAAAGTTCCCTAGGGACTTATGAATGTGGTTTTGTCTTGATCTTTGGGTGCAATTTGGATTTGGTTATAGCCACTATAACCATCTAGAAAGTGGTAGTAGTAATGCCTAGAGATGGTGTCTAACACCTGGTCCACAAATGACAATGGAAAATGATCTTTGTAGGTTGCCATGTTTAATAGCCTTAAGTCAATATAGACCCTCCACTTGCCACCTTTCTTTGGCACTATTATGAGTGGGCTAATCCACTCATTGTTCACAATGGAATAGATGAACCCTACCTTGAGGTGTTGTTCAATTTTCTCTTTGACAATCTACTTTAGTTTGGGGATCAACCACTGCTGCAGATGCCTCTTTGGCTTTATGGAGGCATCTATATAGATGCGGTGTTGGCATATCCATAGATCAATTCTGGTCAACTTGTGATATGACTGGGCAAAGGCTATTGGCCATTTGTTGACCACCTTCAATAGCTTCTCTTACTATTTAGAAGTAAGATTAGCATTGATTATCACTGGCTTTCCATTGTTTAGAAAAGTATAGTCCATGTCGGTAGGTAGAGTTTTTAGCTCTATGGGTTTCTATTTAAAACTTTTAGGGATTTTCAACTCTCTCCAATTGGTGTCATTAGGTTCATCATCAAAGAGTTTTCAATGAACTTGCTCTAGTTAATCCATGTTTTCAACATAAGCACTCACTAAGCTCTTAGTTGGTTCCATGCATATTGTTAAGCTACTATTAGGATCAACTATCAGCCATGGGGTTCCCTCCTATTTTGTGGTTGCTACATATAAGTACGTTTGAATTTTAGACACATCTGCACATTACATACATGTTGTGATAGATGTACTTTTCACGAACCATAGTTTCTGTGCATAGTCGCACCTAGTGTCATTGTACATGATGCATGGAAATCACTTTCTCTCTATCTTCTCAAATTCATTTTCCTTGGAAATCTTCAAAAGATGTCTCTAATTCCCAACCATGTATCAATGGTGCTTAACCAAGCACTTTCCATGATGATTGGAAAGTCGCCTTTGCAATTATCAACATGGATCACTAGGAAGTTAGAATGATAGGACCACCCATAGATCATGGTCAGAATGTCCTCCACTAGTCCCAAGGGAACAATGATGGATTGATTTGCCAACTCAAGATGAATGTTGCTCTTCTTAAGTGGAGGTAGGTTCCAGGCTTTGTACATCTCATCAAAAATTAAATTTACACTAGAACTTAAGTCTAAAAGAGCTTTGCAAGGCTCATTCTTGATCATTTTCAAATAGATTAGGAGACTCCTAGGAATAGATCTTTTCTGGGAAGGTGACCATCCTTTATCCAATCCATAATAGCATAGGTCAACATCACGGTATGCACTTTGGGTGGTGTTTGGTTTGAAGGGTTCTTGAAAAAGTTAGTAGAGGATGAGGAAGAACTAGGATCATTAGTTGTAGGTGTATGTAAGGGCTTTATAGGACTGTTGGTTTAAATGAAGCATCTTTTTAGGGTTTATGTTCTAAATCACTCAGCTGAGGAGCCAACAATAAGTTAATAGCTCTAGTGGCATTATGTTGCTACAACTAGGCTGGAATTTTGCCCTACATTGATGGAGTAGGTAGTAATTAAGTTGAGGGTGAAGTGACATAAGTAGAAGGATGAGGAGGGTAATGAGAAAATGGGGATTTCTATCTTGTAGATTGGGCTCTGAAGTATTTATGAGGGTAGTAGTGATGTTGGAATAAAGCATGACTAGAAGAGTCACTCGAAGAAATGGATTGTTAAACATAGTATTCATATGGATTCTATTTCTGGTAAGGGTACTACTACCTTGGTGGTGGCATCCCTCATGATTGTGGATGTTTCCATTGATGGTATTGCTCATAAGGTTATGGTGGAGCCCCACTTGAATAGTAGGCTTATTATTGGTGGAACTGCCCTAGGTTGCCTTGAGGATAAGGCAACCTTCTGGGTGCTTCCCTTCTTGCTAGTTTGGGATTTAGAGCATACATCCTAGACTCCTACAAGTGTGACATAACAAGATAACATCCCTTAGGATGTTCATATTGGAAAATGTCACACCCACCATCATCATTTGATTCAGAATCCACAACCCCCTCTACTATATTAGCCTTTCGCTTACCCCTTTGATGGACATGTTCAGCTTCCTTCCTTCTCCCATGATCACAATCACTGCTTTACTCTTTGGATTGCTATGCTATTTTTAGAGTAATTTGGAACTTCTAAAGAGTCCCACAATTTTTCTACTTTAGCCAAAATTTCAAAAATAAACTTTTGAATCAACAAGATCTTTTGCTGCACTACTTCATCAAGCAGTGCCTTCTCATTATCATAAAATTAGACCTCCCTTTTGTGAATGGAAGGGTCCTAGTTATACTCTTCTACACTTTTCCTTTTTATTAACTTCTATTCTTCTTTGACAACCTGCTCATTGAGCCTATGGATTTGATGGGCTCTAAGTTCTAAAAGTCTCCCTTGGGCATAAATCCCAAGATCTCTCTTCGTTTATGTGCACAGCCCATCTATGATATGGTGGAGTTTCTCCCTTTGAGAATAACCATGGCTAGGACATTAGTGCAAAAGAAATAGTACCTGTGCATGGCTGCATCCAAGGGTTCATGTGTTCCTTGTTTCCAACCTTGGATCTACTTTCTCAGGTTGGACACTTGAGAGTACATTTGATACTTTTCATAGAAGAGCTCAAGCATTGTACTCCATTTATGGATTAATTTTGGCTCCAAAGGCTAGTACCAACTTTTACCTTTCTTGATTAGTATCCATGGAAATAGCTTTAACTTTTGCCATTTGTTTTCGATGTTCTATAAGGCATAGGCATCATGAAAGGCTTCAAGATGATCTTGTGGATCTAAGTTGTATCTCCCTTCAAACTTAGGAATATTGTTCATATCCAACTATTTAATTTTGCTATCTTTCACAAAACCAATTTTAAAAGCCAAATGATAAGGGGAAAAAATAATGGGCGAGCAAGCATCATGCAAAACATGAAGAAATCTATATCACGCTTAATTATGTTATGTTTTTGTCATGTGTGTCAATCATGTATCACATGATAATTATATAACACCACTCAAACAAAGATGTGGCATTCATAGTAGAGTTAGTTATGTAAATATGTGTCATGATGTCACAGTCCATGTAACCCGATAAGTTTGTAAGGAACTCTATCCTTTTTTTTTTAACTCAAGGAAGAGTATTTACTCAGTTGTGTGGGTATGATGAAATATTATTGCAAAGGAATACGATATTGTATCTACGCTATCGTAAATGTGATATTGTAGCCCTCTATACATCATCGTAGTTACAATGTAGCTAACCATAGTCATGAATATAAATACAAGCCCACCATCTTGTTGAAAACAAGTTTAGGCCTAATACTTAGCAAAATTCTTGTAGTTTGTTTTCTTGAAGTTAGAGTTAGTATGAATGCTTGTAGTGTGATGAATTACAGTTGTATAGAATCTTTATTCTAGTATATTGTTCCTAGACATAATTCATGAAATGTAATAAAGATCAAAATTATTCTTCATCATTGTAGTATATAACTTAGACTAGATTTATTTTCCCATTATGTTTATTTTTACTAAGTCATTTACTATTCTAATGTTCATTAGTAAGGTGAAATAAGTACAACTATTTTCAAGCATAAAGTATAATTATTTGGTAATCTAGTAATGAATTGACTTAATTCATTGAGTAGTAAAGTTATTTGGTAATCCTAGTGATAGTTACATCATCCCAAAACATGTATGGAAAACCAAGGATAGATACTTATTGTCATAGGATAGAAACACTTTAAATTTTCATTGTACTTAGAGATAGAGTTTAAATTTACCTTTAGCATGTTTACACTTAGCATTCTTAAGAGCCAACAATATCAATTTATCATATACCTTACTAAGAGTTAAACTATACACTTTTCACCTCGCTAACTATAAGGGAGAAGACAATAATCATGAACTTACTATTAACTTACTAGTATACTTACATTGTCCATCTACAGACTATGATATGGTCGCACATGAATACTTTTGACTTGTATGGTTGAGTGTTGAAATACCCAATTATTCATCAATACTCCAAAGGATAATAATGATCAGCAAAGGTATGCGTAGTAAAGCCAACAACACATATAGTTTATTGGACATAATATTTGATGAGTAGCATGGTACCCCTACGTCCAACCATATGAATCAAAAGCATTCACACATGATCTGGTAGAATTCCATGGATGGAACTAGTTGTGCATCTAAATCATTATGTCTTGATCATAGTTCACTATCTTCCCACTTGGACTAGTGGTAGCTTTGTCATGTATGGTTTAGTTTAGAGTGAGGCATATGATCCTTAGTTTTTTTAGGCCCTAAGCTACTCTTAATGATAATAAAGAAATTAATTATTTTAATCTAATTAACAATGGAAAGTAAAGTCTAAACTAGCCTATGTGTGATGAGTATCTATCCCTAACTATCTACACATGCCTTGGACTTCATGTAACTACCACTGGGATTACCAAGCATACATCATTGGGTGTACCAAACAATACACTAGTAGGTTACCAAGTAATTACACTTAAGCGTTCGCAATTAGTTGTACTCATTCTAGTTAATGTCAAGAATAATAAAGAGCAGTGAATGATAATATTAATTAAAGAAATAGTAATATTTAAGCAATTAAAATTAGTAATAAATCTAAGTGGATGCTACAATGATGGAAGTAATCTCGATGTGTATTGCCAAACATGTAACATGTTCACGTACGTCACACTCGAATAAGGATGTTGTACAATCACTTAACATCTGCAGGCATGCACTAGCAATTAACAAATCTTGAAATAAAAAATCTATGAATCTATTTCTATCTTTCCTATCTACTATCTACTATCCCAATTGTACATTCAAGTGTGGTATTTATAGGCATGCATGGAAGAGGCGATATCAGATCCTCGACCTTGGAGGTTGTGCCCCAATATCAGATATCTAACATTGCAACTCCAATATTGGATACTCGATATTGTAGCCCTACAAAACAAAACTCATTAGTATCCATATGGATTAGGTTTCTTGTAGGAATATTGATGCCGTAGTGGTGGCATACCCCATGACTATGGGTTTTGCCATTGTTGGTAATACTCTTAAGGTTGAGATGGAATACTACTTGGGTAGTATTGTTGTTGATGATATGGTTGTCTATAGTACCCTTGGGAATAAGGTAACATCATTGGAATTTTCTTTTTGATAAGCTTTATATTTAATGCATATGCCTTTTAGATGTTTGTATTGGCAAATGTCCCAACCATCATCATCTAACGTGTAGTCTTTAACTTCATCTACTATAGCTTCTTTTCCTTTTTGCTAATAATAGCCCTTTCCTACATCTCTTTTTTTTTCTTATTTTTGTGTTTGTCTCTTCCTTATTTTACTTTCTCCTCCACAACCTTTGATGCTTAATGAGTCCCAATATTGGGTCCTCGATATCGGACCCTCAAGCTTACTTAACCATACAACCGTGACAAATACAAGTAAGCTTGGGAGGACAACGATTGATTAACCTTAGGTGTTTCATAAGGCGTGTACGCACTTAGTCTGCGGAGTTCGACCAGATTGTGTGTGTAACGCTTGTATTCGTATGGTTGAGTGTAGGGGTACCTCGCCACTCATCATTGGCGCTATTGCTGGGGACTAAGTTGTTTGTGTGCTAAGTAGAACATAGGAAATCATCCACATCATTGGGAAGCTTGAACGAACCCTTAGGGTCAATCATACGAAAAATAACATAACAACAAACAGCACACCGAACTAAGCTAAGATGTCTTCTTAGCCACACAAAAGCACTTCACTGCCTAGGACCAACACTAGAGACAGTCGGCGCACAACATACATAACCAAGAACCGCCAATTCCTCAACAATTTAGTATGGTATAAATTCATCACGATGAATATATACCCGACTTTACCTTTGTCTTCCATCAAGATGAACAACTGCGATGGAGAGACTTGGAGGGTAACATAGTGTTGCCACTAGACAGAGCCGGCCCTAACATGCTCCTTCATGCCCTTGCACAAATTGGCATGTCACAATTATACACTGAGTACGTTGCATGCGATTACAACATGAGGGACCCCCATCCCATAGAAGCACAATTTCAACGAGACTTGCGGCAGGAGAGTCACCACACATCGTTGAAGGGAAAAGGCCCCCATAACGCTTCACCCGTCATAAGAGAAATTAAGGGTGGTGAACCTAACAATAGGTTCTTCATAAAATGATGTTCCCCCTCCTAACGATAGTGAGGAGGTAGGGTATTAGAACCTTCGCTCCACAATTCACAACCCTGGTTCTGATTCCCACAAACACCAAGTGTTCAATGAGGGAACACAAACACAAGATAAGGGCAAGCATTCTAATTGTCATCACGATCAGGGTCGAGATTGCCAAAGGAAAGGTAGGAAACATCGTCATGGCGATGGTTCTCCTTCCTCTCCCCCTTCATCGCATCATTCACCCTCTCCTTCCACATCAAGACGCAGTCACAAAGAGCCTCATCTTGAGGACAAGGGTAAGCAAGATGAGAAACCTTGACAAGAGAGTTGAGAGCGAGGACGAGGG
Organism: Gnetum montanum; assembly: GCA_015680685.1. Lineage (NCBI taxonomy): Eukaryota > Viridiplantae > Streptophyta > Gnetopsida > Gnetales > Gnetaceae > Gnetum > Gnetum montanum. The sequence continues at coordinate 24,336 of MNCI01029067.1, read as the reverse complement.
CATTTTAGGAAATCAAGGCATGGAAGAAGGGAAATTAGGGAACCGCGTAAGCATCACAAACACCATGAAAGAAATGGCAACGATGAACCCCTACTTGCCACCTGAAGTATGTTAGATATTACGGAGGCTATGAGGATACCTACAAGGCACCAGAAAGATAGCTAGATCAAGAGACTAGACATGAATAATATTTCACTATTTGAGGGGGGATACAACGATGATCTGGAGAATCACTTATAGGCATTTCATGATGCTTGTGCCTTGCAAAATATTGAAAACGAGTGGCAAAAGTTAAAGTTGTTCCCAAGGACACTCATAAAAGAAGCAGAAAGTTGGTACTAGTCCTTAGAACCAGAATCCATTAGACAGTGGAGTACGATGCTAGAATTATTCAACTATAAATACTAGATGTACTCCCGAGTGTCCAACTTGCGTAAGTAGATCCAAGGATGGAAGCAGGGTAATCACAAACCCTTGGATGCTACCATGGGCCGATATTATGCATTGCTACATCGTTTCCCAAGCCATGGTTACCCACAACGGGATCAACTACGCCATCTCAGGGATGGGCTAAGACATGAAACCAGGAGAACCCTTGGGACATATGTGCAAGGAAGATTATCAAAACTTAGGTCCCATGAAGTTCATAGATTTTTGGAGCAAGTAGCTAAGGAAGAAGGGGAGCTATGTAAAAGAGAAAGCATAGAAGAGTATAACCGCGATCCTTCCCTCCGAAAGAGGGGAGTGTGATTCTGCGAGGAGGAGGATGATTCACCACTTGAAGAGTTGGTGAATAGAAAAACCTTGCCACTTCAAAAGTTAACAACTAAAGTGTTGCCTAAGGTATATCAAATGAGGGACTACTTAGACAGTAGATTTGAAACTATTTTGAAAATCGTAGAGGAGTCTAAGGAGATAAGTAGTGACCATGATAAGAAAAAGAGGAGAGACTCAGACCATGCACATAACAAGGGTAAGGGAAAAATGACTATCACCGATGAGGTTGTGGACTTTGATACAGATAATGATGGTGGATGTGAGATTTGCCAGTATGACCATCCTAAGGGATGTTGCCTAATAATCTCACATCTGCAAGAGTCTAGGGTGTATGCACTCAACCCAAGACTTAACAAACAACAAGCAACCCGAAGGTTACCTTGTCCCCAAGGTAACACAAGGTAGTTCCACCAGCCCTTAATGTATTATACAAGTGGAACTCCGCCACAACCTATCGAGCAACACCAAAAGTGGCAATACCCACAGTTATGGGGGAAGCCACCGCCTAGGCAACAATACCCTTACCGGCAACCAGATCCATATGGCTATTATGTGTAGTAGCCGGTTTGTCCAAGTGACACTGTGGGTCATGTAACCCCAAAACATCACTACCATGTTCGGGAGTATTTTAAGACTCCTTCTCCTAGGAGAGACCCTCCACATGCATACCATCCTTCGAATCCATCCACATCTCTTACGTCGGTAGCTTCACCACCAACTACTCCAATAATGGAAAGGGTATTTCCCACTCAACCACAACAACCCAATGTTACGAGGGCTTCAAATCCTCAATTCTTAGTGGGTTCTAACAATCTTATGCCAAAAAGACCTTTCTTCAGAACCAGTAATCCAACTAAGCCCTCACCCTCACAAGCGATTGAACATCTAAACACCTCCATACCAAATAAGTTTCAGGATCTTCTTCGACCCAAAGTTGAGATCAATGCACACGGTTATGTTAACACATACCATCACATACTGGATTAAGGTGGGCCACCTTCCCAAGAAATTCTTTGACCCTGGAAGTCCCCTAATTTATCTCCAAGTCACCGGGAATGAACCATGTAAAGCTCTTTTGGACTCAAGTTCCGGAGTCAACCTAATATCGCAGGAGATGTACAAAGCCTAGAAGCTACCTCCATTAAGGAAGAGTAACATTCAACTTGAGTTGGTCGACTAGTCCATCACTATCCCCTTGGGACTAGTGGAGGACATTGTTACCACTGTTTGTGGGTGGTCGTATCCAGCAGATTTCCTAGTGATATAAGTAACTAATAGTAAGCGGAACTTCCCAGTAATAATGGGAAGAGCATGGCTAAGTATGATCGATGCATGCCTAGGAATTCGTGATCTTTCCTTGGAAATATCCAATAAAAACACTTTCAGAAATATCAAGATGAAGAAATTTCCATGCATCGCATACAGTGACACAGGGTGCCATTGCATGGAAAAATCATGGGTTATGTGAAGTTTAGCATTGCCTGCATGCGATCGGTGTGCACAAGAAGTTAATATACAAAGGTGCCTGTATGCTATAGCCACACGACAAGAGGACACCTTGTGGCTGATGGTTGATCAAGAGAGTGACTCAATAACATGCATGGAATTAACTGAGAGAATAACTAGTGCTTACATTAGAAGCACAGACACACTTGAGCAAGTCTGTTACCAACTTCCCAACCTTAGCCTCGAAAACATCAACTGGGGGAAGTTGGAAATTCCTAAGAGATTTAAACAAGAGCCCCTTGATCTGAAATCATTGCCCACCGGTCTGGAGTATATGACTCTTGAAAATGGAAAATCGGTAATTATCAACACAAAACTTATTCCCAACCAAAAAGAAAGACTGCTGAAGGTGATAAATAAGTGGTCAAAAGTCTTTGCTTGGTCATATCCCAAGTTAACCAGAATAGATCCTAGGATATGCCAGCATAGGATTTACACAGACTTCTCCATGAAACCTCGAAAACAACTACAGAGGCAATTGAACACAAAATTGAAACAAATAGTAAAAGAAGAGATAGAACAGATCCTCAAGGCTGGGTTCATATATCCCATTGCTAATAGTGAATGGGTTAGTCCTCTAGTAATCGTGCCTAAGAAGGGAGGAAAATGGAGGATGTGTATAGATTTTAGGCTACTGAATATGGCAACATTCAAGGATAATTTCCTATTACCATTTGTTGACCAAGTCTTAGACACTATAGCGGGGCATTGCTATTATAGTTTTCTAGATAGGTATAGTGGATATAATCAAATATGAATAGCATCAAAAGATCAAGCCAAAATAACGTTCACCAGTCCTTGGGGAACGTTTGCATATAAACAAATGCTATTTGGCTTATGCAATGCTCCTGCCATGTTTCAACGTTTAGTTCTAAGCATATTTCAATAGCAGATAGGGAATGGAGTGGAAGTCTTTATGAACGACTTCTCCACTTATGGGACAAGATTTGATCAAGCCCTGGACCAATTAGAGAAAGTGCTAAAATGATGTGTAGAAACCAACCTAAAACTCAACTGGCAAAAAAGCCATTTGATGGTTCAAGAGGGCATAGTACTGGGGCATAAGATTTTACAGTCAGGAATAGAGGTAGACCCGGAAAAGGTTAAAGTTATCCAAGGAATCACCTGACAACTAGAAACTGTCAAAGACATTCGATCATTCCTTGGACACACTGGCTACTATAGGAGATTCATTGAGAACTTCTCCAAGATTGCCAAACCGTTGGTAGAATTAACGAAGAAGGATGCACCATTCGAATGGACCAAGGAATGTGAACGAGCATTCCAGACCCTAAAATAAAGGCTTGTGGAAACTCCCATTCTACAAGCACCTGACTAGTCTAGACCATTCCATATAATGAACGACACATCTAATTATGCCTTAGGAGCCGTATTGACATAGTTAGATGGACAAAAATGCCCTTATTACATCCACTGTGCAAGTAAGAGTATCACCGGTAAACAACTCAACTACATAACTATAGAAAAGGAATTAATGGCTGTAGTGTTTGCACTGGACAAATTTAGGCACTATGTGTTAGGCTACAAAGTGTACATTCATACGGATCATAGTGCAATTAGGTTCCTCATGAACAAGCCAATGGTTAGCCCTTGTATCATATGTTGGTTGGTAATCCTTCAGGAGTTCGATCTAACAATAGTAGATTGAAAGGGCATCGAGAACGTGGTTGCAGATCACTTATCTCGGTTGCACTGGGACAAAAAAGAGGATGAATAAGCCATATCTGATCATTTTCTTGATGAAACCCTCTTTGCTGGTGTAATGAATAACCAACCCACGGGAACAAATTGGTATAATAGCATTCTCACCTATCTCCTTTCCCAACAAACACCACAGGGGTTGGACTTTAGGAAGAAGCAATAGTTTCTTCACAAAACCAAGCACTTCATGGAGATCAGAGGGTAACTTTACAAAGTCTGTTCTAATGGCTTGGTTCAATGGTGTGTGCCTGATGTGGACCAACTAAGAGTTCTCCAGGATGCTCATGAGGGCCCTTGTGGGGGTCACTATGCAGGGAGACGAATAGCCATCAAAATCCTGCTTACAGGATATTACTGGCCAACACTATTTTAGGACGCCCATCAGTTTGTCCAATCCTATGAGTGCTGCCAACATGATGGTGGAATGACTACTAGATTGGAGGGTCCACAACAATGGATTCAACCTTTGGAACCCTTCGACATTTGGGGAATAGAATTTATGGGGCCCATTACACCTATGTCCAATGGAAAAGCTTATATCATTGTTGGTGTTAAATCTTTAACAAAATGGGCCAAAGTAGGTGCTCTAACAGACTACACATCATCTACAGCTGCACAATTTGTACAACAACAAGTCGTAAATAGGTTTGGTATGCCGCGTGCGCTTATCTCGGATAACGGAACGCATTTCATGGGTGCAACCTTTCAAGAATTGATGCAATGCTTGGGGGTTGAACATAAATTGACTACATCTTATCACCCCTAAGTTAATGGCCAAGCCGAGGTCACTAATCGGGAGATTACTAGAATATTGACAAGAACAATTAGCAAATATAGGCGAGATTGGAGCACTAAACTGAACGATGCTCTCTAGGCATACCGCTCGACTTGGAAACTCCCTACAGGCTACTCTCCCTATGAGTTAGTGTACGAGAAACTCCCAAAGCTTCCAATTCAAACCGAACTTCGTACACTATCCATGGCATGTGACCTCCACCTTGACCTTGATCTAGGACAAAAACAAAGATTGACAACTTTAAACATGCTAGATGAGAATTGATTGGTTTCCCTGTCATTAAACGAGCTACACAAGGCACATAACAAGCAATGTCATGACTTAAGAATTCGAAAGGTTAAGTACCAACCAGGAGATAAGGTCCTTTATTAGAATCCCATGCATGTACCACAATGCACGAAATTTCAAACATTGTGGGAAGGACCTTACATTATTCATACAACCTTCCCCTCAGGAGCCATGACAATATACAAGCCTGAAAGCCCTAAGAAGAGATTACTAGTCAATGTGCAACAAACAAAACCCTTCCATGAACTAAGAACAGCCAGTGCAAATTACACCTCTGATAGCGAATGACCTCGCTCGTTATTTTGGATCTCTCCCTTTCAATTCAGTCATGGGGGAGATGGCCACCTATGCTAATTAATTGAGGCCCTCGGTTCTTTTAAGTTTTTATTTTACACATTTTTGTTTTACAAATTTCTTTAACTTTTCTTGTTTTTGTTTTACAACATCGTTTATAATTTTTCTTTTATTTATATGTGTCTTATCCATTTTGTTAAGTTTTTCACCTAATAAGTGCTTTTAATGATGGTATAAACTATTTTCTATTGGTTGCTAATGTTTGGTTTTTACCTTTAAGTTACGATGTTGATACTAAGGTATGGTTCTTTTGATATAGCAGGCAATGAGTCCACATCATCCATGCATGTATAAATCTCTATGGTCTCTCTTGGCTTGGAACTGTACAGTCCCTTTCTTCAAAATAATAAGAACTATCAACGAATTGGTGACTAGGTATTTCTCAAACTAAGGAAGGACTCAAGGATTGAAAAGGATGTGGCTTCAAGGGAACTTGATGTGCTTGTGTTGGTCATTCTCTTGGGTGCTTGGATGTTTTCTTCTTGAGTTTTCTTACCGTTTCGACGATTGTCATATTATTAGGAAGCTGAGAAAATAAAAATAATAAATCTTTGCATGGTGTGGTTCTCAAGCAAAAACACAAAAAAAAAAAACAGTGAGGATTCAAAGCACACCCCTTAGACAAAATAATCATCTGGGCTACAAGCATTGGTTATGGAACTAAAAACATGTTCCCTCTAACTAAGGCCCTTCTCGCTTCCTATTCTCTCCTCCTTCGCTTTGTCGGAATGGTGGTGGTTTTTTGGCGAAGGCATTCTTGTTACTTTAAGTGGATGGATTGGTCGAATGCATTAATGCGAAGTCACTGGATGTGGTTTGTTTGAGGCTATACTTGGAATGGGATCTACTAAGTCACATTAATCATTAAATACACAAGGGGCTGTACACCACCTTGTTTTTGAGACTCCATTCCATTCTCTTCTTTTCATCATTCTTTCTCCATTGTTCACGTCATTGTCGATTGCATCATTAGTGTATATTTTAGTTGATGCATCGTTTTCTTTGTGGTAAATTCTTGTGGTTAAGACTTTAACTCTTGTTCCAAATGACATTCCCAGAGCCTATGGAATCTTTGAATGTGGGTTTGTCAGGGCATGAGCCTGCTTTGGGGAGGATCCACTGGCATTCCTATTTGGTGCATCAGTTAAATTCTTTCCCTTAACATTTTTGCAATCAACTCTATTTTTTTCATTTCCATATTGACATCCCTTTCATCGACGTTATAGTTGTCTCTTTTTCTTCATCCTTTTTATTCCCTTTCTTTCTTCATTCTCTTGCTACTGGAGGTTCGTGATTAGTCATGGCGGTCCTGGTCCAATTTTTTTGATTTTCTCCAATTTTTTTCGATTTTCTCCTAACCCCTACACCTTAGGTAGTCATCATTAGTATATGTCCAGAATCCGCATCAGCCATAGCACAACTCAGCCAATGGACCTTTCACCGAAGCAAGGTNTGGCAATCATACAACCACGGATTGGACCTGGAGGGAACACTTGGAATGGATCGGTGCTGAAGTAGTTATGCAAGGAACAAGATTGATGGCACGCTTACGGATGGACAACGAAAGGCACAATCTTGGCGTTGGCAGCAGCAAACTTCTTCTCTCTTCTCTCTCAGTTGCCAAATAAGGTCTGATGTCAAATGTATAAAGTGCTCACTCTTGTTGTCGTGAACACCAGTTTTGTCATGTTTAGTAATGATGATCCGTTCACATGTCATCCCATTCACCATTAGTTCCATTGAAGTCAATAATCTCATACCTTCCCAATATTTTGGAAGGAACTCGAGGATTAGTTTTTATTCAATCATGGGGGTATGATGGGACACAATATCATAGCCTGATGCCAATTCTATAAATCAGAGGTAGCTCTCCCTTGTTTCTACATCTAGATCTAGACCTTAGCCAAACTCTTGTCATTTTTCCATTTCAGAGTTAGAATAATTTCCATGTGCCCGCAGTGGGAGTCCTAAAGTGAACGGATCTTTATTCGAGCAATTCTGTACCTAAGCACACAATTGTGTATGGTAATAAAGATGAACTTTTGGATAAACCTTGTAGTGCATGGACTAAGCTAAACAAGACTTTAATTATTGTTAATTGTTTAAATGCTTTCTTAAGGACTTAATCTCTCTCAACCCTTAACTCTCATAGTTAAGTGCATTTAGTACGACCACTTCGAGCACATGCGTTATGCTTGGTAATCCCAACGAATAGCATTTGGTAATCCCAGTAGTGTTGCATCGGTTCAGGGTGTGAAACGAGAAGTGGAAATGGATACTGATGCTAGGATGATTAACGCTTAGTTAGTTAAAATTAGTTACTTAGTCTCTTCACCCCTTTCCTCTCCTAGCATAGGCGATAAAAACATAAAAGATATAAAAATCACATGCCTCAAGCTTACTTAACCATACAACCGTGACAAATACAAGTAAGCTTGGGAGGACAACGATTGATTAACCTTAGGTGTTCCATAAGGTGTGTAGGCACTTAGTCTGTGGAGTTTGACCGGATCGCACGTGTAACGCTCGTATTCGTATGGTTGAGTGTAGGGGTACCTCGCCACTCATCAAACTTCAACATTATGTTTCATCTTTTGATTGATTTCAATTCCAAGGACTGATACCAACTTTTTGCTTCTTTGATAAGCATCCTTGGAAAGAGCTTTAGCTTTTACCATTTTTTTTCAATGTTACATCATGGAAGGCTTGTAGGTGATGCTACAAATCTATGTTGTAGCCTAGCTCAAATTTAGGTATGGTTATCTCTAACCATTTAATCTAGTTATCCCTTTGATGCTTGGTAGAGTTGTAAACTACCTCTTGGATATTTATCATGCTTCTCTTGGAAAGCACCAATTCCTCATAGCCATCATAGTCCTCATGGTCCTTGTCACGATGATGTCTTCCTTGGCATTATCTGTTATGCCTTCATTCATGATTATTCCCTTCTTCTGATTCATGTCTACCATCTCTATGATGGTTTCTTCTATCTTCTTCATCTTGTCTATGATCACTTCCTATCTTTTCTTGGCCACGTTTACCCTTGTGAAAACATGACAATGAGGATAAAGAGGATGATGATGAAGAACTAGAAGAGTTATCTTGACTTGATCTCCTTTTGTGATCCCTTTGATGTTCTATTGGTTTTTTATTGGAAGACCTTGGCCTTGATATTCCCTTTATTCTAGATCATGTTCTTCCCTTTCCTTCATTATTTTCCAAGGCTAAATGTAGTTATGGATGGTTCAAGTCATCTTTATTGAGGGGTAAAAGATTTTGATATTGAGATTTGCTAGATGGGTAATTAATGCCCTCCTTTTCTAACTAAGATGTTAAGTGAATAGGGGCTTCCTTTCCTTTAGAAGCGTCATAGCGAGCTTCCATAAATTTGTGTTTGTGGAGCTAGGTCCCTATGGGCTGGTAATCCCTAGAGATTTTATAAGCTATTTTGTAGTATGAAGCTATTGATTCAAGCCCTAGTTTCATCAACCCTACCATGAGCATCAATGACATTGCTCAATCAAGTGGCAACATGATGTTCCCCTCCAACTTTCTCCATTGTAATTGTTCATCTTAGTGAAGAACAAAGGTAAAATCTAGATGCTAGAGATCTAGATGCATGTAGATAAATTTTATTTGCTATGGCATCTCATCTCGACTCTTTGTAGTTCTGTCACGTGTTCTTGTTGAATCATTAGTAAGTAGAGAATCTACCCTATGAGAATGAGATATTTCTTAGTTTATAAGTATGACTTATAATAAAATATTATTCTTTATATATGATAAATCATGTTAAGCTCTAACGTTAATTTTTGAATGATCCTAACTATTTAAAACACTTACACCAATCCTCGGCAATAGTTCCAATGATGAGTACTAGAGTAAACCTATGCCTAACCATATGAATCACAAGTGTTTAGGCATGATCCAGTTAAATTTCGTAGACTAAGATTGGCTGGGTGTCTTAGATAGTTAAGCATTAGATCATTGATTGTTGTCTTTCCAATCATACTTGTGTAGGCCCAAGTTATATGGTTAAGTGTGATTGAGGAATATGATTGTATTTTTATTATTAAAATATAAATATAATTATTTTATATACAAAGAATAGGTCTAATCTAGCCTAGCATAGATTATCCTTCTCAACTTTCTATATACATTCTAAACATGTGCTAACACTGCTAGGTTACAATGTGATCCATTGTTGGATGTACTAAGTG